>JAEQBH010006528.1:0-134847 GCA_016808115.1 Tetrastigma voinierianum | reverse complement strand
AAATCTTTGTTAGAATATAGTCCTACGATATAATATACAAAAGTGAAAAAAAATATTAGTTATATTTGATTTTTTAAATTTTTTATTAAACAACTAAATATAAAAAATTATTTTTCGTAATATATATATATACTTTTAATAACCAAACATAATTTTACCATATTTAATTTTAGAGATGTGAGAGGGCAAAATTAAACATGTAAAAGAAGAATTGGAGTGAATTAAAGAAACATATATTTCACTCCTAATTGGTTCATCACTTTCGTTAAAAGTACTTGAATATGTCCCACATTTCTTTCAACGTCACAATCTTTTTAATTTTTGCCTTTTTTTTTGGTTACAATGTCGGTGTCAATTGATACCGTTCTTCACTTTCTTAATTCGGTTACTATTATAAGATCTCTCATTCCCTCTATTTAATGAGAGAGAATGAGATCTTAATCTTAATGTAACCGACTTACCCATAGTTTTTAGCATCGAAACTGTTTTTGCAGTTCCAAAACATTGTGCCAAGGGCTTTGGGCACATGATCATGCCCACGATATTTGTATGAATCCAAAAAAATTATGCCATAATACCATTGAGATCTACGCTTACCACATGCTTTGGAAAAAAATAATAATAAGTTATTTAGGCTTAGAATACTAGATTCGTAAAATAATTGTACAAATTCATTATTTTTTTTCCCTAGTTTATAATTTTTTTTATGCTACATGCTCATCTTGATCGAAAATGAACTCTGAAATTGGGTATGGAAAGTTCGGAGCACACAATAATTATATATTTAAATATATTATAATATGTTTTTTTGTTAGTAATAATGACACTAAAAACTAAGTAATATATGTGATATAAATATATAATCAAAATCGCAAAATTATAAAAATAAAACAACATCTAAGTTAATAATATAATGAATCAACAAAAAGTTTATATATTTGATATTACTATTATGACTTGACTTTAGTTCTATAATATATTAACGATATTTGATTTGATTTATTGTCTATAATCATATATACTTTAATCGTCTGAATCGTTTAAATAATAATAAACATCGCAATATGATGAACAAATTAAAACATCATACTAAGGCAATATAATCATTTATTGTACAAAGACGATAATAATCATACACGCATAAAAACGATGATTATCATATACGTATTAAGATGATTACTAAATAAAAAATAAAAAAATAAAAATTTAGATTTATTTGAAATAACTTTTAGACTAAAAATCATTGTCTTTAAAAAAAAAAAGAAGGTAACAAATAACAAATTGAGAAAAAAAAATAAGGTTAGGGTTAAAAAAGATATGTCGCATATATTAAAATGTACGTAACTGAAAGGTGGGTTAACGGTTGAAGCATGGACACGGCATTAAACCGCCAGCAAAGCCACCCAAGTTGTAGGCAATTGTAGAACAAAATGACCCTACAATTCAATTGCAACGGAACATGTAATTTTGGAAACTCTGCTGGCCGAAATTCCAACTTGACTTTTGAGTTGGTGAACAGAAGCGGACCCACAAGCGCCGGTTGGGTGGCAACTGGCACGCCCCATGATGCCCACATGCACTGACCCCATTTTCCACTATACGTTATATAGTATTTAATATTTTTCTTTATACATATAAGAATGGCAACCGATCGGCTTTTCCGGCTCGCTTCTAATCATATTTATGATTTGGCAAACAGATTTTTAATAAATTTCAGTGTTTTTTTTTCAAACCCAGGTTCAAATATTATTATGTCCCGATCCAATTTTTTTTAATAATCATGTATATCTCGAATCAATTACTTATCCCATCTCAAAATTAATAATAGAAAAAACTTTAACTGATGATCATTAAAGAGCAAATTCATTTGAGTTATCTTAAGAGATCATCATATAAGATAAGAAATTAATGAATATGAAGGGATAAGATTGGTAATTTGTATTTATAAGTCATGTCAATAACGTATATTTATCAGACTACCAATTCTAATACCATATTAATAATAATCTTAACAAATAACAAATTCAAATACGACTGACACACTCATGATATGAAATATACATATAACTTGCTTATTAATTTAACGATTAAAACACATAAATTATAATATTAATCAATCTGATTAATACAATAACATATCAAACGATTTAATTTAAGCAACATTAATTAATATAATATTAAATGATTTTTAATTTAAATTAAATTTATATATAAATTAACTAAATATAACTCATTTATTATAATGAGTCATACAAATTATCAAAGTAACTTCACTAACATATTTAATCAAAACTATAAAAATCGTGGTCTATATTCTGTACGCGGATGGTATCGTATTATAAAACTTTGCCGCGTCTAAGAGGGGTATGACCGTAAGGAGAAAGAGAGAGTATGAGTTGGATGGATGCGCCAAAGCGGTGACGCCTGAGCTGTCGATGTAAATACCCATAATACTTAATCTGCTTTTAACAACGAGTTCTAGAATGCTAACGCCACAACAAACAGCCAAACAAATTAAATATAAAATATATGTATGGGCTTTTAAAAAACAAAAAAGACAGAAAAAGAGAAGGAAACAGAAGGAGGGATCATTCAATAACCGTGGAATGATTCAAAGGGTATTGAATGGCCGGACAAAAGTTCCACATGATAAGGTGGGAACTGAGAGAAGCCAAAACTGCTCATACCAATGTCAACACACCCTGATCCTTGTTGATCCAGAATAATATATTTATAGATTTTTAATAATTCATAATAAAATAAAAATAAAATTTTTATTTATATTGTAGATTATTAAAAAAATACAAATAAATGCCTGATTAATATAACGTTCAATTATTGGTTGGTCTGATAGAAGCATTCTAAAAAAAATAATTTTCAAGCGGTCGGTCGTCATTCATTTTGCAGTGGTTGATATGGTATTTTCTGCTTCAGATCAAGACGAGGGTGTTATGGAATAAATGATAAACAACCTATCTTCATTGAGTTGACATAAGACTTCTTGAATATATATATATATATATATACATTGCTAAAATTAAATTTAAAAAACATTTGTATTAATTACTGGCTAATGACTTATCAGCATCCTTGAACATGCATGTGGATGCTGAATATGGAGATCATCTAATCAATGCCATGATGGACCCAATTATCCCGCCCAGTCAACAAATATGGGCAACGAGAACGTTTTATGCTAAAATTTGAGGATTTCACCAATGTTAAAGGATTGATTAATAAAAACCTTTAATATTTTTGTTTGATAAAAAGAAGATTAAACCTAATTCATAGTTTAAAAACAATGTTGAAGTAGACAAATAAATGATTGTATACGCTGAAAGCTAAAAGATGCTTTATTTCAAAGCTTATCAATAATTACTTATTATCCCTAATGCTCTCACAAAACCCTATGTGCTAACTCATTGTACCAATTACTCTAATATTCAATAATTAATATCTAATTACTACGAAAAATACATATTAAGAATATTTATCATTAATTTAATATAAAAAATATTCACAATCCTCATTAATAAACTAATAAGAATATTTATTGGTTTGTATAATGTTAATGTTTTTGTAAATTAATAACTCAAGAAATTTATATATTTTAAGATTTTTAAATGACTAATCTTTTTTTTGTAACAATGCTTAATTCAATAATAATATACCTTATTTTTAATAAATCCATCTTATAAATCTAAATTATTAAAAAAAAAAAAAAAAGACTCAACAATAAATTCTGTTAATGTTTTTATTGGTCATTTTACATAATTAAATAACTATCAACTAAATTTTAGCAAACATATTTATACTAATAACTAATATAAACAGCTAATAAAATTAACTAATAATAAATAATTGTTATTAATCAAACTAACATTAAATATTACAAACTATTATGAACTTTAAACCAATATTAGATTCATATAAGAATAAATTTTTAACCCATGCGGGTTTATGGGCATCATTACATTTTGAATTATCAATTTTTTCAAAAAAAATTATCTACTCTGCTCTATAGAAAGTTGTAGCACTGTATAAATGAGTTTTTTTTTTTAACTTTATAGACGTATTTTTTTATAGCTACGAGGACTCTTTAGGCGAAAAGGAACAACATTAAAGCCTGACTCCGATGTGAGACTTCACGCCCCAAAGATATTTGTCAAGTATCTGAGCACGGTATAATTGTTTTTAAAAAAAGAAAACAAGAAAACAAAACACGGTATTTTTAATATAAGATTATTCGTAATTAATAGGAAACTATATTATGGTTTATCAATTGATTATATTTAAAAAAGTTATAAAAACAAAAATAAAGCACAAATTAACTCATTTAAAAATAATTTATATTGTGCTATTAAGAGAGAGAGGGAGTCCAAAAATACTCTTTTTTAACATCAATCAGAAAACCCCAAAAAAAAAGAAAAAAAGAAATAGATTGCTTTTTAATATGTTGTGATGAAATAATCTTGTCCAAGGATAATGGGCTCCAGAACTAAAAATACAGCAGAGAATTTTTTAGATAACAAAATAAAATAATTAACTCACTATGATAATTGATAGGTGAGACCTTTATGAAGACACAATTCTCCAACAGTTCGCTTCTTAATAGAGTTCTCTTTCATTGGGTCTTTCAGCAATTCCTTTCCGTCTTTTCTTTACTTTAAAAAGGTTAATTAAATTAATAATTGTTAATATAATATAAAATCGTTTCATATTATTATAATTATAATAATAATATAAAAATATATGTATTCAACTATCAAATATATAAATTTTAAATAGATTCATTACGTTATTATCCTTTATAGTACCTTCCCATAAAACTCAAATTTGAAAATGGAGATTTGTAATCAAAATAAAATAGAGTTTAGAGATGATACCTTCCCTCTAACGAGTGAAGCATTAATAAAGAATGTGGGTACTTGTTTTCAGGTTTCTTGAAGGAAGATCAGAACGCATTGATGATGGGTACTTTGAGTCCGGCCAAATCAATATACGGTTATGTGGCAGGCACAACGATGGGTTTGTGAATTTGGAGACGTTAAAAAAAGAAAATCTGTTATTTTTTTTTTTTTTTTTTTTTTGGGTTTTATGACAATAGTTAAAAATGACATTTTTAGAACAAAAACTTCCTCCCATATGTGTAACTACCTATAATGAATTATCTTTAAATAATTCAAATGAGTAAAATATATACAATAATATATCAAATCAATAATACACATATTACGTAACTCGATTCATATGTAGATATAATCAATAATAAGAATTTTAAATATATGTTTAACTATTAAACGACAAGCTTGAAATAATTCATTATTCTATTAACTTCAGATGCTCTTTATTATTTACAAAGATTAAATCTATTTTTGATTATATATTTATCGATATATATTACTAATAATCAATAAAACTATATTTTTTTCAAAAACAATATGGTTGTATTTTTATAATTTTATTATTATTGTATTAAAATTTAAAATAAAATTATTATTTAATATAATTTGGTGCAAACGGAATTAAACAATACCCAAACCCATCCCATCCTACCAAAACCCGATTACACTAATCTTAAACCCATAAAAAACATGATAACTATAATCTTATACATGCCCCAGTAATAATAGGATGAGACGAGAACTAGAAAAAACCCAACCCAATGACATCCTAGTCTGTAGAAAATTTACATAGTTGGGTGGTGAAAAATTAGTCGTAGGATTGGGTGGTGAAAATGAGTCGTGTATCAAATTAATACAAATTAAAAAAATTATCAAAATAGTTTGAAAATCAAACTAATATCCAAATTAATGTAATTATAGATTTGTACTTTTGCTAATATCAATCAGTAATTATAATATTAATCTTAAAAATTTTAAAAATTTTCAATGTCATAATTACTCACTGGAACATCAACTTAAAAAAAAAAAATTCATATCGTAATCAGGCTATTGCAGTGTTAATGTAACGTACTAGTTTTAAGGTTATTTTGGTTTTCAACCTTTAGTAATTTTTTTTTATTTTTAAATAATCTATTCATGTCCAAAACTAAGTGAAAAGTTAGTAGCAGGTGGGGTCCAGCCCAGAGTGGGGTAGTTTTGGGGAAGAAGATAGAAAATCTACTTTCGGTTGAGCAGATTAATTAGGGCGCTACACACGGAGGTGTTTGCCTGGGGAACTAATGAGTAAGGTCTAAGAGCAATCACATGCGAAATTGAGGAGCCGTCCGTGAAACGTGTCCGAAATTTCCAAACCTGTACCTACTTTTTATAAAATCAAGAATTCACTAGCACTAAAATCGTTACCCAACATTGAAACTCTTCTTTTACTTTATTCAACCACTTCTGCAAAAACAATACCATTCATTTCATTGTTTAGGAACCACCGAATAGAATATGTAGGAGACGACCTAGGTTTCTTTTAATTTAATTAGTAGTCTCCAAGGAATATAACTTTTTTATGTTGTAGAGCTTTATATCATTATATGTGCGTTAATGATTTAATTATGAAATTAAGCAGATGATAAGCTTTAAAAATAATTGATCAATTATCAAAAGGCCTAACAAATATATGTTAAAAAATAACCTATATAGATAATAAGTTAAGTGTGGTGAAGAGAGTTCTTTTTCTTTTAATTAATTATTTCTGTGACAGTTAATTAGGTCAGTTAATGTGATAGTCAGTTATTGCATTAAACTAATTCTTTAACAGTCATGTTGTTATGAAAGGATACATGGTTTCAGTCACAAGAAAGCATGAAGCGATACAAGCTCTATAAAAAGTGTGATCATCAAGCCAAAAAAATAAAAAAATAAAAAAATAACGACTCTTCTTCAATCGGGGCCGATAACTCAAGAGTAAATTCTCGCTAAATTTCCGCGAGGCCGCCTGGCAATTTCTTGTCTAAGTTGTATCCTAGGAATTGCCAAACTCGCGAAGATTATAGCGGGGGCAATAATCACCTTAAGGGACAAAGGTAGGGATATTTTCAGACGCAATAAAGAATCTGGCCCTCTTGGTTTCGCCTTCAATTTTTCATAATCACATCAATTTTATTCAACAATCTTAAGGTGATTATTGCAAAGATGGAATCAAGGGTCGAAAGTTCATTTCCAATTATTATCAAAGCGCGTGAACTGGATCGCTTTGATGAACAAATTTCAATCGATGGAAGGACAAAACTATGTTCTACTCGCAAGGAAGGTTGCTTATGTACTGTATCCAAAATTGGATCTCCCTGAACCAAAGGATGATGATTCCGGAATAAACTCCAATAATTTCGAGAGAAATGTATTGATGATGAAGTGTCGTGGCAGGGGTCAGTTATCAACACATTATCGTGATCGACATAAGGATCTTTTTCATCATCGTCACTACCAAAAGAAATTTGAATGACCGAGGTCAACACAATGCCGGAAAAGGAGGGGCGTGATAAGTTTTTACTTTCATGAATTTCTTTGAATTTAAAATGGCTGATAACTGTCTGCTATGGATCAAGTGCATGAATTATCCGTTATGGTATCAAACTCGAAGGAGTTTAAAATTGAGATTTCCGACCACTCCAAGTAGGGGCTATAATTGCAAAATTACCCCGGGGCCGATGATTACAAAAAGAAAACGCCCATACCATCGAACATTTAACTGTTTTTGAAAGCCATCTGCATCTGAAGAGGATACTGAAATGCAGAAAAGAATGCTCAAATTTTTTCCAAAGTGAATTATGTGGATGACAAGAAGTCAAACTCAAGAGGAAAGAAACATTCTGGAGAAAATAATTACGGAGGAAAGAAAAGAAATTTCTAGGAATTCTCAAGCTCTAATGCAATGAAAACTAAGACTAATAAGTCTTGTTATCATTGCGGCAAAAAGGGCCACTTCAAACGTGATTGTCGATACAGGAAGAAACCAAAGGCAGAAAATACCAATGCTGCAAATATGGTTCAAGATGAAAATGCAATCGTTGCAATGATTTCTGAATTGCACATTGGCATGGTCACAGAATTGAACATGGCTGCTGCAACAAAGACCTTTGATTGGTGGTATGATTCTGGTGCTACCATACATGTCTGCAACAACAAGGATCAATTCAAGACCTTGGAAAAAGTAGATGAAGGATCTGCAGTGCTGATGGGAAATAATGTCACAGCAAAGGTTCTTGGCAAAGGCACGGTTGAAATATCTTTTACTTCTGGAAAGAAGTTGGTGTTAGTCAATGTTCTGTTTGTTCGAATTAGGAAGAATCTTGTATCTATGCAAAATCAAGGTAAGAAGGAATTAAGGTCGTTTTAGAGTATGATAAAATTGTATTCCTCTAAGAATGGTGCCTTTGTAGGCAAGGGTACTTGTGATGGAATGTTCAAACTCAAGAGATATTAATAATATGAATAATTTTGCTTATATTGTTGGTTCTCCTTCTTTCATTTATATGGTATGGTAGATTAGCACATATTAACTTTGGATATATTAAATATATGTCAAAACATGGTTTGATTTCTTGCAATAGTATAATCAATGAAAAATGTGAAATATGTATACAAGAAATCGATTAAGAAGCCTTTTCCTTCAAGCTTGAGAGATCTTCCAGAAAATTAAACTTATCCACTGATATATGTGAATTAAATGGAATTTAACTAGAGGAGGAAATAGGTATTTTATTACTTTCTATTGATGATCATTCTAGATATACTTATGTGTATTTAATAAAACTAAGGATCAAGCATTTGACATGTTTATGTGCTATAAATCAAGTTGAGAATCAGTCAGGTTAAGATTAAAATTCAAGAAGTGATAGTGTGGAGAATATTTCTCATCGATTTTTCTTTCCTTTGTGAGGCTAAATGAATATACACTAAGTGAGTGCACCATATACCCTACACGGTAATGGCTTTCTAGCTGGAAAGGAAAATAGAACACCGGTTGATATGCAGTAAATGCAATGATTTTAAATGCTAAATTACCTAATAATTTATGGGAGAAGACACACAAAGATGTCATGTGCATACAGGATACCTCTAAGAAATTTCACCATGAAAGTCTCTCCATATGAATTATGGAGGAGAAAACCAAATCTGCGTTATCTTAGAGTTTGGGGATGTCTAGCCTTTATAGAGTCACGTGGATCCTAAAAGAATTAAGTTAGGACCAAGAGCTCTAAAAAGTGTGTTTGTGGGATATGCTCAACATTCCAAGGCATATAGATTATTGGACTTAGAGTCAAATGTGATAGTGGAATCAAGGGATGTTGAATTTATTGAGCATAAATTTACCAATGATTCCAATAGTACCACACAAACACATGAACAAACTGATCCAAGTAGTAAAAGGAAATCTCCTGATACTCCTAGCGAACCTAGGAGAAGTCAAAGGACTAGAAAAGAAAAGTACTTGGATTCAGATTTTATTGATTCACAGTCAATTGTCTTCCTAGTTGAAGGCGATAGGAAATCTGTACTTAATAAAATACCAATTTTATTAAGTATAGAAGAAGATCCTAAAACCTATAAAGAAGCTATGGCATCAAGAGATGTGGCATTCTGGAAGGAGGCAGTCAATGACGAAATGGACTCAATATTATCCAATAATACTTGGATGTTGGTAAATTTGCCTCCTGGTTCAAAGCCTATAGGTTGTAAATGGGTATTTCATAGAAAATACAACACTGATGGATCAATACAAACTTTTAAGGCTAGATTAGTGGCAAAAGGATTTAGACAAAAAGAAGGTATTGACTATTTTGACACATATGCACCAGTGGCTAGGATATCATCTATTAGAGTAATATTTGTTTAGCTTTCTATTCATAATCTAATTGTGCATCAAATGGATGTTAAGACGGCCTTCTTGAATGGTGACTTGGATGAAGAAGTGTATATGGAACAACCCGAAGGGTTTGTGTTGCCTGGAACTGAAAAGAAGGTATGCAAGTTGGTTAAGTCATTATACGGTTTGAAACAAGCACCAAAACAATGACATGAAAAATTCGATTCTGTTATAATATCTCACGGTTTTAAGCATAATAATGCAGATAAGTGTATTTATTCTAAATTTACAAAAGAATATGGTGTCATTATATGTTTATATGTTGATGATATGCTTATATTCTGAACAAATATTGATGGTGTGAATGAAACAAAGAAGTACTTATCCTCACAATTTAAGATGAAAGATTCGAGAGGTAGACACTATCTGGGAATCAAAGTAAAGAAAGTAGTGGGGTTATGCTTTGTGTCAATCCCATTATGTCGAGAAAATCATAAAGAAGAATCAACATTTGGGAATTAAAGAAGTAAGCACTCCATATGAAAATCTTCACACAAGTTAATGTGAAAATTCGAAGAGCAATTGCTCAATTGGAGTATGCTAGTACTGGCGCCACTGTATGCCATGCATTGCACTAGGCCGATATTTCTTTGCGCTTAGGTGCCTCAAGGTACAATTAGTAACTTTGCGGTTTATCAATAGCAATTTTTAGAGTCTTTGATATCTCAAAAGAACTTTGAGTTTATGACTAACTTATGAGGGTTATCCATCTAGATTGAGGATATACTGATGCTAGTTGGTTAACAAGTGCTAGAGACACAAGTTCACGTCCCAAGTTGGGTATTTACCCTAGGTGTGGAGTGAGCTATTTCACGGGTTTAAGAAATGTAGACGCAGTGGTATAATCATTCCAATTATGGTATTCGAAGTTCAGAGCACTAGCAAATAAGGAAAAGAAGCAGAATGGCTGAGAAACTTACTACTAGAAATAGAGTTGTGGCCACAACCGATGCCAGCCATTTCTTTGCACTGCGATAATGAAGCTACTATGTCTAGGGCTTTCAGCAAGATATATAATGGAAAATCTAGACATATAAGCTTGAGACATGAATATGTCAAACAATTAATCCTTGAAGGAATTATAACAATATTATATGTAAGAACAAGTAACAACTTGGCAGATCCATTTACAAAAGGGCTTACTAAGGATTCGCATATGAAAACATCAATCGACAGCTTAAGACCTTATCCTAGAGTCACTGCTGATGGAAACCCAACTTCTCCCTAGCATTATTACTAGTTAGAAGTTCAGCTGGGTACAAACAAGTTATCGATATGGGTCGTGGGAAGTACTAGGATATTTTACTTGTTTCTCCATTCCAAGTTATCGTACTAATAAATTTTGGAGGATGAGTTATAAACTCTTAATGAGGTTTAAGCTATGGAATATGACCAATTTATTCAGAGCATAATGGGATCCTCACCTATATAAACATAAGGAGTGGTGCCATTTCTTAGCAAAGTTAAAGGGCTGACTTTGGAACAAGTTTATGAAAAATCTGTGGCGTAAAGACATGGCCATATAAGTGCTAAAAGAATTTAGAGAATTTCTAAAAGAAGTTGGATTAGGTCACGTGTGTGATATTTCCGGTTTCAATACAAAGGGATGATGGTTCAATCATTAGAGACACCATTTATTCCATTGAGACTTTGAGATGTCTACACTAAAAGGAGATTCAAGTCGTGAGACATCTTTCCTTTTATGCTGCAGCATTATAAGAACTTAACTTTATTAATTAAGTGGGGATTGTTAAAAATAACCTATATAGATAATAAGTTAAGTGTGGTGAAGAGAGTTCTTTTCTTTTAATTAATTATTTCGTGATGCTTAATTAGGTCATTTAATTATTACACTATCGTGACAAACTAATTTTTAACAAATAAGGTTGTTAAGTGAAAGGATACATGGTTTCACTATGTTGTTATGAAAGGATACAAGTCTTCTATAAAAAGTAGACTACTGCTCAAAAAAAATAAAAAAAAATAACGTAATTCTCTTCTCTTCACCAACATTTTACAACCTCAAGAGAATTTTCAAGAAATTTCCCAGAGTGCCGTCTGCAATTTCTCGGTTCAAGTTGTATCCTAGAGCGACCGCCAAAAACCCGCAAGATTATAAATAAGTAATAATCACCTTAAGACAAGCAGTAGGATATTTTCTGCACGCAATAAAGAATCGGGTCCTCTGGTTTTGTCTTCACCCGAAGAATTACATCAATTTTGTCTAACAATATATTATGTAAAATAATAACTTTATCAATGTTAAACATATCAATTTCAGAAATACAATAAAAATATACCTGACATTAATCTAGAATTACTGGTTGTCATTTGTCTCTCAAATCTGTAAAGGATGAAATCAAAGAAAATGTAGGGTCTTCTTCCCCAACTTCAAAATTTTAGGGCTCTATTTACTTTTCTATATATATATATAACACAAGGAAATAATTGAGCTTTGATTTAATAGACTTACCAAAGTAAGAGAGAAGATAGAACCATGTATTTTGAGCTAGTTAATATTAGATCATCTCATAAATCACCCATAATTAACATTCATAATTACGCAATTTATTATTCGAGAACAAGAGTCGAAATAAAATTAAAAATTATTTCCATACTTTTAAGAGAGAATGGAAATAAAATTAAAAATAAATTCAAAGGAAATAAATTTCAGTTATAAACGAGAATTCAATGAGTTCAGTTATAAAAAACTGGTTCTCATATGAAAAAGAGTTTTACATCGTTAAAACTCATCATCTAACAGTGTAAAACTCATTATCATATGAGAACGAGTTTTTTATAACTGAACCCGAATTCAATTTATTGAGAGTGTATACTGATTGATTCCCTTTCATAAGTTAATTTTAAAGAATATTTTTTAAAAATTAAAAGGCCATAAATTTTTTTAAGGAGTTGTTGTATTTATGAGATTCCATTTGATTTGCAAAACAAAAAAAATTGTTTAAATTAAATTATATAATAGAATATATGTTTAATTTAAGTCTTATTAAAGCAAAAAAGTAAATTAGAAATGAAACATGAACAATTATATTATGGTAAAAATTCATCTTTAATTATATTTTTATAAATATCACAACATATGGATAGTAGTATGTATAACAGTACCATTGATTATTTTGTTAAAAATTAGTAATTGCTAATATTTTTTTAATGTTATTAAACTTACTAATTCATTTTCAAAATTATTTCAAGATGTTAATTTGCTAATACAAGCCAACAATGGTATTGAATCTTAAAAATTAATTTTGCTTTTAAATCACAAACCCGATAAATTTTTTATTATATACAAAGAAATTCTTCAAAATGTTTTTTTAAAATGAAAATAAAAAAATTATTTAAATTATATAGACCATGAATTTTAAAAAATAAATCTTTTAATATATCGCTATATGTTTCCAACCATAAGAATTGAAACTACATAATTTATTTCTGTCAACTATCTCTTATACCAAACATTCCAACTTATTAAGATATATTTTGAATGGTCATCAATATGACGTCGAATCATACAATACTCATTACGCTGCTTTCTTAAATATATTATCAATTTAAATCAATAAAATTATTTTAAATTTGTTTTTTTTTAAAAAGATATATTTTGAATGTAATCATTTTAATAACCATCCTTATGCTCATAATCATTAATTTGTCCCAAAATTATTATTAATAAGTATGAGGATAAGACGTAATTATTATGGTGAAGTGTAAATGCAGGACAGCCGTAAAGGATGAATGCTTAAATGACCCGACCGGATAAACCAGTCCCAAATTAAAGTCGCATTAAGAGGCACCAAAACAGTAACCATGGGATAATCCAAATTAAATGAGAAAAAGAAAAAAACGAATTCAGCAATAAAAAGCTAATTCACATATGTGAATGAGTTTTATATCATTAGATTTAATTTTATTTCTTAAAATTTAAATTTTTTCAAATATATAATTGAATCTAATGATATAAAACTTAGATCTAATAAATAAGATTGAATCTAATAATATAAACGCTGGCCAGACATAAACTAGCGAATAAAAAATTCATATTTTAAGATACGATATTACCGATAAAAACACGATTCCCATTTATCCAAAAAAAAAAAAAGTGCATTCCAACACTTTAATAATATTCGTCTTAGAAGTAAAAGAAAAATTCAATTCTGTCATTATCTTTGTGGTCCTTTTCCTAATAATTTTATATCTTTTTATTTAGGTTTGATAAATTAAATTCCTTGTCACCAAAGAGAAGATGGGTCTATGGTTCATTATTCATTTCTTGCACTCTTCCATATGCTTTAGGTGTAGGGTGGGGCATGAAGTTATCTTATTGCCCTTCCTCTCTGTATCTCAACTACCATTCATGACCATTTTTAATGGTATGAATAACTAATATACATGTAAAAAAACAAATTATAAGACCCCATTTTGATATTTTAGTATTTAATATTTTTAATATTAAAATAATAAAACCACTTTTTAAAAATTTATCAGAAGAATTTAAACAGTTTTTGTGTGATGACCTATACTTTATAGCCTTCTTAATTTAATATGAGATGCGATAAATATCATTATTGTATTTAGATTGCTGGATCAAATAGATAAATGATTCATTAAGAGGTCAAAACAAGCTCTGGCCACCAAAGTCAAGGGCTCGACTCTAATATAATTGTGAATAATATATATTTAATCAGTCAGATATTGCTCATTTTCAATCAAAACCTCTTATAACTTTAAATATTACTTCAAAATACGTTATTCATTGCTTAATATAATATTCGAGTCTCGTTTGATAAAAGGTCTAAAATTCAAACCACATTTTTACGTATAGGTATAAGACCATAAGTGATGAAATATATTAAAAAATATGATATTCATATTAAATTAAAATCCTATGAGCTTCATCTTATCATCCCGACACGGTAATGCATCGGGGGGAGATGATGGAAATATGAATATAGAAGAGGGCCCCTACCTACACTTGAACCATAGAAATAAGAATGTGGAGAGGTTCCAGACAGGGAAGGGCAGAGTAGATTTCGACAAGGACAGCCCATGTGATGTGAGTTGATGATAGCCCATGTGATGTGAGTTGATGATGATGGATACATCCTTATATAATTGGAATCTATTCCAAAGGATGCGCTTAAGTGTTCTTAATTTAAATATATATTTTTTAGTTTTATAAAACCTTTAAAAGTATTTTTAAACAAATTTAAAATTGTATTTCAGGGTATTTTTATTTAGAGTAATTTTAGTTGAAGTATTCTTAAAAAGAAAGGGACGGGAATGGCCGAGTCACCCGATCATTTTGTTAGTCAACCAATCCTGCCCTATTTATTCTTCTATTCTATCAAATTAAAGAAAAAAAAAAATGTAAATAGCATGGTGGGTGTGTGAATTTCCCATACCCATCATGTCATACCAATTTAAATTTTTCTTAAAATTTTTGTATCATTTAAAAATTTTTTAATATTTTCTTAATTATTTTTTTAAAGTTAAATAATATTATTAATTCAAACTTATGTTATTTAATTTAAAAATACAAATAACTAAAAATCACATACGAAATATTCACAAGTTATAAATTCACATAACATAAATGACTTTAATATTAGTAAACAATTGAGCTAAAAAATATTTGTCTAATACTTTAAAAAAGATAGTCTTTTTAATAGCTTATATACTAAAACCTTACCATACCAGATTTATTTAGTTAAAAGGTAAAGCTCTTTATGCCAAGACAAGAATGAGCTTAAAGTCCGTAATTCACGTAAATCGTGGATTTGCCTCCCTTTGCGTGTGAATAAGTTTGGGACACATTCGGTTTTTGGCTCCTCATTAATTTCACTATTTCGCATGCTCAAATAAAATCTTGATTTTTGTGTACTTAAAATCAAAACGATTCAAGTCATAAAATCGTAATAAATTCACAACGAGTTTAATTTGAATTCAAATTATAACTATTAAGTTTGCATTTAATTCATAACATTTTGCTTTAATTCTTACAATTAAGTTTGCATTTAATTCATAACGTTTTTTAATTAAATCCCCTTAATGGCGAATGATCATAATTTTCCCTATAAATTCAAATGAGTTCTAAGTTTGAGAAATAATCTTTCAACCTATTTTCTTCGAGAGGTTCTATATACACCCCTTAAATATCTCTTCATACCCCATTTACTAAGTAAACCCCAAAATATACTCTTTGCACCCCATTCCAATACTTTACTTTCCCAGCGTACCCTCCTTACACCCCATATCCAAAGCCTCCTTAAATTTTATAATTTATATAATATACTTAAATTTTATAATTTATATAATATACTTAAACTAATTTTAGAAAATTTTAAAAAAAATTCGAAAAATTAAAAATGAATTCCGGATTTGTAAATCCAGAATGTTTGGTTATATTCGGATATTAAAATCCGGAAATTTACCCATGATCCGGAAATTTAAATCCAGGAAAGTTTGCTTTACCGGAAATGCAAATCCGAAAATGTTCAAATAATCCGGATTTCAAAATCCGAAAAACTCTTGCTACGTCCGGATTTCAAAATCCGGAAGTAATTTTTTACATTAATTTTTTTTATTTAATTTAAATTAAATATAAATAAAATGATGTTGTTATGAAAAATTAAATTACATCATTAAAGTAATTACTTAAATTACAACCGGGTTATAACAATCCAATCCGGATTTTGATATCCGGGATATTGTCTGTGATCCGGATTTGTTAAATCCTGCCAGGAGCATATTCCTGGACAATATTCTGAGAATAAAGATGATATCCCGATTAACCGGATAAGTACATTCTCGCGGAAAAAAACGACCAATGCTATCAACTTCCTCGTCTTCCTTCTCCACCATTTTAAAGCTAATTTCAACATCATTCTCACTATTTTTTAACGTCATTCTCACCCATTCTCACTATTTTTTCAACGGCCACTTCTGAGAAGAGTCAGGCGCAGAGAGATGAAGAAGAGTTAAGAAAGAATAAAAATATGCTGTTAAGAATTTGTATTTTCCTCTACGGGTATTTTTAATGGGGTGTGACAGAGAAATAAACACTGCAAATGTAATTTCTCATTTTCTTCTCAAGAATCCTCAATCTCGGTTCTTCTTCTCACTGCTTATCTGTTCCAAGAGCTCATTTTCTGCTCCGAAGAACTCGTTGTATCCGTAATCAAATTCATACGACAATGTTTTATACATCGCCTCTATTGCTTTGTTCCCCAACTTACTACACGATGACAAATCATAACATCGCCCCAACCCGCGATCCAATAATCTTCGTTCTTGTTTTTGCTCCTATTTGTTGTCGTTGTCCTCATCTTTTCGACCTTCCGCAGCGCATCTTCAACAATCTTAGACTTTGACCATGGACACCGATGGGTTTGAAAACTGTCACAGCCCACTGTTAAGCCCAAAGAAGAAGCGCACCAGATGAAGCACCCAAGCCCCTGGCTTCCAGCCCAAAGCGAAGGCCCAGTCCACTCGGCCCAAAGGCCGGTTATGGATAATTGAGAAAGCCCATATCCTGCAAATCAGATTGAATTTCGCCAATAAGGAAAGTAGAATAATCCCCTATAACTTATTATCCCTGTTAATCTAATCCAACTTAATTAAATCTCATCAAGGAAAACAGGTGATAATTCAATAATATATTATCCTCGCAACCAACCAAATCTCACACCAATAAGTAAACATGATAATTTCTCAATAAACTATTCTTCAATATCTCTTTTCTAAAATCCGATAGCTTAATAAATATCCCATCCAATGAGTAAAGAAACCTTACTACCTCAAATTTTAATAATAATATACACTATAAATACAGGGCCACCCCAATAGTGAAAGGCACGCACTCTGGGACGCACACCATGCAACACATTCGCCCCTCTAGCGCCCTCTTTCTCTCGAAAAGAAACCGACTCAGACCTGAGCTACTACGCACACCCCCTCGCCGACTTCCTTCTTCTTTGTTCTGTAGAGGAGTGTCATCCGAGCTCCTAGGACGCAATGCCGCGATCCTGCCTCAATCCAGACGATCCAGACGCCAGATCCCGAAATTTTCACAAACAACCCGGTCCACTCCACGACCACACCGCCCACCCTACCCGGCTGGGAAAAAGGCATCATCACATAGCCGTCATGGGAACGATAGCCTTTACAAATATAATCGATTTCGCCATCGATGGTATCGACCGAATACGCGTGAGCAACGCTAATCCTCCAAGGACGGTGACCAACCAACGGTGCCTTTACTGCGACAGCCACGCCGCCAAGAGTCGACTGTACCAGTTACATCGCCACCTACCGAACGCCACTAAGGCCACAGCCGTCCTGAGCCACGCCGCCACTTTGACGAAGCCTCTACTGCACAAAAGCACGCTTTCTCAAGAGTCGCATCACTGTATCACATCACCACTTACTGAACGCCACTGCGCCACGCCGAGCCACGCCGCCAATTTGACGAGCCTGGCCTTGCCCGCATGTGTCACGCTACCTAAGGAGTCGATCCGCCAAAGTTACATCACACTTCTGGCCATATCGCCATTCGCTGAACGCCACTGGCGCGGCCACGCCAGAGCCCACAGCTCACTTTGATGAGCTCTACTGCGACAAAGTCACGCCGCCAAGAGTCATCACCAAAGTTACATCGCCACTACCGAACGCCATCATACACAATACCGAGCCACGCGCCGCTTCAATTTGACGAGCCCGCCTACTTGGCTAATAAGTCACGCTACCTGGCTGGCAGCCCATCCGCCGTGCCACATTGCCACTCTGGCCACATCGCCACTCTGGGCTGAACGCCATCACGCCATAGCGCCGAGTCACGTCGCTCAATTTGACGAGCTCATCTACCCGCACGTGCCACGCCGCTCGTGAGTCGACCACCAGTTACATCGCCACTGCCAAGGCCGGAGAGTTCGGGCCAGCTGACACTTTGACGAGCTCTACTAACAACTCACTTTTGACGAAACGCCTCTACCAACACCACTTTGACGTGTTCTTCCCAAAGAGTTCACATGGACGAGCTTGCTCAACAGGGCTCATATTGACGAAGCTCTTCCCAAGAAATTACGGTGGACGAGCCTGCCCCAATAGTTCATATCGACGAGCTCTCCTCCCAGCTAGCCACATGGACTAGCCCCGCCCAAACAAGCCACCGACAGCTCTTCCCGCCAGTTATTACTACTGACAGCTCGCCCAACAAGCTTCATCGACAGCTCTTCCAAATAGTCATTACGGGACGGTCAAATTTCAATCAATGCATTAACGCATTTTCCTAGCGCTTCATGGACGAGCCTCGCCTAACAAGCCACACGACGAGTCTTTTCCTCAGTCGCGATGGACGTAGCTCTACTCAACAACTCACTTTGACGAGCTCTACCCAACAAGCCACTTTTGACGGTAGCTTTTCCCATTCACTTTGACGAGCCTACTAACAAACACATAGACGAAGCTCTTCCCAATGTGGGGCTTCACATCGATGCTTTTCCTCGCTCACTTCGGGACGGCTCTCGCCAGTTATCAGATTGACGAGCTCTTCCTACCAGCTTCACTTTGACGAAGCTTCTTCCTCTTACGCTTCATATGGGGCGGTACTCTCTACTCAACAGCTTTACATTGACAGCCTTTCCTCATTGGGCTTCTTCCTACACGCCGCGATTTGTACCTCTACTCAACAAGATACATTGAAAAGCCTTCATCAACACACTTCCTGACCACGACTTCACCAAAAGCACCGCGAACTCCAGAAATAAGTTCTGGCCACAAGTTAGTGATCAAGTCAGCAACTCGCCTGACGATCTCGTACCACAAACAGACGTGGCAAAATTGCTGAGCTAGTTCAACTCGTGCAAATCACCGACGGAGCCCGGCCACTGCGCATCGACGAGCTCCACCTTAACAAAGGCGCAATTTCTAGACACCGCTCAACTCAAGCAGTTAGCTTCGACGTGAGTCCGACAACTCACATTGACGAGCTCTACCATTCTACACTGGTCATGCAGTCTAGACATCAGGTCATCAGTCAACTCGTATTAAATCGTACCGATCGGAGCTCACATCGACTAGATTCACCCCAACAAAGCCACGCCTAGAATCAACCCAACTCGTAAAAATCAGACGACGGAGACCAGCAGCTCGCACTGACGAGCTATGCCTCAACAGGCCATAGGAATTAGTTCGGTTCCAGACAGACGCCGCGGAGCCACACCACTTTCTATTGAAGAGCTCAACTCGGCCACCTCGTGCCATGTAGCCCAAGAGACGTACTCCAACCAAAGTGTGATAGCCCATCGAGCCTCAACAACTTAGTTTTGATGAGCTCGGCTGAGGCGAGTTAGCCCAGGAAGCCCAGAAACCAGTTCAACTCAAATAGAGCGGCCCATGAAGCCTCGGGCCGACTCCGCTTTAAAAGCCCAACCGTCAACTCGTGCCATGTACCAGAGCTGGTCACCTTAGGCATTCACCAGAGCCCAAGAACTCGCCTCGCTTCATGCATAATAGCTCAGAGCCAAGTCGCTTCAATTCAAATAGGCTGATGCAACCACTGAGCTGCACCACGGGATATCACGCCCGACCGAGAAAAAGATACGTACTCTCTTTGCCCATCTAATAACCGCACACAAGTACGGGGGCAACCGATGGGGACTGAAAATCCGCTCGCAGCCCACTCGCTGCCCCACAAGCGCACCGTACGAAGCACCCAGCCCCGAAGCCTGCACCCCAAAGCGAAGGCTCCACCACTCTACCAAAGGCCTATATGGATAATTCGAGAAAGTCATATATCCCGCAAATCGATTGAATTTCGCCATTATGAAAGTAGAATAATCCCCTATAACTTATTATCCTGTGAATCTAACTAAATCTTTAATTAAATCTCATCAAGGAAAACAGGATAATTCTCAATAATATATTATCCTGCAAATCCAACCAAATCTCACCAATAAGGGAAACAGGATAATTCTCAATAAACTATTCCTTAAATATCTCTTTCTAAAATCCGATAAAGGCAATAAATATCCCATCAAATGGGAGTTAATCCACTACCCTCAAATCGGGAATAATATACTATAAATACAGTGGCCACCTCACGCTGAAAGACGCGACTTGGGATCGCGATAATTATGCAACACATTCCGCCCTCTGCCAGCTCTTTCTCTCGAAAGAACCGACTTAGGCACGGAGCGCCTGACGTGGCACAAACCCGCCGACCCTCTTCTTTCTTTGTTCTCGCAGAGGAGCGCTTCGTCCGGAGCCCGATCGGCGCGTCGCGATCCTCGCCTCAATCCAAGACATCCAGACGCTTGCATCCCAAACCACAAACAACCCGCCGAGTCCAAACAACACCCCCACATCGCCTTCCGTACTCCCGCTCCGGCTTGAAAAAGGCATCATCAAACACCAATGCTACGGGGCCCCTGGCTTCATTGCTCTGAGCTTTAGCAGCTCCTCCCATTATAGCTCCTTCCACGCACTCGCCCTCGATCGCATCCCACTATTGCCACACACCACCGCGAGTGCTTTTGCCTACTGGAAACCCTTTCCGCATTAACCCGTGATCGAGGTCTTCTCTGGCTAGAATTTCAAATGCTGGTAGGAACGAATATACTCTACTCTCGATATGCATGGAGTGGCATGGTTGCTGTCCACTAGAAACCACGCTTCCCAACTCCAAGACGTTGACACACACGAACAAGGTTTGTCGACATACCATCCTATGATATATGGCATGCTAGATTATGACATGTGAGTAGTGGATATGTTAAGCATATGCAAACTCTAGACCTTATCAATAATATTGATTATTCAAGCTTAAGTAAATGTAAAATATGTGCCACTTCTAAGCAAGCTAAAAAAACACGTGGCTTAGTGATTAGAGAAACAAAATTGTTACAACTTATTCATTCCAATCTAGGAGATTCAAAACAAACTATGACTAGAGGATGTAAGAAATTCTATGTGACCTTCATTGATGATTATTCTAGGTTCACTAGAGTTTATTTGCTTAGAAATAAAGATGAAGCATTTGACATGTTCTTAAGCTATAAAGCCGTTATAAAAATCAACTGACAGAAAACTGCATGATTTATATCTAATAGAGGGCTTAATACATTCCTTAAATGATTATTGTCAAAATAAAGAAATAATTCACGGCTTAATTCCTCCTTATTCACTTAAGTCAAACGGAGTCAGTTAAAGAAAGAATAACTCTTAAAGAGATGATGAATTCTCTACTTGTTAGTGCTTTAGTACCTAATAATCTGTGGGGTGAAGCCATATTGTCTGCATGTCATTTACAAAATAGAATTCCATATAAGAAAACTGATAAGACACCCTATGAGTTATGGAAATATCATGCACTTAACCTTAAATATTTGAAAGTGTGGGGGTATCTTGCCAAGGTTATGTTACCTGATCCTAAAAAGA
This sequence comes from Tetrastigma voinierianum, assembly GCA_016808115.1. Taxonomy (NCBI): domain Eukaryota; kingdom Viridiplantae; phylum Streptophyta; class Magnoliopsida; order Vitales; family Vitaceae; genus Tetrastigma; species Tetrastigma voinierianum. The sequence continues at coordinate 112,572 of JAEQBH010006528.1, read as the reverse complement.
GGAAAATATGATCAAAGACTTTTGATTGCATGTTTATTGGGTATACTAGTAATAGTGCGGCTTATAGATTTTTAGTTTTGAAAAGTAATGTTCTAGAATGCAACACTATTATTGAGACAAAAAATGCATAATTTTTTAAACATATTTTTCCGCTAAAAATTTCTCATGCACACACAAGTGCGACGATATGAAACTCATATATTTAAAGCATGCTATCACTATTGCGATGATACAAAGCTCTCATGATGAGTTGAGGGAGTAAGAAACAAAGAAAAAGGTTTTTGAGATGATTTTTACTTATTTGATTGAAAATGAACCGCTATCTTATTTTGATGCGCATTTTCCTCCGACGTATTACCGGGTTAAGTCATTAAACCGAAATAATCTATTTAAAGACTCAAACGTGGAGTTACAAGTGATTTTTAAAAAGAAAATATTTGCTAGATTTCTATTTAAAATATAAGGTTAGTTAGTAAATCAAAGGTTGTTCGCAAAAACAAAGTGTTGACTATTTTCCTTTGATACGTTTGCTCCTATTACTAGGATTTCTTCCATTCATATTTTGATTGCTTTGGCTTATATCCATAAACTTTTTATCCATCAAATGGATGTTAAAACAACATTTTAAAATGAAGATTTAGAGGAAGAAATTTACATGTTACAACCTGAAGGTTGTATTACACCTGGACAAGAAAATAAAGTTTGTAAATTGAGCAAGTCTCTATATGGTTTAAAACAAACACTTAAACAATGACATGATAAATTTGATAATGCTTTGTTGAAAAACAGGTTTTTATCTGTTGAAGTGGATAAATGTATATATACAAAGTGTACAGAAAAAGAATGTGTAATCATTGCATTGGATGTAGATGATATGTTGATTTTTGGCACTAGCCTGAGTGTGGTACATAGTACTAAGAGATTTCTGGGGCCACGCTTGACACAGCATATGGGTAAGTTAAGATAATTTTGGGTATGAAGTATCACGTTGATGGGTGTGATGATTCGCCTCAGAGTGTTGCAATTAATTTGTGCCGATACCCAATTAGGGTTAATGGATGTCCCGAATCAACAAAATTTATAAAACCTAATACCTTATACTACCGTAGCATAGCTAATGCAGTATAGTGGTTCTAGGATCGTCCACAGGGATGGGTTTTCTTCATGCAAATGACTAATGTGAAGTGCTTAAACCGGTGAATTTAATTTGGATTTTTGAGTTCATAAAAACAAAGGAGTTTAAGAGTAGAAATGCAAGTGAAATAAGAATGGAAATAGAGGAGGCCATCAAGTGTCAAGACATCAGGTTCAGTCTCCTGATAAGTGAGGGATTTGGTTTATTCTCATCGGGGGGGAAGCTGACCCATAGTCACCCACACACCACCCCCCCCAAACCTGCTTCATTTAACTCGTAAGAACTAACCTCACGTTGTTCTTCTATAAATACCATTCATTAACCATTAATGACCTTTAGTATGTGAAAATGAACTTCTCGACCACCTCAAACAATTAACAAATGATAACTCCCAGCATTGTTGATCTAGCATTAAGTATCCAACAAACCATCAAAGTTTACTGCTACCAACCATCCTTAGGTGAGTCTAAGGGGTTACAACTGTTTGGAAAGGAGAAGCCATTAATGGCAAGGAATGTTTGCTTTAAAATCATGAAAAGCCCTCAACTTACCCCTTTTGGTTCCCTCACCCGATGACTCTACTTCAAAGGGAAGGAGATTTTAGCCACTCATTCCTTGAGAAATCTTCATCAAGAAGTGTTTCATTACCGAAAGTGAAGGAAATGGGAGAAAATATGAGAAAAACCAAAACTTATCTATAGCAAGCTTTTATTCCACTCCCTCTTCAAAATTGATGATGTTATACAAAGTCTGCTGGTATTTGAAGCCATACCACCCTTGTACAATTACCAAATAACCATTTCAATGTCTAATCTAGAGTGGCAAAATGGGAAGAAAACAAAAAGTACAAAAAGTCAACAAAACCAGAAAAATTTGTAAGGCAGGAGGATTTCGTAACCCTGCGAAAATTTCGCAATGCTGGGAAATTTCGCAGTTATAGAAAATCTCATGAAACTTGCAAATTCCCGCTATAAAAATGGTGGTGGAATTTCACAACTGCGAAATGATCGCCTTTGTTTCGTTTATGCAGCCTTCCGATCCGATGATCTTCTTCAACTTATTTCTTCATTAGCGAGCTAGATTCCTAAATTTGAAGCTACAACCTGTGAAACAAACAAGACTTGCCACAAAAAATGATTAGTAGCAATGCTAAGTCCTTAATATGCTAGTTGGGCTAAAAATAGGTTGATTACTACGCAAAGAGCTCAAAACCCGGAGTTTTAGCGATGTAAAATAGCATTATTTGGGCAGTAATAAGGTGATATTATAATTCTATTATAAGAACATTATGTTGAGAAAATACTCAAGAGGTTCGGATATTTCGATGCCAAACTTGTGAGTACCCCTTATGATGCTAACACCCATTTAATGAAAAATCAAAGTGATCCCCAGGTCAAGCTGGTGATGCACGCATTATTGGGAGTTCCGATGCATTTGATGAACTTTTCTAGACTGACACAAGATACGCAGCTGCCAGATTAAGTGTATATACACATAATCCCAATAATGATCAATGAAGTGTATTAGCTAGACTAATGAAATACTTATAAGTACCATGAACTATGGTAACCTATATATGGATTTCTCTGTGTTGAAGGATACAACGATGCTAATCGGACTTCGATTCAAATGGTATAAAATCCATACGAGACATGTCTTTACTTTAGGAGATGATGTTGTTGTTTGAAATCATTCCAACAAACCTCATTCCTACTTATACCATGGAGTCGAAGTTTATAGCTCTGAATCTGGCAGTAAAGAAGTCGAGTGTTAAAGAACTTCATATCGTGAATTCCTTCGGGAATGCAATGACTCGGGTCTTTATGCACAGGATTAGCGGGCGCCAAATTTCGATTGCAAAGAATAAAACATAAAAATGGGAAAAACGCATATTCGCTTCAAGACATAAGGTCAGGAACAATTACAAAAATGAAATTATTTTCATTGACTATGTAAAGTCAAGTGACCTGCCGATCCCCTCGACTAAACCTGGGAAGAAAATTAATTTTGGAAACATATAGTTGAATGAGACTTGGCCAATATGAGATTAGCTAAAGGTTAGGAACCCAACCTTTGTGATCAAGATCCCACGGCAATACATGGTAATAACAAGTTACTTGCTAAATCCTGTTAGCACCAACAAAATTGTCCCTTCCTATGGTGTGGTTATGGTGCTAGAATGCATAATTTGAGAGGATGCGTAATATTCTTAATAATTTCATTTCCCTTATGGGTGGTACATATAAATGCGTAAGGCATTATGAAATCACTTATATAAAAGGAATGCTTCCCATGAAGTGATATGACAAAATTTCTAGAGCACTTATGAAATAATCAGGCATGTGCATAGCCTAAATGCGCACAACGACGTTGAACAATATGAATCGGGACGTGTGGTGCTGATAATAAGGTCTCTAATTTACTATCAAGAATACTTTAGTTCATAGAAGTTATAAGCTTTACCAATACTCTATAAATTAAATCTTATTCATTTACGTTTATTCACGCTTCATCAACATCAAATTTGCGCACTTACACTCTTTCCATATTCCAAACAAAATGTTTTAAATACAAAATTATTAATACAACCATTTTAAAATGCGGGATTGTTAGTAAACAATAGTTTAAAAAAGTGTCTCATTAATAAAAAAGACAGAGGTCTTTATGGGTTTATATCAAAACCCAATTATAGGCTCTCAGACACGCACTTATAAGGCTGGAGAGCCTCGCTTCCCACAAAAATGGCCGAAAGCCCTAATTCAACGCGACCTACGATTTTGCCCCCATTTGTGCATGAATAAACTCGGGACACATTTGGTTTTGCTCCCAATTAATTTTGGTTTTGCATGCCTAAATAAAAACCTTGATTTTTGTGTACTTAAAAACAAAATGGTTCCATTCATAAAAATCACAACAATTCACAATGGGTTTATTTTGAATTTAAATTATAAATCCATTGTTTTACATTTAATCTTCAGAATATTTTCACTTAATTTACAATTAAGTTTGCATTTAATTCATAACGTTTTTTAATTAAATCCTCTTAATGGCCAACGACTATAATTTTCCCTATAAATTAAAATGAGTTATAAATTTGAGAAATACTATTTCAACCTCATTTCTTTTGCAACTTTGAATCTCGTTCTTCTTCTAACTCTGATGTTCCTGTTCCAGAGCTCATCTTCTACTCTAAAGAACTATTGTATGTTGGGGAATCAAATTCATACGAACAATGTTTTATACACGTCTCAGTCTATTTTGTTCTCCCCAACCTACTGTTGATTTTACAGGCACAACATCAGTCCCGAACCTGCCATTCAACGATCTTCGAGTTCCTGTTCCTGCTCCCAACTGCTATCCTCTTCTTTTTCCGACCTTCTATAAGGTGCATCCTCAACATAGAATATCTACGACTCCAGTTCTTCAACATACTAACGCACTACACTTGATATCTTGACTGACAGATCCGCTACCGCCTCACACAGATAAAACCCCACAACAAGATCGACGACAACACCACGTCAGAATAAACTCCTCGACGACAAACCAAACTTCGATAAAACAACGATAACATAAAAAAAAAAAAAAGATAAAACCTAAATCTTCAGCAACCATTTTATTAAACAAAAATCGAAAAGAAAAATATGTAAACGAGCGATTTCAACTGTGTTAACGACAAAAATTCATTTCTCATTACTTGAGGAAAATAGGCTACCAAAGTACAAGATGAGAGAAAAAAAGAAAAGGGCAGCTCGGGTTTCATCTAATGACATAATTATTATAAAGTTTTTCTTAATTATTTAGTTACGCTTAAAATTACAAAGTATTTTATAATTAGAATATTATAATTTTTTTATAACTTATTTAATTGGAAAGTATTTTATTATTATTATTATTATATTTAAAACAAGAATAAAATTAAATAAAATTTGAATTTACTTTTATGAACAATCAGAGTGGGACGGGGATGAGCAAAGCTCCCTCAAAACCGTCTTATCAGGAGAGGAGCGGTCAGCGGTGACTAACATAAAAACGTTCTTCATTGCTAGTCCTCCTCCCCTCCCTCCCTCCTCCTATTCAGAAATATTTTTGAGATAATCACTAATGCTTAATAACAACTATAAATAATTCACAAATAAAAAAAGTAAAAATAACAACTATAAATAATTCTTCAAAAAAAAAAAAAAAAAACTATTAATAATTCCAAAAATAACAACTATAAATGATTTTTCAACCTTTTAAAAACTTTTGAAAATTCTCACAATATATGAGTTCGAATTCTCCTATTAAACTTTTCTTTACTTTTGAGAATCTCTACACCACACCAGCAAGTGCATACATTTGGAAATTTAGCACTTTTTAATATAAGATTTACGTTGAATATACTCCAATTCTTGTTTATTTCGTGGGTAAAAAAAGAAAAAAAAGAAGAAAGGAAACATTTCCATTGGGCTAGGCCCAAGTAATGGTGTTCAAGAACAGGACCAAGGCCCAAAAGTAGTTGATTTCTGCCCCACTGTGATGTAGCCTAATTCTGTACTCTTACTTAGATTCCAACAGCCCAAATGTATTACAAATTATTATTTACTTCTTTCTTATATAACTCATTCCTATTTATTAAAAAAAAACTCATCTCTATTTTTTTGTATAAAGTTTCAAAAGAAATAGTTGAAAATATAACTTCCTTTGCCACATCATCAAATTTCACATAGTATTAGAGCAATCTTCTTCTTTATCATTTTTCGATTTTTTGAAAACGAAATATGAACTTAGTATTTAGTCATTTGACTAATCGTGCCCACGTATTTTTGGCTATAATGCGTTTTTCACTAAAAGGATGAGACTCATTTTTATTTATTTGAAAAACCATTTTAAAATTAGTTTTGGAACCGTCACTTATTTTTGTTTTATTTTAAAAGTAAACAAATAAGTTAAAAACCCCTAAATACGACCTACGATACGAAAATATAGGTAATGGAATAACTAGTTTAGTCCGGGGGTCAATGCTACTTATCGAAAGGTGCATTTACGAACAGAAGATCCCTTTAATCCCCTAAAGTCAGGTATCTACTAAACAAACTAAGAAAAATACGATTTTTGGTTAATCGATCAATAAATCTCAAAGATAAGTAATAACAATATAACAACACACCGGATATATATAAATGAATAGACAGATAAATAAATTAATAAATAACAAGTTAAAAGTTAGACGAGAAAATGTGTACCGTGACATATCCGCTTTATAAATTAAAACAACGTTAATGCACAATAAAATACAAAATATTCATAATCAATTATAAATTTGGTCATAAATTAGATGTTAGATTATTTATTCAGGATACATGGAAGGATAGGCCCACCCAAGCCCATTTATCTTTTACACAAATTAACCCCAAAAAGATTCCATTTTATCTTAATCAGAATTAATCACGCTGACAAATTAAAACTAATTAAATCGGACAATAAAATCTGAAATTGAATCAAATTTTGAAATTGGAGATTTTTAAATAAAATCAACAAATTTAAAATTTGGAAATTTTGATTTGAGATTTTTGGAAATTGGATTTCCAAATTAAGAACTTGAATTTTATAAATTTAAGATTTGGAATTTAGAAATTTGAAATTAGAAATTGAGATATTTGAATTTTGAAATTATGACAATTTGAAATTTGAAATCGAAAACTTTTAAGAATTGAAATTGCAAATTGGGGATAATTTTAAAATTGAAATATTGAATTTTAGAAAATGAGAAATTAGGAATTTAAATTTTGAAAATTAGACACTTGAATTTTTTAAAAATTGAGAAAGGAAAACTAAGAACTTGAATTTTTTACATGCTTGAGTTTTAAAATTAAAAATTGAATTTAAATGGTAAATTGGTAATTTGAAAAGTTAAGGTGAGAGTTTGACAAGGAAGAACTCAGATGGATGATACGGTCAAAGGACTTGATCAAGGACCTACTCGTTGGAGCTTTTTAAAGATATAATAGAGTTTTCAACTAAACCCAATTCGCTTACTAAAACGACCTTATTTAGCTTGACCTATACGTTGACCTAATACAATGTGATAAATAACGGTATTTGTTCCTAAATACGCCGGGACTTTATTTAGTGGACTGACCAAGTATGTTGACTTCTAATTTAATAGGCTTAGCCTAAATATGTCACCTAATTTAGATCGGGTTGGACCATAAGTATGTCGGATTCAAAGAACGACAGAGCTTTTCTTAACTAAAATCGAATGACCGATCAAAAAATCTAACGCTACAGTTGTAGAGATGATAGAACTTTCTTGGATTAGGTCCTAATAGGTGTAATGAGTTGTTTGAAAGAGCTTAATAGATTGGATCAAAGGAGATTGGGTGAACTCAAACATTTTAAAGTGAATTAAAATATATGTAGTAAAGTGAAAGAAATATTAAAATACACAAGCAAAAAACATTTGAAGAATTCTTACGAGCTCAAAGAAAATACAATATAAATAGAACCTTACTAGCTAAGAAAGAAATAAGGAACTAGTAAAAATAAACCATTAACAAAAGGGCAGGATATAAAAAATAAAAAATAATAATAATAATAGTAACAATAAGAATGAATTACTATACCTCTAGCAACTATCTTTTTCTTGTGCCAAAACCCTGAAGCCTCTCTCTGAGCCCTACGAGAAAATAGCCTAGTTATATGTCCTCTCCTCTTTGCTTCTTATCCCCGCCCTCCGAGAAAAATCATTTTTTATACTAAAGACAAAAAAGAAAACCCTTTTTAATGACTGCCATTTGATAGCCATATGGGGGCTCTACACTAATGTTTTAGGGGGCGTTTGTTTTTTGGATTTTTGTTTAAATCATTCTACCAGTTTGTTTTTTTATTTTTTTCCATATAAATTATTGTTTAATTTTTGAAATTTTTGGTTGAATAAAAAAAGATAAAATATTTGGTTTTTATTTTACTTTTTCTTAATGTTTTTTGAATGTATTTTTTAAATTAAAAAAACTAGATATTATAATATAAAAAAATATATTTGATGGGGTTTAAATAATAGGCATTATTGCCTTAACATCAAATTTTCAAATGCCAGTTTAAGAAGAGATTACATGCCTAGTATCAAGTGAGCAAGTAGTCTCTTTGGATGACATTCTCAAATATAGTGGCCCAAAACAAGGGCCTAATTCACACATTCAAAAGACTGGTAATGTAATCAAAGAATTTGTATTAAAGGAAAATACCTAATCTTCACAAATTAGGAAAACATAATATTTCATAATTATTGCCCATCAATTATCCCTTATTAATCGGTTAACAATAAGGAAAGAAAATCTCTCACCCAATGGGAAGAACATCGTATCATCATCCAACTAGGAAAGTCATCACCATTCTATTAATCTAAGTAACAATAAAGAAGTTAAAATTCTCACCCATCAGGAGGAATATCGTATCATCATCCAACTAGGAAAGTCATCAATTATTCCTTATTAATCGGTTTACGATAAGGAAAGAAAATCTCCCACCCAGTGGGAGGAATATCGTATCATCCTCCAATAAGGAAAGATACTATTCAATGTCATCATCCAACTAGGAAAGTTGTCATGATCATCCATTATAAATACCAAGCCACCCCATCGGTGAAAGGTACGCAGATTTACGCACAGAAAATTCATTCCCAAGAAGCTGATATTCTCTTCCACAGAAAGAACCGACTTAGGCATCGGAGAGGCAATCCAAGTAGCCTCGCCGATCCTTGTTTTTGTTTTGCAGGAGCCCAACTTCCAAAGACAACAGACGGCCTGAAGAATCCAAAGACGCCAGTTCCCGCCTGGCCAAAGATCATCAGCCACGCCGTCGTGGGAATGACGCCTTTACAAATAAAGCTGACCTCTCATCGACGATGGTATCAACTTAACACAAGCAGAGCAACGCCAATCCTCTAAGGATGCAAGACCACCAGCACGCACAACCGACCTCCCAAAGGTGTTAGAGATTGTGCAAAGCAACACCGACGCAGGTGGAGGCTGTCCATTGCCACTACAACCAACACTTGCTAAAAGAGTTTGAACAACTCACCAGAAAATACGACACTCCCTGGGGAGGACACGACAGCCCGAAAAAGACCAAAACCTCATACCCGAGAAGAGCAACACCGACCTCACGAGAAGCGGATAGAGAAGGAGAAACTAGCCACACCGTGGAGCACGATTCTTACCAACCCTCGATGTGATCGCAGAACGGTGGGAGAGGCTGTGGAGTAAAGGCTTGTGACATCCAAGAAGAATCGTACCAGCACGGCGCGTAGCGGTAAAAGGCCAAGCTCCGGTCTCCATGGATGCCCTGGTGCAACAAACCGAGTTTCCATTCACCGCTGGGGTGCCGCACTTCCCTTCCCAGTTCGGCGATCGAGACGTCGACGACAAAAGACCCCATGCACCTCAATACGCATAAAAAATAAACATGGAACTACATGCATATCGGGACCCTGGGCACGACGCAGAGCCTTCGCTATCACACTAAAGGGCCCAGCATTGGCTTGGTTTAACAGACTCCCACCGTCCTCCGTCTCGTCGTTCACAAAACTCTCTATCGCATTCGTCTCCCACTTTATTGGAGCAAGGACGTACAGGAAGCTAAGTTATCATCTCCTGACCATAAAACAGAGCTCTCAAGAAAGCCTGAGGTCATACGCTCTAGTTAACACTAGTCGCCTCGAAGGTGGATATCCTCGAATGAGAAGTTCACTGCCATCAAGTTTCATTGTGGCCGGGGTGCATTTAAAGATCTAATGTTCTCCATCTCAAAGAACCCTGCCAGCATGGCCGAGGTCCTTGCCAAACAGAGGCGATATCAACGACTAAGAAACCCTCAAAGAAGCTCTTTCTTCTCAAAGGAAAGGAGCAGGGGCTTACAAAAAGAGATTGAAGCCTCAAGAGACAAAGTGCATGCGACAGATCCCCAAGGAGGAGCAAGAGAAAATAGAGCGGTCCTCGATAAGACGAGGGAACGTCAAGGATCGCAGGGGACCACCTCAGCTCCGAGCCGCACAATGCATTCACCGCCAAAGATAATCTTTGACAGCCTCTTCGCGTCGCAGGCCTGGCCGCTGGCGCAACATGAAAGGTTCTTGAGGTAGCCATCCCATATGAAGTCAGACCCCGCTAGAAGAGACGACACCAAATACTATGAGTTCCACAAAGATCATGGGCACCGAACAGACGACTGCATCCAACTAAAGAGGGAGATTGAATACTTGATCCGACGTGGACATCTCGCCGACACGCGGGCCCTCGTGGCGGGCAAAGCGAGTCCAACCACCACCACCTTGTCAACCAACCCCAGTTCAGCATCAACCGCTTTTAGGAGAAATCCATGTAATCTCCGGAGGGTTTACGGGAGGTGGAGATTTCAACTCAGCCAGGAAGGCTTCACTACCACGATCCCAAAGAGCTCACACTATGAGCTCACCAGAAGGCCTTAAAGCTCGGGAGCCTAGTAGCTCACAAAGCCTGAACAAATTCAGAAGTTCCTCGCACAGAGCCAAGGCAGCTTCCGCTTGCAGAGCGTGAACAACTCAAAAGGAGCTAGCTCAAAAGGCCAAGAGCCACGCAGCCCATGTAGCGAGAGCGCCAGCTCAAAGGCAAAAGCAACCATGGAGCCCAAGAGGGGCTCGGGCCTGCGCAGCGCAATGTACCTCAAAGGCTGGCAGCCACGAGCCATGTAGCTAGCTCAGAGAGCTAACAGCCAACAAAGGCCAGTAACCACGGAGCCATGCAGCTCAGGGAGCCCAAGAGCTCAATTCACGCAGCATACCGTACCAAAAAGGTCAAGTAGCCATGGAGCCACGCACTAGAGCTAGCTAAAAGGCTGGGTAGCCATGGAGCCATGTACTAAGCCCACTATCTCAGCTTTGTAGAGCTTGGTCACTGTGGCCAAGTAGCCACTGAGCCATGAAGCCTAAGAGCCATGGGAAGCTAAGTCACAGAGTTCAATAGCTCAAATGCCAAGGCCCACGAGCTACGTAGGGCCAGAGCCGAGTAATTCGGCCACAGACCGTAACAACTCGTGCCAGCAGCCACAGCCATGTAGCTCAGAGCCCATTAGCTTCGGCCAAGGTAGCTTAACAGCTCAAAGCGTCAAGTGAAGAACGGCCATGTAGCTCAGAGCCCAAGTAGCTCGCTTGCGCAGCTTAACAAATTAAAAAGGCCAGAAGCCACTGAGCTGCTGTAGCTCAGGAGCTAGCTCAAAAAGGCCAAGTAGCCATGAAGCCATGCTGCTCAGAGAGCCCAATAGCTCAGTTTGCGCAGCTAACAACCACAAAGGCTGGCAGCCACGGAGCCATGTGTAGCCTGCAGCCTGGGGGAGCCCAAAGATCTCAGCCTGCAGAGCATAACAACCTAAAAGGCCAAGCAGCGACGTGAGCCATGAAGCTCAGAGCCCAAAGAGTTCGGGCCTCAGAGCGAACAACTCAAAAAGTCCAAGTAGCCACGGAGCCATGTAGCTCAGGAGCCTAGTAGCTCAATTCACAGAGCTTAACAACTCAAAAATGCCAAGTAGCCACGGAGCCATGTAGCTCACGAGTCCAATAGCTCAGTTTGCAGAGCTTAACAGCTCAAAAAAGCCAAGTAGCCACCCGAGCCACGTAGCTCCCAGAGCCCAAGAGCCACTTCAGCTAGCAGCTCAGCGGTCTAGCGCCCAGAGTCCAAGAGGCTGCCACAAGCAGAGGGTCTTTAGCGCGACTCCAGAGCCTCCACACACTCGCAGAGCTAATAGCTTAGGAGGTCTTAGCACCCGGGAGCCCAAAAGCTTAGTTCACAAGCAAGAGGTCTTAGCACCTTGTTTCTCCAAGAGTTCGCCTTGTAGAGCTTAATAGCTTAGGAAGGCCTCAGCGCCTAGGAGCCCCAGATCTCGCTTTGCAGCTTACAGACAGAAGTCCTTAGCGCCCGCCAGGAGCCTAGCGCCTTAGCTTGCAGCTAACAATCAGAAGGCTCGCCAGAGCCCTCAGAAGCCCGCTTTTAGAGCTTAACAACAGAAGGCCTTGGCTCCCACGAGCCCCGTAGCTCGGGCAGAGCTTAACACCAGACAACCTTGTCGCCCAGAGCCTAGTAACTCAATTCTTGCTTCCACCAAGCTCAAAAAAGGCACACAGCTCGGGAGCCCGACAAACAAGGGGCTAAATAAAATTAGGATGCATCAGAACCAAGCATCTCAATTTAGCGAAACAATATTAATAAAAATCCCAAGATATCAAAGAAAAGTCACTGTCATATAATATAACTCACTTACACCATGAATGCTAAAGACTTGGGGGAAATCGATGGTTTAAATATCAGCGCCAGAGGTCTTAACACGAGCCCAAATGCCGTGCCAAGTACAACAATAGCTCAAGACTCGCACTGCCCTGATGACATCCTCCAAATATATGCTCAAAATAAGGGCCCAATTCACCATTCAAAAGGGCCGCAGAATGTGAATCAAAGCACTGTGACAGCCAAAATACTCCAATCTCCACCACCGTGAAAACATAACATTTCCTAATTATTGCCCATCAATTCATCCCTTATTAATCGGTTAACACAGCGAAAAGAAAATCTCTCACCCAATGGGAGGAATATCTTATCATCATCCAACTAGGAAAGTCATCAATTATCCCTTATTAATCGGTTAACCATAAGGAAAGAAAATCTCTCACCCAATGGGAGGAATATCGTATCATTATCCAACTAGGAAAGTCATCAATTATCCCTTATTAATTGGTTTACGATAAGGAAAGAAAATCTCTTACCCAGTGGGAGGAATATCGTATCATCCTCCAATAAGGAAAGATACTATTCAAATACACAACAACTGAAGAAAGCTTGGTCGCGATCATCCATTATGTACACGCCACCCCCTCGTGAAAGGCAATAATGCACTTACGCACGTAAAATTCATTCCCTGCGCTTGATCTTCTTCCCCATAAAGAACTGACTTAGGCATCTGAGAGGCAACGAGCGAGCCCCCACTGATCCTTTTGTTTCTTGTTTTTATGCAGGAGCCCACCCGCCCAGAGATAGCAGATCGTGGCCCAAAGAATCCAAAGACGCTCAATCCCAGCCTGGATCAAAAGCATCATCAATATTCTTTATGATCAAATCAAAACTCTTATACCATTATGTGTGGGGCTCTATAATCTCAATAGAGGGTAACTAGCAGATCAACACAATTAAACTAAAAAAAAGATGGATTTTATCCGACTAGAGAAACTTATACGCAGATAAAAGTTTAAATAGTAAAGCTACACAAATTCCTAATACACGTTATACGTATAACACAATGACTCGTGATCTTACCGATTGTAAATTAAATTCCTTATTCCCTAACTACTCGCTTCACTGCATTAGACAAGTCGTTTTCGTGAAAGATACTCATTGTATAGATTGGACACACGTAAAAGTATCCGAGGAAACTTTAAACTTTATTTCATAAAATCTTTTATCTTAGATACAAACTTTTCTAATAAAGCTAACTCCATTACAAAACTAGTGGATACAAAGATGAATATGGTTTTTTCTGATGCCCCTCCAAGTGAGAAACATTCTCAATTTATAGAGGAGTTTTGATCGTTGGATTCCTTCTCTTATCCTTATGGGAGACGGTCATTCTTCTTTGATTTGGCCATAGTCGCCCTTTTATCTTCTCATTTTCTTTCTTCTATTGAGATGTAATTCTTTTCTTTTCCAAATGTCATTTGTATTTTCAAAAGCAAGGGTTCTATCATGTTTTTTATTTCCTAGTTGTTTTGTGTCTTTTCATAATATATATATATATATATATATATATATATATATATATATATATATATATTTATTTATATTTATTTTTTTTCACCCTTTGGCTTTCGTTCATTCGTTAGCTTTAATAGTATTTTATCAATGTCGCTATCGCTTTTGTCATTGTTATTACAATTATAGAAAGTGATAGATATTATTGTTTATGAATTTATTAAGCTTATGATTGTATAGGTATATGTCCGTTATTTACTGGTGCCGATTGATTTTTTCCCAAGAGTTATATCTACTCTCTATTATTTGTGTTATTTTTTCATAAATTTTGTAACTTCATCTTTGTCATCATAATGATCATTGATAAATAATAGTCAGGGTTCAAATTTCATTGATTTTTTTGTCATCATTTTTTGTTCTTGATTTTCCATCGCCAGATTATCATCCATTGTTTGTTGTTACGTTGACTCCAGCAATTCTTTTTCTCAGACTGGCCATTCTTCAAAAGACGCTTTATCCTAACGCCTCCTAATCTTTGTCCATTATCTGTTATAATATCACTGTTTTTTGGGTTTAGAATCATTTATTTGAAACCTTGATTCTTCATTGCTATTTATTGTGATGAGATGATAGACATTGATGCATATTCCACCATCTTCATTATACCGACCGATGGTGTTAATTTTGGCTGTAAGCTCACGTCCTGCCACAAGTACATAATTAAATTCTATGTCATTAAGTATTTCATCACAATTAGTACTTAAATAGATCCGGGTCAACAAAACCGAAACCATGGCATCTGAACAAATAAACCCATTTTGGCATTATTATTTTATGACTAAGAAAGCTTAATACCCATTACCATTATACTATATAGATACATTCTATAAAGTCAAATACTTTCTTTCCATATCATACAATGTTATTGAAGAAATTATGGATATATTTTTTGTTTTTTTTTCTTCAGAAATAGAGGGTTCTCATATGAATTTTCTCTCATTTTTATGAGTCATTATTCGGGAACTAAGTATTCAAGCTTTTATCCTTTGAATGATAGACATTTCCCGAATACATTTTCAGATATTTTCGCCTCAGACAAGCGATATATCTCCTGGCCCTAATTGTAACACTCGGGTCCCGAGAGGATGTAACAGATGTGTAATCGCATACAGACTAGCGCTTCCTTAATTATTTTGGGCCATATCAATTTTTGAAAATTTGCATGCAGCGAAATTATAAAATTTTCAAAAGACCGCAGACTTTTTACAATTAAGCGAAAGAGAAAAAGGAAAGATAATTACAAGCAAATAAAGAAAATAATAATAATAAATCACAAAATAGCCAGCAAGCTCGAAATTTCTGCATCTCTGACGACGAAACGGATTGCGCCAAGCAGTTCGTGACGCAAATCTAGTAACCTGAGAAAGTCATAAATTCGGTGACAAATGGAATATTTTACTTAATTTCAGCGACGTTTAGAGCGAACTTAAAACATTTTAGAAAATTCTAAAAATGGCAAATATTTAAAGTTAATATTCAATTAGGATAAATAAAATTTTTCGACTGTTCTAATGGCCGCATGAATGGGACTGTTATGGCTAGCTCATATTGAAATTTCAGATCGTAGCCTGACGTTTCGACGTAATTTCCTTTCGTAAATGTTTCGGTATTTTTAGACTCTATAGAAAGTCCTTGAGTCAAAAAACACCAAAATGCATAGCTTTTATGCATTTAATGTATGGATATTTTGGATCAATTTCACATCATATTATCGATGTCCTTATCGAATGATCAAAGACGCAGTTTTGTTAGAATCGTTCGTTTCGATATAGCCTTCTTCACTTGGAAAGCCCGATGGCATTTTTGTAATTTGAATGGATTGTAGGCTTATTTGAGCATCCGACGAATCTAGAGTGCTTCGATGATTCAAAGAAATTAGTCGAGAAAAAGGTGAGTACCAAAATCATTTTCTAAAACGAAAGTGTTTAAATTACAATTTTGTAAAGTGCTTTGAAAATATAAATTTATAAAAAGATTTTTTTACCTCCCAATTGTTATATCACAGAAAAGTTTGATTTCAAAGATTGCTAAACGCTTGGTCTGTTTAGCAAAACCCCTAGATGGCAATGCCGCTGGCCATGCATTTCGGATTGCAAGCAGAATAAAGAGGATATTATGACTAACTATATTGTACTGGGCCAAGTACTCATGGGGATTCAAAGATATATTTTATATAGCCGAATAGCCTCTCCATTACTCCAGATAGTTAGCGCCGACTAGTACACAGCGATGAGGTGTTGGTTCCGAGGTTCCTCACTCGAGCATTTTGGTTTCGAGGTTCCATTATGCTATAGATATCCCCCCGTGTTCACTGGACCATATTAGCCGTAGCTCCAGTGAGCCACTACCGACGCCAAAGTTCCGAGGTTCCGAGGCATCACGCCTAGGGTATTTCAAAGAATGGGCCACACATGGTTGGTACTTGATTTACATAACACTTTCAGATATTAACCAACATCAAATGGCTTTTCAAGCAGCCAGTAAATGGGGCTGTAACACAAGTTGCGAATAGTTTTCATAACGCCAGTGAGAAACAATTTTTAGAACAGCTTTCGAAATGGTTTTCAGCAAAATCGCTTTCACAAACAATACAACCATTTCAGACAGATTTTCATATTTGGGAGGTACAAACAAATAGACAAAAGCAAAGATTGTAACTTATAAGACTACCGAGCCCGTTTGTCTACGCTTCAAGCTTTTAAAATAATTTTTCAGCGCAGCTGCTCAAAGAATTTTCTCGCATCTCGCTCCTGCATCGCCGCATGCGCATTATATATGTATTAAGGTGTAAATTAAAACTAGTAAAAGTTAAATGTGTATTTGTAAGATAAATATCTTTTGTAAAATATGCACGATGGCTTTCGAAAAAACAAAGCCATACGAAATTATGTTTCACTGTATCTTATATTTTTTGGAGTGAGAACCAGGTCCTTATGATTGTAGTTGGATTTGAAAATATCAGAGTGTATTTTATATATACAGTGATTTTTGTATTGCTTCGACCAATCGTAAAATACAGTACGATTTTCGCTAAATCTAAAGGTGTGATTTTGATAGAAAAGTGAAAATTTTATAACCCACGCTTCAAATACGCCACCGCTTTAACTACTAGTCATGGCAACTTGTCGAGCAGCTTCACTGGAGAGACATCGGAGTTGCCGCCAGATTTCATTACAGGAAGGGTCTCACAATCTGGTATCGTATGCGCTTTAAAGGATAGTTCACTGCTACATTTTCCACAAGATTTCCTATAGAATTATTTTATAATGATTTTTCTATCGCAACCTACATTGTTTTGCTAATCCTCGCATGCATCGTATATTGAAAAGTGTCACCTAATCTTTAATCTTGAAATTCACAAAGATTATGTCCGGGACGAGGTCGGGAGAGGTCGCATCTAGGGACCAAGACCGGAGGCACCACACCAGAGATATGCGTCGAGCACACCTCTAGATCGAAAATGTCAACGAATAAGCCCCGCCATAACCAACGAGGCCGCAGACTGTGTGGCGGTAATACCTCGACGATGGATCAGCCATGCGACAGCCATATCAGCCTACCCGTCGTGCACGAGCCTCCAAGAGCAGGGCATGATAGAACGCGCCTAAAAATTAGGGCTAAAACTTATGATGGTACCGACGACCCGCAGGCGCTACTTATGGCTAGGACAGGTTAGTGAAATTTATGCAGCATGGGTGCTCGATGAGCGTAAAGTCCTCTTTCGTGGTTCTTGATGGTCGCTGCACAAGGACCGTGGGTGCCATTAAGAGGAGACACCCTACAGAGTCACTTCTGTAATCGGCCCGGCTGTGCATTACTGCATGATTTTACCCGCGTAGTTAGTCAGACAGCCAGAAGAATTCTTCAGTTAGAGCAACATCCCACAAGTGATGCACGATGATGCTGTGAGGTTTAACCGTGAAATTGGTGCCTATGATACGTGAAAATGAGGAACATATGTAAGCGACCATGGCCTACTTGAACGCGTAATTAAAGTTCATCTAGCCCGGGCATCTCAAAATAACTTTGGAGAGCTTCAGTCGAGGTCGCAAGCATCTATGCAGAGCGACGCTTCGCCTAACTCAGGCGGCCGTGACAAAGAAGAGAGGGCTCCCTAAGACTAGTCGCCCAGCACCGGGCCATCAAGAAAGAAAGGAAAGAAGTGGACCAGGCCAAGTAGGCTCAGACGAGGAGGAACATCTAGCCATGATCCTGCTCGATCACCGCAGCTCCAGAGGTAGGATCTTCAGATCATCTTTCCCATCAGGCCTCACATGTCGAGGAGGCATCTCTGAGAGTGCAGTGATGAATATGACAGGATGTTTCCATCAAGGGGCAAGAAGGCCACTTTATCCGAGATTGTCCACAAGCAGAGATGCAGAGACCTCCGAGGTAGGGCATAGTGAAAGATTTGATCTCTGTGCACCACGTCCCAATCAGCCGGTAGGGGTGGTTCGTGCAGAGGTGGCAAGACAAAGACCAGCAGAGGTCGCGAAGCGTAGGAGGCAGAGGCAGACCCCGATTAGCTGATTCGAGTGGTACTGCATCTGTGCTCTGGGCCATGCCACAAGAGGCAGATGCATCACCAGACGTGATTACTGGTATGATTTCAATTTACGATCATGATGCATATGTATCAGCTGACCCGTGAGCCACTATTCATTTATTTCGCACTCATTCAACGAGGCACCGTGATAGAGTCCTGCAAACTCCTATAGATGGTCGTGATGGTGGTTTCCGTATCTAATGGGGATACTATGACATCCGAAAGGATAGTTCCGTGTAAGATTGCGATCCGTAATAAGGATTTTCCAAACAGATTTCGATATGTTGTATCTACATTTCATATACCTCGTATGGATCGGTTATCCGGTGCATAGAAACACCTTAGACGTTATAAGAAAGAAGTAAGATCGTTCACCGCAGGAACCAGCGTGATATTTCCGGGAATCTAAGAGAGATTGCCCTGGTCTCATTAATGCCAAGGACCGCCGGAAGCTCGTAAATATCGCAAAGATTCGCATTCGTAGTGGATGAGACAAAGAGGGGGACACTACCGAAGACATCTCCATAGTCAAAGAGTTCCTGTGATGTCTTTCCGATGATATTTCAGTTTGATCCCTGATAGAGAAATTGAGTTCGTTATTGAAACTAGTTCTGGTGGATCAGTTTGATATCCATTCCTCCACATGAACGGCACAAACAGAGTTGAAAATTCAAGGCACAATTGAGTGAATTGCTAAGTAAGGGCTTATCCGACCTAGTACCTCACCGTGGGAGCTCCATTTTTCAGAAGAAGAAAGATGGAAGCTTACGGCCAGTATAGACTATAGACAAATTGAATCCGAAAGGACGACACGCTGAACCGCATCCGCCCTCAGATAGATGAGTTATTCAATCAATCGCATGGATCTCTGCATATTCTAAGATTGACCTAAGGTCGCTACCATCGCTGAGGGTCCGAGAGAATGATAATGATGTTTCTAGGCGCCTTCGGGACGGGGAATGTCGGTCACTATGAGTTCTAGTGATGCCATTCGGATTGGCTAATGCGGCTGCGTTCATGGATTTGATGAACAGGGTGTTCAGTCCGTATTTAGATAAGTTTGTGATCGTATTCATTGATGACATTCTAGTGTACTCAGGCAGTTCAGAGGAACATGCAGAGCATCTCCGGATAGTATTGCAGATTCTTAGAGAGCGTCAGTTATACGCTAAGTTTAGTAAGTGCCAGTTTTGGTTGAATAGTAAGCTTTCTTGGAGTGCGTGTCATTTCGTGAAGGTATTGGTGTGGATCCTCGAGGAAGATTGAAGCTATAGTGAGCTGGAAGCCACCACAAATGTTTACGGGATTATCAGTTTCCTTTAGATTGACCAGTTGTCTGGAAATTTGTTGAGGATTGCCGAAGATAGCAACCCGGGTTGACCCGATCTATTGAAAAGGATCGAGAAATTGAGTGGTGGATACCTGCCGACATAGTTTGAGAGGCGAGGCAGGAGATTGGCAACTTGACTCCGAGTATTAGCACTCTGTCGAAAGGACGGTTATGTGGGTATCTGTAGTGATGCCTCAGGACAAGGGTTAGGGTGTGTTTGATGCGGGATGGTAAAGTGATAGCTTATGCTTCCCACGTCCCGATTAAAAAACCTGACGGCTTGCAGAGCCCGTGATTTAGAACTAGCGGCAGTGGTTTTAAGCTCCCAAGATGCGGAGACATTGATATCTATATGGTGTTTGTCGGATCTTCACCGTCATAGAGCACGCAATATATCTTTACTCGAAGAGCTTAGCAAGAGCGTGCCGGTGGTTGGAAGTTGATTAAGGATTATGATTGCACGATAAATTTTCATCAGGGAAGGCGATGTAATTGGCCCGATGCCTTAAGTCCCGGAAGCCGGAGGGTTTCTATGTTTATTGCGACGGTATATCTCCATTGTTGATAGAGTTGAGATCTTTGGGAGTTCGGTTGCGGTAGGATCTGAGGGACACTATCGTCATTTATGTTTGTCCTCTTGTGGATCGGTCCCGAGGAAGGTCGAAGCAAGT
This sequence comes from Tetrastigma voinierianum, assembly GCA_016808115.1. Lineage (NCBI taxonomy): Eukaryota > Viridiplantae > Streptophyta > Magnoliopsida > Vitales > Vitaceae > Tetrastigma > Tetrastigma voinierianum. Next base: position 92,078 of record JAEQBH010006528.1, on the reverse strand, counting down.
TTTAGAGATGATTAAGTTGAGGGACGGGTGAGGTGGTAGGAAACCCGAGGAGTTCGGATCGAGGCGATGGCGTAATAGTTAGAGAATTCGAATGTGTGTATTTTGAAATGGGTGAACTAAAGGAAATCTTGGAAGGGCTCACTCTTCGACATATGCCGTGCACCTTGGTAGCAAGATGTATCGTACTACGAGGAGCATTATTGGTGGAAGAGCGTGAAAAGGGTGCGATTCGTATCGGATGCCTAACACGTCAACGGGTAAGGCGAGCACCAAAGCCAGGGGAAAGATGCGACCCTTCCGATTCTGTATGGAAGTGGGATAAGATTACTATGGATTTTGTTACCGGGCTTCCGAGAACTCGGAGACAACACGATGCCATATGGGTGATAGTGGATAGACTAACGAAATCCGCGCATTTTCTCCCAGTTAGCAATGATGACCCATTGGACAAGTTGGCCAAATTATATGTGGAGGAGATAGTTAGATTACATGGTGTTCCTCTATCGATAGTCTCGGTAGGAACCAAGTTCATCAGTTACTGGTCCAGTTTACGGAGATGACATGGGGACTCGGTGCACTTTAAGCACGGCTTTCCATCCTCGGAGCGATGGTCGGTCGAAAGAACTATTCGGACACTAGAGGGATATGCCAGAGCATGCGTGATAGAGTTTAAGGGAAGGCAGGATACTCATTTATCTCACGATGGAGTTCTTTCTGACAAGCGATTATCAATCCGGCATAGGCGAGCTCGTTTGAAGCATTGTATGGTAGTGTCGTACTCGTTATCTTCAGGATGAAGTAGGAGAGGAAGCGATAGGCCCGAGTTAGTCTGAATTACCTTAGATAAGATCCGGTGTCAGGGAACCGGACTCAAGATAGGGGACCAGTTGAAAGTTATGCGGATGGCTTGTACTTAGGATCTACGAGTTTAAGGTGGGCGATGGGTCTTCCTCAGTTTCCCCCTTGAAAGGTGTCTCCAATGGTTGGAAAGCGGAGCTGACCTAGGTACATAGGGCCGTATAAGTTATTGCCCAGTGGGACCCGTTAGCATATAGATTAGACCTTCCTCCGAGTTATCCCCAAGGGTTCGCCGCGTTTTTCATGTATCCATTATCATGATGCGTTCCGGGGATCCTTCCCGTGTACTCAAAGATCGACGAGTAGAACTAAAGGATAATTTGACTATAAGGAGGCGGCAATGCGAGATAGTAGATCGCAGACGAGATTTTGCGGAATAAGGTCATTCGGATTAGTCGAAAGTTTTATGGGGGGAATCATGGGATTAAAGAGGTACATGGGGTCGGAGGCTCGAGATGCGCCGGTGATATCCTCGATTGTTTTTCGATTAAGTATCCTCTTTATAGTAATTTTGTTAATTTAGGAGACGAAATGTTCTTAAGGAGGAGGATTTGTAACACCCAGATCTGAGAGGATGTCAGTTATGTGTAATAGCGTATGTGCACGAGGGCTTCCTTAATTATTTTAGTGTCATAATAAATTTTTGAAAATTAGTTTAAGGGTGAAATTATAAAATTTCAAAGAATTGTGGCGCACAATTAAGAGGAAAGTAGAGGAATTGAAAGTATAATTAATGGAAGTTTAAATAGTAAAATAATAATAATAAATTGGCAAAATAGTTCGGGGGGGTCTCGAAAATTCTCACAGATCTCGGATGGCCAAGCGGTTGCGTGGGTTAAGTTCGTCTCGCGAAATCTAGTAGCCCGAGGGAAAGTTTCGTTAAATTCGAGGAACGGTCGAATATTTTGCAATTTCTAGGCGACGGGTTCAAGTGAGGGAGCACAGCGGGATTTACAGAAAATCTCGAAAAAATGGCAAATATTTAAAGAATATTCAATTAGGATAAATGAAATTTTTTGGGACTGTGTTCGGACAGTCAGGGCTGAATTTGGAATTTGTTTATGGCGAGTTCATGTGAAATTCGGGATTGTGAATCGACAAGTCGGATGAGTGCAGTGTTTCGGGTATTTTAAAGACTGCATAGAAAGTCCCTTGAGTCAAAAGTTGACTAAAGCGGATAGTTTTTATGGGGCATTTAATGTGTATGGGATATTTTGATCAATTTCACATGTCGTATTATGGTATCCTTATCGAATGGGAGCTAGCAGCGTAAGTTTTGTTAGAATCGGGGTTAGTTGATATAGTCGCTTTGAAAGCACGATGGCATTTTGTAATTTGAATGGATTGTGTGAGCGATTTGAGCATCAGACGAGAATACAGAGTCTTTGACGACAAGATTTGAAAGAAATTAGTCGAAGAAAAGGTGATTACTCAAAATCATTTTCTAAAGCGAAAGTGTTTAAATTACAATTTTTGTAAAGTGCTTTGAAAATATAAATTTATAAAGCATTTTTACCTCCCAATTGTTATACTCGGCGAGAAAAGTTTGATTTCGGTATTTAAAGCAGTTTGATGCAGTTTATGAAAACCCACTAGATAGCCTGACTCGGTTTTAGTCAGATCATATTTCAGTTGTGCGTAAGCGATGTTATGGGATATTATGACTAGCCCATATTGCATGGTCGACAATTTAAGGGTTAGATCTAGCATATATTTATATAGTGATCGCCCTGCGCACATTCGAGGTATATAGTTAGCGCGACTTAGTACATACTTGATGAGTGTTGGTTAAGTTCCCTCACGCAGAGCATTTGGTTCGAGGTTCCATTATGCTATATAGATCCCGGCCGTGTTCAGGATTATATTAGCCGGTGGTGTTGGGGTTACGCTCTGATGCCGAGGTCCAGGGATTAGAGGCATCGTCAGGGTATTTCGAGGAAATGGGCCACGATGGTTGGTACTTGATTCTGATGCTTGCTGAGATATTAACCACCAGAAACTTGAGTTTCCAGCGAGAAATAGTTTTGAAACCGGTTTCGACAAACGAAATAGTTTTCATAACGGTTTCGGCCCGGTAGAAACAATTTTTAGAAACGGTTTCAGAAATGGTTTTCTGCTTAAAAACTCGATTTTTCTCATAACGATTTTACAACCATTTCGTGCAATTTTCTGTGGGAGAGTACAACAGTGAGAGCGACATTGCTTTATAGTACTTCCTTTGGCGTTGAAACCCGCGGTTTTGTTTTAAATAATTTTGGTCTGATGTGGCAGAAAGGTACTTTCGGAATCCTCGATCCCAAGCATTTGTGTTGTGATTATATATAAAAAAAAAAAAAAAGATAGGTGTAAATTAAAACTAGTAAAAGTTAAATGTGGCATTTTGTATGTAAATATCTTTTGTAAAATATGCATGCATGGTTTGAAAAGCGGGTTGCTATGAAATTATGTTTGATTGATTCGTATCTTATATTTTGAGGAGGACCAGAGGTCCTTTATGATTGTAGTTGGATTTTGGAAAATATTGGGAGTGTATTTTTATATATACAGGTGATTTTTGTATTTTGGAGAAGCGACCAGTGCGGTCGTTATCGCTGTAGATTTTCGCTAAATCTAAAGGTGTGATTTTGATAGAAAAGTGAAAAATTTTATAACCGTTTTCCAAATACGAGTTCCCGGCAGTTTTAACGACTTCAGCTTCATGGTAACTTTCGGTCGACGAGCCCAGTGCGGGAGTTCTGTGGAGTTCTTGGTAATTTCTTAATCCCCTTTAGGAGGGGATGCATCGCTAATGTTATCGGCCAATTCTTTGTTGTAGCTTTTCTTGAGATGAGACGGTGTGCTCTAAGCCTACCTTATTGGTGTTTTTAGTCATTTGAGAGGCGACAGTATCATACGTCCCTCATTATCATTTTCTCCTAATCTTTCAAAACTTTTTCAAGGAGATTTTGTGAAATATATGACTTAGACCTTGTATCGTGGATGTCTTTTTGTAAATTTATTACTTTTAACTGGTGGAAGCCAAACGTTATAATTTTCAGAGACCATATTCATTCGCCATATTGATGACGATATCACGCAATTCTTGGATGTTATTCGACATTCCTATTCAAAAAGTCTGCAAGAAAATTGTTAGTACCTTTTATATGAACTATTTTAAAATTGTAATAATTAAAAAGAGTTTGCCATCTAGACAATCTTCTAGCTTGTATTCATTTTCCTATGTTATTTCTTATAAATCCTGCAACTTGAGTATTATTAGTTTATATTATAAAAGGTTTAAGTAATAAAAATACATCAAATTTATTAATCCCTTTTATTATTGTACGTAACTCATTTTCATTAATATCATAATTAATCTGATTATTATTAAAAGTTCCACTTGTATAATGACATATTTATCCTAAATCTGTCTTTAAAACTGCTACCCAATACTTGTCTGAAGCATCTGTTTGTAATATTAAATTGTCACTTTCATTTGCCAATCTTAGTTTTGGTAAATCTGAACATATATTTTTTAATCTCTTAACTATCATGGTATGTTTTTTTACTCCATCCTGTTTGATTTTTCTTTGTTAACAACTTTTGTAATTTTTGTCTTTCATTTGCTAAGTCTTTTATAAAATCAGAGCAGTAATTTAAACATCGTAAAAATTTATGTATAATTTCTTTGGTTCTTAATTCATCAGGGAAATCTTTTATTTTTTCGGCTATATGTGACTGTAATTTTATACCTTTAGAATCTATTATCATTCCTAAAAACTCTATTTATTTTTTCTTGATCTCAACCTTCTTTTCTGAAAGAACTATACCATGTTATTTCCAGAGTGTTATGAAAGTATTTAAATGTTTTTCATGATCATTTTCATTATCAGAGCATATTAACATCATCGATATCTTATTATAAAGAGTGAATAATCAGAGAATATTTTATCCATTTTCTTTTAGAAACTTGAGAAGCATTTTTAATCAAAGATATTACCATCCATTTATAATGACTTTTAGGTGTCTTAAGCGATGTGGAAATATCTTGACATTATCCATTTTATTTGCCGAATCGGTTACAATCGAATTTACGTAATAGTTTTTTCCCTTTTGCCAAATTTATTAAAATTTCCTTATTTGGGATATAATATCCATCAAATTTAGTATTTTTATTCACTTCCTTATAATTTATAACCATTAACACTTTTCCTCTTTTTTATCTCACTATATTTTCTTACCATAAGCGGAGACTATATGTGGACTTTATTTTATGTATTAGATTCGTTTCGTTAATTCACATTAATTGTATTTTAAAATCTTCTATATCTTCTTGTGAATATATCATTGGTTTGACTCTAATAATTTTATCAGGATCTATCATTTCTAATTTATAGTAGATTTTTGTCTTTTACCAATATTTTAAAGGGTTATTACTAAAATTTTCTTTAAAATTTTCATATATGTCATAGACTGTCACTTTATAAGTAATAGATATATTTATTTTCTCTGTTTTCTATTTTCTAGCTTTTTAGTCATAATTTATCCTAAAAGGTTTTAATATTCTAGGTACTCTTATCTAGTGGTTACAAGGTGTTTTAAATATTATAGTATAAACTGTTTGTTGATATATTGAGAATTGTTGTAAAAAGTCATTTCCTAATATAATAACACATTCTATATTGTCATATCGGTAAACTTTTCCTATTTTTATTATTTTATTATAGATCATTATTTCTACATTTTCTTTTTGTTTTGTAATCTTTTCTTTATTTCAAGTTACACATTTTATAGAGATTTTAGTATCTTTCCATTTTTTTTAATAAAAAGCTTTTAAATATTGTTATTTATGATCATGTGTCTATTAATCCACATGTATATAGCTTAGTTTATGGAATATTTACCATTATAAATACTATAGTAGGGAATGTAATTTATTTCATTTTTGTCTTTCTAGGAAAATACATATGTCTTCACTATATATTTATATTCCTTCTTTTGTAATCTTATATTTATCTAGCCTATCTAGGAAACTATTTCCTAAGAGAATACCATAGTGTCCATTTCCTTGTATTATGTTATCTTTATAGCAATCTACCAAAAAAGTTATTTCTCTTCTAATCTTATGGGTATTTCTACCTTTAAATTACATTAAAATGTTTCACCATCATAATTTTTAAAAACATAGGCTTGTTATATTCCTGTCATTCCAGCGTTGCTCTGGCTTGTATATGGTTTACCATTAGCGCTGTGTCAGTAAAATTCTTGTTTCTTTAACTTCTCTTTCTCCATTGTAATAATTTCCCTTATCAGGAAAGGTGAACATTCATCTTCTCTTATTCTTTGGAAACTACTTCTCCTTGTATTATTTCTAACTTTATTTTATATCAAAGAATTTCCTCTAAATATGGGTAAATCAATTCTTTGTATACAATATTCTTCAGTAATATCATCTTCAAGACTTAAAATGTAATTTGTTGGAATTTCTATTATATCTAACTTTTGAGGTTCTATTATCTCTACAATTTCTCTACATTCATCACTAATTTCTATAAATGGTTTATCTTGGTAAATCCTTCCATAGTTTGAGTTTGATGAATTATTAATGCTGAAAACACTATAATACATTGTCATTACATTATTACAACTATATTTCATAAATCATTCCTTAAGAATTTGAAATATAAACTTAGACTATTATCAAAATCTTTATCTCCTAAATTAATGTTATATTTTGGGTAACATGTGAACATTAATTTCGTATATGCTAAGTTTCCTTGGATACTTCATAGGTGGATTTCATGTATTTGTATCAGTATTTTATTATGTAAACTTAGAACTATTGGTGTATTTAGATTTTCAGGGAATAATAATTTTATTTATTATCGTACTTCATAATATACATACTTTATTTTTTTCTCTTACTTTTTCATTTTATTTTGCCAATGTTTCATTTATAGTCTTTTTGTTAATAAGTCTAAGCTTTATGTTTCCTTTGCAACTGTTAATTGTTATACTTCTTTTCCATCTTTTGGTATTCATGGATTGTATATTTTCTATGCATAAATATTTTATTTAGGTATCTTAGTAATCTTTCTCCTGAGGCTTTCAAATCAACATTTAGGTTATGGATTTTCTGTAATTTTCTATTATCAAAAGTGCTTTTAATATATCATTCTTGATCTTTCTTAGCACTAATAACTTCAAATTCAGAAATATCATCTTCCTCAATTATCTCACTATAAACACTACTCATTTCATTATCAAAACTTAGTATACTTTCTAAATCATCTTCTTTATTTTCTCCCCATATGATAAATGTTTTATTATTTTTGACATTATTATTATGTGTCTATTCTCCACATTTCCAATATTTGTATTTGCTTTTGTCTTTTTATGTATTTTGTGTAACATTTCTCTTTTTATAATTGAATCTTTTCTTATAATATTTTTTAAATGGTTTTCTCCATTCTTTTCTAAATTTTTTCCTTGACTTTCCTAATTATTTTCTAAATTTTCTTTTCTTATACTCGTTATACCTCCATTTTCCTGGGATGTTATCTATCTTATTACAAAATATCTTTTCTCCATTTCTTGCACCTTTTATAATATACCTCTGGGTGCATAATTAAGTATCTTTATTGAAATTATATTCTAGCTCTAAGTATTAGCATCATACGTTTCTTATTTTCATATTCCTCTTGAAATAATTACTCAATTTTCCTGGTAACTTTTCATAGTATGTATTTGCTAAGATTGTAATATTCATATTACTATCAAATGCATCATAATACAATTTTCTAAATTCACATGAATGTTCATATATGTCTTTCATTTTACAAATTTATGCTTGTGATAACTATTTATAGCTTACTCTTATATCATTTCTTCTTTGCTCTATCTTTGTCTGCATCAATACATAATCATCTTAAGAATTCATTTACTATATATCTAATAAAAGTATCTACACCTTCAAATATGCTACTTTCAAAGGCTACAGTAGTGTTATTTGTAATTATAATCACGCTGAGATTGATAATCATTCTACCATTTTTAACACATCCTGTGTTAATGTTTCTATCATTATTTGGAGTCTAGTATTGTATCGATTTGTTCATTGTGTCATAAAGTATAATGTCATTGCTTGTTACCATTTATTTAACCTTTGTTTCAATATATTTTGACGGTCATATCTAGGTATACACACAGTATTTCCTAATTGTTCAATTTTGTTTCTATCTTGGTTCGTATATAGGCATTTTTGTATCATTTTCAAATGCATTTAAGTATTCTTTTATTCTAGGTTCTCCTACATGTCCTAGGTTTACATCTTTTGTTTCATTTATATTCATTCCTACGTATTTACATCATTATATTTTACATTTGTTTTCTTTATTTGACTATTTGTCTATAGTTTTTTCCTCTATTATCTGTTTTCCTTCTTTTATTTTTCTTTTCTTTTTCTAATTCAAGGAGTATTGTTCTAATAACTTTTCATATCCCTACTGAACTTTGCTTTTTTCTATATCTTCTCTTTTTTGGTATTATTGCTCGAGGATATTTTCTAAATATTATTTGTTATCTTATTTTTAGGTTATTCTCTAACATATTTTGGAGTCTTTCCCATAATAAAGTATTTTCTTATATTTCTACATTTATCATTATATTTTCTAATTTGTTTATTTTTTCTTTGATTTTTTCTAATTTATTATCTGTTCTTTTTACAGCTTTTAATATTTCTACCATTGATATTTCCATTTTTTTAGATTCCATATTATTTGGTTTTGATAACCCTTTCTTTCACAATTTTTTTCCAATCTTTGTATAGTCCGTATTCTTTTTTATCTTTTGGATATAAATTTCTTATTTCCCTTTGCATTAGAGTTTTAATTATTATTGGATGTTTATCCATTTCTACAAAGTTTTATTTTTTCTATTACTTTTCTTGTTTTTTCTAGATCTAAATTAACCCTAAAGGGTAAGTATTCATTGTAATTTTCTACTATATCAAGTATTATTATATATGAAAGTTCTATATATTTTTCTGAACTAGCTTTTAAGGATAAAGTTAAACTAGTCTCTAAACATTCCATAATCATTTTATATATTGTATTTTTTGTTCTTTCCATTTTGCTGTTAGTAAAATTTTTACATAAATGTTTTTTTTTTCTAAATATTTGTCTATTGTTTTTTGTACAAACATTTTCATTGTTATTTCACTCATTTTTAATTGTCTTCTATATTTGGACTTTCTATCATATTTAGATTACTATAAAATATTTCATTAAGATCTTCTTCTTGATTATAAGCTTCTTGAATATTATTATCAATATTATTATTTACCAAATTTAAATCTAAAGTTATAACCATCAAGGATATTTTTGTTCTTAAATTTTATATCTTAGCTTTTATTAATATTTATTTCATTTCTTGAGGGAGATTTAGTTGTATAATTGTCATTGATTCTCGCAAAGATATTTGAGGCTTAGAAATATATAATATTTTTAATATCCATGTGACGCCCACATTCTTGATCGGAGCCCGATCGTGGTCGAGCAGGATCCAGGGATCTTACGTCTTGTGATGCCCCAACTCGGCATAGGTTGTCAAGTGAGGGTTCATTCTTTTTTTTTTTTCCCACGTATAAACTTTAAGCTAGTTCATTCATATAATGTTAAATATTTTACTTGGCATTATATTACGCGCGACCCGGATTACAAAATATATATCTGAAGCTCCACATATGGAAATGTTCAAGTTCCTGATATTTACGTTGATTTACAAATTTACGTATACAAAATAGACCTAAATGTCTTCCGGTGGGCTTTATTGATGCGTGGCCTTTGGTTCTTGATGTGGATGCTGTCCCTGCGGTTTATGTACATGCTGCAGTTGAACACATGTGCTAAGCTTTACGCTTAGTGGGAATATGACCTCTATTAAGGGTCACCACACTTCTATACAAATGCATATAACACATATATGATTCTGATTCTTATCATTTCTCGTATATATATATATATATATCTTTTCATGCCAGGATTTCATTTTTGATCATGTATGCTCTTTTCGTAATAAATACTTGTACTTTACTTCTTGTTCTTGCTTGTATATCGTCAGCATGCTTGATCTTTATCTTACTCATATCATGTCATATATTCTCTACATTTCATTTGCATATACTGTCTCATTTTCTTTTATGTTTCATATGCATAAACCTTAGAAGTGAATCTGAAGCTGTAAGAAACGGCTTGTTGTACTCAACGTGTAAAAGCAGTGGTCTATAAGGGCCGGCGTTGTTATTGCCACAAGGCGATGACCGTACATGGGGCGGCGTATGGTGACCGCTTCGGGGCCATGTCGTGATCAAACGGGATCTATCTCATCGGCTCCTAAATGGGGCCTCGATATCGGAACATCTTTGCAGGGCTTGTTTTTACTAATAGGCGTGCCCATCATCCCCCTACACCCGAGGTTAAACGAGCCAAATCAATATGTATTTTATGTTCGGTATATCCTTATATTCTAGAATAATTATTGTCATTCGGTAATCATATAGCGATATATATATCTGTCGTTTATTAAATATGCTTTGCATTTTAAGTATCTCGATTATATGCGTAAATAAGCTATCTTTGCAGTATTATCTTATGAAATTTATTTATGAATGCATAATAGACATTCATAATATGAATAACTATGGTTACACAGCAAGGTGCCTCTTGTTTTTCATGATTTTAGGAACTAATATGAGTTCGATTTTATCAAGCTATACATGGATGAATTCTTGACTAAAGGGGCTTTCCATAGAGTGCAGAACATACCGGCTTGAGTTCGGACGAAGGAGTTATAATGGCCCCGAAGTTGGAGGTCATATGTAGTCCCACACCAGCCAGTGACACAGGCCCGGCGGAGCTGACCTGACCTCGGTAGCTTCCGGTCCCTAACACCTTCCTATCCTCGCCGGGCATATATGAATAGATTGACTGAGTAGGCTTTATAGAGTCTAAGAACACCGAACGGAGTTCGGACCCGAAAAGTTATGACCTTCGAGTTGGAGGTTCATGCGTGATGATCAACCCGGACAGGCGACTGAGGCCGCCGCTACGAGGATGGGGTCTACGGGATGGTCTGGCCGACCTCTTCGGGGATGAGGAGTGCGGCCTCTTCGGAATGAGATGGCCGACCTGCATGGGATGAGATGCATGCCGACCTCTCGCCACGCTAGGCGTTCGGAGTAAAGACCGTAACTTGGTCTGATGGTCGAATTGAAATTCAAAGCTGACATCAAGTTCATTGATGTAGCTCTGATTACCATAAGAACTTACTGCCAAATTCCCTTAATTTATGATCCAAAAACCCGTTCTAAGGTCAGAATTTGCGAGTATGATGCAAAAATAGGAAATTTTCTTGGTCAAACTTACTGACTAGACCCTTCCCCAGAAACACATATATAGGATCCTTGGAGCTACTTCTCAACTCAACCTAACAAGAAATGAGTTTGCAGGAGTTTCCAAGCCTAAACCATACTCAAAAGAAAGGGTTCCAAACCGTGTATCTAAACTTTCTAGACCCAAAACTAGACTTCCATACACACACACATAGTTTCCATACTAGTTGTACGAAAATCGATACTTTCCATACAGAACTTAACAAGTTCCATAATTTTCTATACAAAATCCTACAAATACTCATAGTTCCATACAACCCAAGACATGTATTTATACCTGTGATCTTCTTCTTCTTCTTCTTCTTCCTTTCTTCTCTCTTCTCTCTTATCCGTGTTTGCTCTCCCTTTCTCCAAGATCAAAATTGTAATACCCAAAGGAAATAGACCACTGGCGAGTTTTTCGACATGTTTAGGAGTATTTTGTAGCGTAATTTGAATGTTTAAGTGAGTTAAATGCGGGAAACATGGAAAGCGAACCCGAAAATTTACAAGATTTGGAGACGAATATGTAAATTGTTCAAAAAGGGACTTAAAAGTCATAAGTTAACAAGATTGATGCCAAAATAGAAATTTAATAAGTTATGGGATTCAAGGCAATTAGAGAAAAGATGGAATAGAAATAATGAGTTAAAGGGCTTAAGTGCAAAATGAGAAAGTTAAAAAGAAAGCAAAATGAGTTTTTGACTTGTGAACATAGCCTTAACAAACATGGATAAGAGAAGACCAAATTTGGTCTCCAAAAGAGAGAGAACCGTAGAGAGGGAGAGAAGAGAAGCCATGATAAAAAAGGTATGGAACTAACCTTGGGTATGGATTCTATTATGGATCATATGGATTTTGTGGGATTCTAGAAAAGTTTAGGAGTTCCAAATCTAGGGTTTGTTGAGATTTCATCTAACGAATGTGAAGTGGGTTGAGTAAAACCCCATATATGGTACAAGATAGTTATAGAATCCTCTTTTAAATTTGGATTCGCTGGGTTGAGTGAGAGTAATTGAGTTAGGGTTTAGAACAAACCCTAACTAATCATCATATTTGGTTTGAGTATGGGTCATAACCCATATTAGAATGGTTTTGGGATAAATTCATGGAAAAGTTTTGAAGAAAGATAGGTAATGAAAGATGAATTGAGTAAAATTGAGATTATAAGATGAATTTGGTGTGGTTTTGAGGTGTAAGATAAGTATAGAGTTGAATTGGGTAGAAAAATATGGAAAAAGTGCAGAAAAGCCCACATTCTGGGCAAAATTCGAACACATGTACCGGTACAGGTAAGAGGTGTACCGGTACATGTAGTGCTCTGTTTTCGATTTCATAGGTTTTCGTATTTAAGTATAAAACACTCTTGTATCCGATTTGAGTGATTCAAGTTTCTGGTTAAAATAGACTTCAAGTAGAACCAAACATCCTCAAATAGGTACCTTAAAATTCTGCCTCTAAAGTGGCCCATAAATTCACTCAAAGTGGGGCCGTGTAGAACAAATTAGCCGGTTTGATCATAGGAGTGATCGGGTTGTTTAGGACGTGGCAGGACCCCCGGTGCTCCGATTTGGGTGATTCCAGTTGGAGAAGAACCCTTAGCACCTTAGCTTTAAAGGAGTACAAATAACCAGTATCAAATATGGAGAATAGGCACTGGAAAATGAATATTACAAACTGTCCCTCGGGTAAAATCGGTAAACCGACTAGTTGACATGAAAATGTCATAACTTTAGTTTGGATGCTTCAATTGGAATGATTCCAATTTCTGAGTAAAAATAGATTCATAAAGGAATAATAATATATGAATGATGTGTGAATACATAGACATCATGCGTACAAGTATATGAAATGCCATATGGAATAGGCATGAAACATGAACATGAACCTGAGAATGTGATAAGTAGAACTTGTATGGATCTTTGGAGTTTCAGTATGGATTATTGTATGGAATTTGTAAAGGATCCTTGGTTTTATATAGAGACTTATGTGTGGAGTTATAGGATTTGTACCTTGGTATAGGGTTCTTCCCTCTTTTTGATTTGTGGTTTTTGGTTTGTGTATGGAACTTGGTATAGCTTTGTATGGACTTTGTTAGAGTTTAGTATGGTTTTTAGTATGGAAATTAGAATTTACATGTATGATTTGTATGGATGGCTATGGGTTAGTGTGAAATTGTGGACTTTTATATGGATCCCTCATTAAGCTAAGATTTGAGGTGTTAGAGGCGAAAGTACTTGTTAGGAGTATGGAATCTTCCCTTTGTGGATGGATTGTAAAATATGTATGGATATGGAAGTTGGTTTATTCCCACACTTTTTGGGGGTGAATTGGGATTGATTGTAGGATGGTTTTTGGTGCGGAGTGTTTGTGGCATATCATGTGGTAGAATTGGGGAGGATATTGTCGCGCGAGGTGGGCGAGAGATTTATTCGGGATGGTTTTGGGTCGGCGGCGTGTGGGAGCTGCCTAGGAGCTCCTACGGCACGAGGGGTCGTGAAGCCACGTAGTAATTTGGGTGCATCACCGGATGCGTTTATGGCGTGATTCCTTGGTATAGCGTAGCCCACACACAATGTCAACCCTCGACCCGGATGCACATGGCTTCCTTCTTAGAACTCAGTTTTGGGTGTTCTTGGACTCTATATGGAAAGCCCATTGAGTCTAAGACGTCCATCCATATAGAGCTTGATACAATCTTGAGCTTATAATAAGTCCAAAAATGACAAAAGACAGTGGCTGCTGCTGCTACTGCAGTTGCTGCAAGTTGCTGATTTTCTTTCCGGCTTGCAAAGTGCATAACTCCTTCGTCCGAACTCCGTTTTGGGTGTTCTTGGACTCTATGGAAATCCCTTTGAGTCTAGAATCCATCCATATATATATTGATACAATATTGAGCTTATAAATAAGTCCAAAAATGACAAGGCAGGTGGCTACTTTGCTGCTGCGATGTTCTTTGTAAATTGCTGATTTTCTTCAGAAACGCTGCAATGTGCATAACTCCTTCATTAGGACTCCATTTTGGGTGCAGGAGATACATGGAAAGCTCATTGAGTCTAGAATCTAACCATATGCTATTTAATGACATTCCAGTATCCACATCTAAAAATTTGATTGATATGTATTTGAGTGTACTAATTGCTCGGTTAAAGTCAATTGGAATACGTGATAAGAAAAGAGATAGATATGACCAAGAAATAGCAATATATGTATATTTGATATGTAAAGGAGTATAGAAGAAAAGAATAAAATGATAAACTCAGAGAACACGTATAATCGTAGGAATGCCTAAGACCAGGTATGAAATGATACGACACTCCTGTTCTGATTAGTGTTACGACACTCTTGATTAGTACTTCGGTACTCCTGATTAGTGCTACGACACTCCTGTTCTGATTAGTGCTTCGACACTCCTGTTTTGTGCTACGGCACTTCAGTATTGTATTGTACCTTCGGGTACTTATTGTGCTGTGTCTTACTTATTTATTATTACTGGTCTAAGTATTCCCTTAGTTATATGAAAATAACCTGAATGATGAATAAGGGTAAATGAATGTGTATTGTTTTGATCTGTAATACCTACGGGTATTCCGTATAAGCTCCGGATAAGGATAAACTCAGTAGTACCTACGGGTACTCCCGTATGAGTATAAGATAAGTTTGATATAAGCACAAGTGTGCATCTCTTGGGACATTTGAACAAGTAGTACTTACGGGTGCCAGTATCAAGAATAAGTTAGGAATGCAGGTATCGTTCCTTAATATCTCTCGTAAGGCTGCTACGGGAGATCCCGAGATAGATATAAGTACCGATGCGTGTATAAATTACCTCTGTATAAGCATAAGTTACGCCAACTCCCTATATGGAGATCGGAAACAAGTATAAGCTTGAATAAATATAAGTATGTGAATAAGTACCTCGGGTCTAAGTATATGTATGGGTTAGTATCGTATATGAGAAATATGAATAAGAATGTGTCCTTCGGGATATGAACAGTATGAACCTACGGTACCTTCTCATAAGTTATGTTTAGATTTGGCATAAGAAGTCATGGAACATAAACCATGCAAATTTGAATAAAAAGGAATTCAGCTCCGTTCTGACTATATATGTACGGGTATCTCTGTCTAGACTCTATACTCCTATGGGAGATGTAAAAATTCTGTTAAAAGTCACAAGGTACAAGTAGACAGAATTATGTAAATGACATGAATAGGAAAATGACCTGAAAACCCGAGAAAGTCATGATACATGTAAAAGAGACGAAATGGATGCCTTGCCATTGTATATGTCTAAGTTTCTTTACGAATATGATCTGACACATTATACATTTGGATTATATGAATTCATGAAGATTTTGATATATTTTGTTATATGTTTATCATGATTCGAGTCTAAATGCATGTATCGGTATAAGAAGTTATAAAAATATGTTTCCCCCCTTGGCGTAAAGCTTAGCACGAGGTTTCAATCCTTGTAGGTACGGAAGGCGTCGAAAACATTCGCATCTGGTTGGGCGACACAGTAGGGAGTTCACTACATGTAGGTTCCGTGCTCTGATTTGTAAATGTAAAAGTACAGTTTTGTATATGAAAATGGGACTCAGTATATGTGTATAGATTTTGATGGACACCACTCCGGTGGTAGTTCTTTTGTATATGTATCTGATATTTTGATTATGTTATAAGATGTGGGTCATACCCACGGGTCTGAGAGATCGGCTTTAAAAAAGCAGGTGAGAGTCCCGATTATGTGGTCTCGCACCGGCCCAGGTTCGGATCCATGATGGGTCGGACCAGGGAATCGGGAGTGTAGCAAAATAAGATATTTCTTTTGATCTTATCATATTTGATCTTATCACATTTCACTTTGGTCCTCCAAGCTCTTATAATATTTGCAAATCAATTTATGATATTTTTGATAGCCTCAATCTTCTTTATTATTTGTAATTTAACTTATGTATATTCCTACTTTGTTTTTATCTTTATTTTATTCGGATAATGAAATATACTATTACTTTTATTATACCACTAAACATGTTATCAAGCGGATTTAGGGTATAATTTTGAGTGTGACTCTCCCCCCTTAAAATGAATTTAGTCCTGCGAAATTCATGCACATTCAAGGGGATTACGAATCTTTGTCTTTCTCATAGTTGCTTCTGGCTCCCAAGTAGCTTCTTCTCTCTGTGGTGTTGTCGAGCACTTTCACCTAACGCGATACTTGTTGTTCATAAGCTGATTTTTCGGCGCCGAGCGAGAATGGTCTTTGGCTCCTCATCATATGACAAATCCTCTTGTACTTGTATCTCTTACACTGGTAGTATGTGCGACTCATCGGGACGGTATCTCGGCTTGTCGACACATGAAACACATCGTGTAATTTGGCCAGCTGGAGAGTGCGATCGGTAAGCCATGGGACGTCTGGTCCAAAATCTCATATGGCCACATGAACCTTGGACTCGACTTGCCTTTCGGCCCGAACCTTAGAAATTTTTTCCTCCATGGTGATACCTTTAAAAGACCTTGTCTCCGCGTTATATTCAATATCTCTCCTCTTTTTAGGTTGGCATACGGCTTTATCGATCACTATTAGCCTTTAACCAACTATTTGAGATAACTTGTACTTTCTCTTACGTATCTTTTTACTATGTATGGACTATTAGTTTTATGCTCATTCGATTACATCGACACATAGGAGTTCTACATTCCGTGAAATCTGAAAACGTATAGTGCCGTGATACTTGGTAGAAAACTATTGTTATAGGCAAATTCCATCAATGGAATAATATACATCTAACTTCGAAAATTCCGTAGCCGCGACCTCGAGCATATGCCGAACGCACTTGAATCAATCTCTCTTCGCATCCCGTGTTTTTGTGGATGGAATGCGTCTTAAACCGAGTTTAGTGCTAAGCGTGTAATTCCTTCGAACCTTGATGTAAACCGCGGTTCTCCCCGTCGGCACGCAATGGAATGACGGCACACCATGCAATCGCACAATCTCATCCACATATAACTCCAATTTAGTCGTCCCATGGAATGAGTCGATCACGGTATTTGGTATAAAATGGGCCGACTTTGTGAGCCTTCCTCTGATCCACGTCTGAGTCATGTTTTGTTGTGTGAGGGGAAAACCCGGAACTAAAATCTATGACCAATGTTATCCCTTCCATTGAGGAATTGGAGGATTTAACATACTAATAAGAGACGGTGTTCGACTTTGACATCTTGAGCACGTCAGAACACTTAGACACATACTCAGTCACATCCCTTTTCATTCCTTTCCACTAATAAAACTGTTTCAAGTCCTGGTAGATCTTATTCCCTCTAGGATGCATGGTAAATACCGTATTATGAGCCTCAAATAACAACTTTTGCTTTAGATCTTTATTATCTGGCACACATAATCTATTCTAGAAATACAAACTTCCAGCTTCTTTCTCTAAAAACTTGGTCTTGTTACCATCTCTAACCATCTGTAACTTTTTCCTATAGCTCTTCATCATTTTTTTAGCATCTATAATCTCATTTGCTTTAACACGGGTTCTTAGCTTCTAGTTGAACTAACAGCTCCATCATACGCTAGTCTCGAATCAACTCATCTTGTAGTGACATTGCTACCTTGTCTTTCGGCTTAAAGCATCGGCTACTATATTAGCCTTTAGGAATTTGGTAGTCTATAGTGCAGTCATAATCCTTTAACTAACTTCCTTAACCACCTCATGATCTCAAATTTAACTCTTCTGCGTTAGCAAAGTACTTGAACTCTTATGGTCGGTGTAAATTCTACACTTTTCCGTATAGTAGTGTCGCCATATTTTTAAAGCAAGCACTACGTGTGACTCTAGATTATGAATGGGATAATTTTGTTCAATGTGGCTATTAATGCGGGCGCATAAGCCACTACTTTCCATCTTGCATTAACACACATCCCAAAACCCGATGCACGAAGCATCACTATACAAGGTATACTCTTTTTCACGAAGTGAGAACGCGTCGTCGGTGCTTGACAGATTCCTTTCATTTGTTCAAAACTATTTTGACATCTGCGTACATCCCTCAAACTTTATTCCTTTCTGAGTAACTTTGGTGAATGGAGAAGCTATGGCCAAAGAAAAGCCTCTCCTGAAGAATCTTCTATAATAACACCTTTAAACCCGAGAAACTTCGCCTCGGTTGTCACACCCAGGTTCGATCAGAGCCGGTTGGTGGATCAATAGAGTTCGAGGGTCTGCGAGAACATATACTGGGACTCTTTACCTGCTTAATCAGACATTGGTATATCCAAGTCTTATAATATATCAACATATCATATATAAAAGTCCAAAACAAAACTACCACCGTAGTGGTGTTTATAGTATCATATACGATCTTGTCCATTTACATATTCAAAACTATACATTTACATTCTTGTCGGATGCGGAACCTACGTGATGAACCTACTCTTGTGTTGACCGTGATCACGGAGATATCATTTATCTTTCTTGTACCACACGGATTAAAAACCCGTGCTAAGCTTTACGCTTAGTGGGAAACATAGGTAATATGCATATGCTTAGTTATAATAAGCATATAACAATAACCAGAATGTCGAAATTGCATGCATTCGTATCGTGAACATACGAGGGTAGTTATCTTTATATTAGACTTATGCTTGTCGGATCTTAGTAGGAAGATTCACGAGCTTATTCTTATGCGAAACTTTATGCCTCTTGTCTTATGTTGATTCGGGACTCAGTAGGAATTCTGACTTATTTTTATGAAAAAGAGACAGGCGTGGGTGGGAGACATACTTATAACAGACTTATGTTGATTCGGGACTCTTGTAGGAGTTACAGAGCTTATTCGTATTCAGAACTTATACTTATAACAAACTTATGTTTATTCGGGACTCCCGTAGGAGTTACAGAGCTTATTATTATTCAGAAATACCAGTATTACATATCAAAATGATACACATTTGTTTCCTCTTATTCCTTATCTGAGGTTGTATCATATAAGCCCATGGGAATACAGACCGGTGCTAATAAAGTGTAAGACACGACACAATAAGTATCAGAAGATACTATACGATGCGGAAGTGTTGTAGCATAAAGCAAGATTAGGATGCAGACGGGAGTGCCATAGCAGCTCGCGGGGCAAGGAGTCTTGAAGTAGCCTTAGCGGAATGAAAGTCTTGAGTAAGCGGCCAACGGGACGGAGTGTCGTAGCACTAGCGGGACGGGTCTTGCGTGCATTATCGGGAGTACCAAAGTACTAATCGGAGTGTCACGGAGCACTAATCGAGAATCTCAGAAGTACTAATGAGAATAGGACACTGTCGGGGAGTAAATCTCTTGTCCAGGGAGCGATGTCGGCCCACGTCGTGATAGAAGTGTCGTGTCATTTCATACTTAGTCTTAGGCATTCCTAAGATTGTATGTGTTCGAAACTTCCTATCTTGTGTCGGGCGTGAACTTTGCTCCCATCGAGACTCGCTTGTAGAAACGGCAGTGAGTACATTCTCACTTAATTTCATCTTTTTCTATACTTAGGAATCACGTATTTTGGCTTAATTCATGAAAATCGACTTAAAACGAAATTTATTAGGGACCACCTTTATTGAAAGCAATTCGACTGTCTTGTGGATACGAGTTCGATTACAGGCCCCACCTTCCCGTCTGAGTCTAAATTTGTACCGGTCTGATTTAGCTCGCATCCTGTCTGCAGTCACAGGTTCAAGGGTGTCTCGAATGCAGAGTCTCAGAATTGCCCGAAATGGTGATTTCACCATTTTCATGCCTTTCTTCACAATTCATACATTTCACTCCTCATCAAATCAACATGAAATCCCTCCACAATTACTTTTTTAATTAATCGAATCCGAGGATTCATACCCGAGGATTCACCCGATTCTATGAGCCTTGGAATTGTGAAGATTCCATATTTAATTATGATCAACTAGGGATTTCAGCAAACTTCCTTTAATTCTAGAGTTAGGATGTGTTCATAACAAAACCCTAGAAAGGGAACCAATTTAACCTTCAAAGGGGAAAACCACACAGCATCATACCCCCAGTAAATTTCATGTACAAAAATCATGCCAAAAGCCTACGATTCCATACGAAGTCATGTATCCATACGAATCCATGTCTGTGGCTTGATCTCTCCCTTTCTTCCTTTTCTTCTCCTTCCTCTTCCTCTCCTTCAGAAGTAAAGAAGCCTTGTTTGGAGACAGAAATAACTCATTTTGGTCTCCTCCTCTATTATAATTGAAGTTTTCATATTCCTTTTAGTCCTCGACTTCCGTCAGTACACTCTGATTCTTATTATTTATACTTTGGCCTCTAATCCTATTAATCCATGTCTTTGATGCCTTTTTGGACAATTCTGATTTTGTCCTTGATTTGTATAAAATTTTTCGGGCTTCTAACTTTCCACATATTTTGAATTAAATTTATGAAAAAATTCAATTGTACTTACAAAAAATACCCAAATAATATTTGAAAACAACTAGGGTATATTTCGAAGCGTTACATCCGGTTACATTTTGAGGTGATTTCCAATTCGAGTGCTTTAACCTTAAGCCGAGGATCAACTCTTATACCCTCGCCAGAACCTGATATGGCCTAGGAATGAAACTTCCTTTGGCAAAATCACATTCTTGAGCTTAGCATATAACTGCTTTTCTGCTTACTTGTAAAGAGACTATTCTCGGTCTTTGTTCATGTTCCTGTGCATCCTTAGAAATACACCAAGGATGTCATCAATAATAAAAACCACAACAAATTGATCCATAGGGTCGGAAAAGCCCTATTCATCAAATCCATGAATGCTCTTAGGTGCATTAGTCGACCGAATGGCATGACCAAAACTCATAATGGCCATATCGGGTTCTAAATGCAGTCTTCGGCACATCTACTTCCTTTACTCTCAACTGATAATACCCTAATCGCAGGTCTATCTTCGAAAAGACACCCGCTCCCTTTAACTGATCAAAAAGATCTTCGACTCTCGGTAATGGGTACCTGTTTTTCACTGTCACCTTATTGATCTGCCGATGTCGATGCATCGAGTAGAGTGCGTCTTTCTAACTTCCTTGATAAAGCAGATGCACCGAGGACCACTTGGGTCGGATAAATCCTTTGTCCCAAAAGTTCTTACAATTGACTCTTAATTCTTCATTTCAGTTGGAGCAATCTATCCTGATTGCCCCAGACATAGATACACATTCACAGTACAATTTCTATAAGCTAAGTCCACTCTTTCTCTCAGTGGAATGCACAGTAACTCTTGAGGGAATACATTTGGAAATTCCTTACCCCTGCGGGATCTTTTCTACGTCAACTTGATCTCTCTTGGAGTCAAGTATCACGACCAAGAATGTCTCACATCCTTTCCTCATAAATCTCCCCAGCTTACGTAGTGGAATCACACATTAGTTGCTTATTCTGGCTTGATCGATGCCTTTATGCTATTACCTCCCGAGTTTGGTCGAAGCATCTGACACTCTTGTCTTTGTCCCACGATCAGCGATAGCTCGGTGCTTAGACAACTTAATCCATGCCTAGAATCAGAGTCGGAATTCGCGGAATGGTAAGGTTATCAAATCGATAAACTCTCTTGTTTGTATAACAATGGAGGCGATTTCTATATATGCTATTCACACTAGCAATGTGCTTGATGGACTAGTTACATGCATGTCATATCTTTAATTTCTCCATTCTTGGTACTTTGGCCGAATACATACTCCATGCACACATATGAATAGTAGATCGAGGATGATGATTTAGCTGCATCTCGATGTCGTATAAAGAAAATATACCCGACTATAACCTTAGGAGCATCCACGATCCTCCACGAGCCTTCATAGCATATATGCTCGTCTTGGTCTTAGGCATAGGGCGATCACTTGTCTACGGAAACTATGCCTCCTCGTCCTTTTTATCTTTGAGATGGAGCCCACTTCTGACCCCTACCTCGTCCTTGAGTCGAAAGTGGTGCCCGCAGTCTTCCCTCTGCCACTTCACTTGTTGACTATTGTCCCACGACTCGGGGACCTGTATTATCAAATGCTTGAGGCTTTCACAGAAAACACCCTCATTGTCACTACCTGCAAAGTCCCAATTACCTTATGTGATGGGGGCGTCGGGAATTTCTCCATGTCCTGGCCCCGAGCACCTCTGCACGTACTACGTGCTACATTGGACCGCCTTTGCCTTCCCACATACGTGGCCCGAACTATATTACGATTGGCGAGTTGGAATTCTCCCGCTCTTTTTCAGAGGGCGAAGCTCCTCTAGAAAACTTCTTCTTTTGAAATCTTTCTTTGTTGCTCGTTTTTAGTCTCTCTACTTTCATTGCAACTTGGACCAACTGATAGAAATTCAGTGTTTGGAGAGAAGTCATAGATGCCAAATACCTCTTAATGGAATCATGCAGTCCATCCTCAAATTGCCTACATCGAAATGCCTCGTGGGGACCGGCTCACAGTGCGTGTTACTAAGATGGCTAAATTCTTTTTCATATTCAACCATCGATAAGCTCCTTTGCTTCAAATTCGAGGAAGCTGTTTCCCACTTGGAATCCACATACATCTCGGTAACATACTTTGCCACTGAACTCTTGGACAAGAACTCCCCGAGTCATGGGATTTGGAATCCTTGGACTTCTCAAAACTAGTTTCCACCAATCATATGCCTCAACATGTAATGAGTGAAATTTGCTATGATACTCTCGATTGGGAGGACATCTAACCTTCCTAATACCCTTTCTTTTATAACCAGAGTCGACTTTCTCTGACTCTTCCATTACTTTCGACTGTGGAAGTCCTTTGCTCATTATGTTTTCTTCTTGTGTCTATTGGAGCTTTAGAATGGTCAATCTATCAAGCCGAGCCATGTCTTGCGATATTCTCTACTTGAGAAGCACGTGGAGGCTCATTAAGGTACGATACTTTCCGAAGGTTCAGAAGCTGATAACCCTTGTTCCCTTGGGTTAACACTCTCAGCAGCTTCTTTGGGACAATACATCTATACAAAACACAAGGACATCCACATCAGGCCAACACATTACTAAACACAGGCTTTTCTATCATATACTCTATTCCAGAGCCACCTAAACCTAGGCTTTTCGAAGCGCCCTAAACTGAGCTACGATACCACTAAGCGTGACACCACAGCCTCAGGTTGACCGTCGGCGGTGCAGAGCCGGATCGGGGATGCTCTGATCTTGTGACGCCTAACTTCGGCATAGGTTGTCAAGTGAGGGTTCCATTCTCTTTTTTCCCACGTATAAACTTTAAGTTAGTTCGATTCGTATAATGTTAAGCATTTTCTTGTATTATATTACATGCGGCGGATTACAAAATATATATACAAGCTGAAATGTTCAACATTTTAATATTTATTCGTTTCAAAATTTCATAAAATAGACCTGTCTTCAGTGGAGCACTGATGATGCGTGGCGCTTTTGTGGCTAGCTGATGTGGATTACTTGATCTCTGGTTTTCCTCTTACGTACCTACACGGATTGAACACACTGGCCTTTAGCTTTACGCTTAATTAGAATATGACCTATTAAGAGTGCCACACTTCTCTAAATGCATATAACACATATAACAATTACAGATTCTTATCATTTCTCATATATATATATATATATATATACTTTTCATAACCAGTTTCATTTTTGATCATCTTCCATATACTTTTCAGCTGTCATCTTGTACTTTACTTCTTGTTCTTATGTATATATCATCGCATAAGCGGTCTTATGCTTCTCATATCATGTCATATATTCTCGTTTTCATTTGCATATACGTCATTTTTCTTTTTATGTTTCATGTACGCATAAACCTTAGAAGTGAATCACAGAGCGTAAACGAGGCGCTGTACTCAACGTAACCCGTTAATTACATAAGGAGGGCCGGCGCTGTTATCATTGTACGAGACAATGACCATCTATAAGAGCTCGAAGGCGTTGTGGTGACCCTTTTGGGGCCACCATGATCCAAACGGGATCTATCTCATCGACCCAGACGGGGCCTCGATATCAGAACTTGTATGCTGCAGACTTGTTTTTTCCCTAATAGGCATGCCCTTCTATCCCTCTACTAGGTTCTAAGCAGACAATCAATATGTATTTTATGTTTAGTATATACCTAATATTCCCGAATAATTATTGTCATTCGGTAATCATATGTGATATATATATACGATCATTTATTCATATCTTTGCATTTTTCATATCTCATTATATGCATAAATAACTATGCTTACCAAGTATGCTTATGAGCTATTTATGAATGCATAATAGGCGTTCATAATATGAATAACTATGGTTACCTGTAGGGCCTACTGTTTTTCATGATTTCCGAAACTAATATGAGTTCCAATTTTATTAAGCTATCTATGGATGAATTCTTGATTCAATGGGCTTTCCATAGAGTCCAAGAACACCCGAAACAGAGTTCGGACGAATGAGTTATGACCTTCCGAAGTTGGAGAATTCTGTATGTAATCCTTCGTGGTGTACGAAGCGACTAAGCTAACCTGACCTCGGTAAATTCGGTCTAACACCTCGGTCTGACACCTTCTATCCTCATCAGGCATATGAATAGATTTTTGACTCAATGGGCTTTCCATAGAGTCTAGAACACAGCAGAGTTCGGACCCGGGGGGGAGTTATGACCTTAGAGTTGGAGGTCATACGTGTATGTAAACAGGAAAAGTTGAATTTTTCTAAAGGGTAAAGCATAATTTCGGGTTGAAAACCGAAATTCTCTAGATCTCCCGGATATTGGCTTGATTTGCTTGTAGATTAAATTCGTTTAACGAAATCTAGTGACTTTAGAAAAGTTTGCGTCGGATACGAGGCAATCGGAATATTTTACGATTTTGGGTGATAAGTCGTCCGGTGACTTTTAGGGCGAGATTTTTCACGAAAAAGCTTCGAGTCGAGAAAATGACTTGGGTTAAGTACATTTAAAATAAAGTGAACTGAAAAGAAATAAATTATTTCGGGATAAAAACGGATCCGAATGAAGCAATATGAAACATGTATTCAAAATGATAATAATAATAATTATAATAATAAT
This sequence comes from Tetrastigma voinierianum, assembly GCA_016808115.1. Lineage (NCBI taxonomy): Eukaryota > Viridiplantae > Streptophyta > Magnoliopsida > Vitales > Vitaceae > Tetrastigma > Tetrastigma voinierianum. The sequence goes on along the minus strand of JAEQBH010006528.1, from coordinate 66,732 downwards.
AAATAAAAAATGAAAAAATATCAAAAGGAGGGGAGAGGAAGCGTCGGGTGAATGGCGTGAGAGTGGAGAGAGAATTTTTATTTTTAATTTTTCTTTTCTTTCATTTTTCTCGGATACATGAAAATCAGGATTTGCGAGGGGTTTCGTCGGGAGGCGAAGAGAGCGAGGGTTGATACATGCGACGAGAGCTACGCGTGGACACCAAAATCTTGGAGTTTCGTCAAACTTCACGAGGTAGAGAATTTTCCTACTTGTGTTATTTCTAGCCTAAAGGCCATTTAATGGCTATGGATCGACTTAGAGGCCGTGAAAGGCCGTAAATTTCAGTTCTCAAATTTTTTGACTGAGTATAGACATTTTTAGAAATTTTCGAGATTGTTTTCGGACAGTCCGAGCTTAATTTCGGTTTGTTTTTCGGGCGGTTCGAGTGAATTTTGAGGTGTTTTTAGGCGATCACTTGGCAGAATTTTACGGACTATTTCGAGGCCGGTCTCGGTGTGTTGAGGTTGGTTTTTCTTTCGGGGCTGATGTCATAGGTTTTGTGGTGTGTTTTGGTATCACAATATTCGATGATGAACCGTGAAGGGACGAAGAGGTGCCCTGTTTTATATGGGTTTGAGATTTGGGCCATTTTGTGTGTTATTACTAGAAAATGAATAACATGATTGAGTGGTTTGTATGTCATTGTGTGACAAATAAATGACACATAGTTGTACATGATTGAGGCCATTACATGGCTCGTTGGAGGCTAGTCGTGGATAAAATTGTGTCATCACTAGGCTGAGAGTTGATGTGTGTCATTACCGGGTGAGTAGTGACTTGTGTTGATGTCCATGTATCTTGAATTAGTATGTTTGATTTAGATTTGTATGAACCTTAATAAGAATATCCAAATGATGCATGGATAAATATGCATGAGTATGTATGCACATATAGTTCTCATTATATATATGTAGCATGGTATGAATAAGCGATGGCATAATTGCATTATGCATTACGCAGAAAACATCGCATAACATTGGGTGTGAGTGCATAGTTGAGATCGACACTGTGTTAAGTGTTAGATGGTGTGTCGTGAGTACACGGTTGTGGATCAACACTGCGTATGGTGTTGATAAGTGGGCTCGGTTAATAGGACAACGTCGAAATGAGTCGTGGGGTTAGAAGGAAGTAGATGGCTCATTTGCATTTCATATGCCTTTGAGACTGCCAGACGATAGGAGTGAGTGCATGAGAGTGATTTCTTGAAGAATTGTTGGAGGTGACCAACAGCTGTACCTTTATGAAAGTAGTGTGTCCACTCTGACATCGGAGGGTTGTCCATATAATATCGATCGTTGGAGTCTATCCAATTGATATACATCGGAGGGTTGTCCATATAATATCAATCGTCGGAGTCACGCTTGATTGATATCATCGGAGGGTTATCCGCAAAATAGATTATCGAAGTCGCCAGCTATTTGTTATATCGGAGGTTGTCACGGTTAAAGCGAGCTTCACCTTTGTTTAGTAGGTTTTCATTCATGGCAGAATGCATGTTTGAGGGAGTCAGTGAGAACTCAAGGCGTATGGGTGTAAGAGACCGGCGATATGTAGTTACGTATGGGTGTAAAGATTTCTGTGGTATCACCAGAAAAGTTATATTTGAAGAAGACACCACGGTCATGTTTATCACATAGACTTCGGGTTGTGTAATAGGAGTCGGGTTGACTTAGGATTTGTTGCCCGTCGACACTTGCATTTGGTAATGGGGCGGGGTGAGGGCTCGATACTTGGTCGTAGTAGCCACCGGTGACAGTTGTCACGAGTTAGGCGTATGCATGTGGGGCAGTCGGTGAGTGACTCGGGATATATTACTCCGGCGACATATTGGAGTGATGGAGGCCGGCGGAAGCTGATTACATGGGCGTGGTGGTCGAGTCGTTAAGTAGCATGTAGGCGATCGGTAGACATGTGTATGTTGCCCGGATGTGTGTTTGATTATGCGACCGTTGCGTAATGCTGACCCAGGTGGGGTAGCGCGCGGGAGATTATCGCTGCGGGCTTTGCTTTCGCCAGTCGTGGGACCCACCTTTCGGTACGAGGTTGGTGTAGGCGGTTGGCCGCGGTCGAGCCATGGCAGTATGAAGAAAGTCGGATTGTGGCTTTGATATATATTTTTGTAAATATATATATGGGTTGTATTTATTGTATAAAGTGATGTAATTTAAACTCTTATGGTATGGTTTATAGTCGTGTGTATATGTGTGAGTATTTGTCACGAGGGGGCCCAGTGGCCCGAATTTATTTTGCTAACGTGGATGCGTGGTCGTATTAGGCTGGGACCGAGGGTTTGTGCTAGGTAGAACCGTGTCTGAAAGGGGGCTCTGCCGATTTTCATAGTGGTGTCGGGTTGCAGGCATCCGCACGACGCTATTCCGCGAGGTTGACGGGTTGTCCAGCCAGACCAGCGCCGATTTTGGGGCGTCGCATAGTCAACCCAAAGCGGTGACTGGCCAGCCGCTACGGGATGAGATCTACGAGACCTCTGGCGACCTCTGAGATGAGGTCTGGCGAGCCTCTTCGGGATGAGGTCTGTGACCTCTACGGGATGAGGTGTGCAGACTCTTGAGGATGAGTCTACATCTTGACCTCTCGCCACAGCCAAACTATTCGGAGTAAAAGATCGTAGCTTGGTCTACGAGGTCCCGGGTGAAATTCAAAGCCTAACATCCAAGTTCATTGATGTGGCTACAATTACCAGATGAACTTATTGCCAAATTCCTTTTATTTCTGATCAAAAACCCGTTCTAAGGTCAGAATTTCTTGAGTATGATCAAAAAATAGGAAATTTTCTTGGTTCAACTTGCGGTAGACCGCCCCAAAACAAATATATAGGATCATAGAGCTCTTTACTCAACTCGACCCTAACAAGAAATGAGGAGTTGAAGCCTAAACCATTACTCAAGAAGGGTTCCAAACCATGTCTAAACTTTCTAGACCCAAACTGGAACTTCATACACACATAGTTCCATATGAGTTGTAGAAATTCGATGCTCATACGAACTTAACAAGTTCCATAATTTTCTATAAATCCTACAAATACTCATAGTTCATACAACCTAAGACATGTATCATCGCCTTGATCTTTTGCCTTGCCTTCTCTTTCACTTTCTTGTATCTTAGCATTATCAGTGTTTGCTCTCCACTCTCAGGAGCCAAAATAAGATATTTCTTTTTATTAACATCATTTGATGCATCCACTTTTATTTAAAGCACGGTCTCATTCTTATAATATTTGCTAAAATGATTGATATTTTTACAATAGCCTCAAATCTTCTTTATTATTTATCTTAACTTTATACATATTCCTACTTTTGTTTTTTAATCACTTTGTTTTTATTGGGACAAATATCTTATTACTTTATTATCACTGCTTGTGTTATCGAATCGTTAGGATATAATTTGAGATTAGTATTGTCATTCCTTAAGAATTATAATTTGTAATAAGTTAAAGTTTCTATTAATACAATGTCATTATGATCATATTCATCTTTTTCTTTTATTAGCTTCATAGTTTTAAAAACTTTATAAATTTAATTGTTATAAAAACTTTTTTTTACTTATTATTATAGTTACTATTCAATTTTGTATTGTATTTCACGTTTCATTAACTTTTTGTCAAACTTTTCAACTTTTGTAAAGTTTTTCAATTTGTACTTCTTGTCAATTAATGTAAATACTATTCAATAGTCTTATACTATTCATTACTTTTTATTCAATTCATGTTTAAGTCAATTTTGATTTTGATCTTATAATAAAGATTCTAAGAAGATTTTTATATTGATTAATAATCTTATCGTCCTATCAAATATCTCACAATTACAAAATTCTTCTATACGATATTGAATATGATTTTCTGTTAGATTTATGATTGTTTTTGTGATCCAGTCTTAAATTCTTATATCTTTTGCTTTTCAGTTAGATCTATTATGCTTATGTTATAACAAACTTTTTTTGCATAACTCTTATTATTCATCATTGAACTATTATTCTGTATCGAATTGTTCTAAATCATAAACTTCGATATTGTTATCTAAGATTCTTGGATAATTTAATTTTATATTATTTTGAAATAAAATAATATTATTTTCTAATTTTTAAATTTTGTTATTCCTATTCCTTTGAACAAGAGAAATTTCATCATTATTATTATATGATTACTTCTTTTTATTTTATCTGAACCTAGGGCTCTGATACCATTATGTGTGGGGCTCTATAATATCAATAGAGGGTAAATAGCGAAACAAATAGATGCTCAAAGAAAATAATTCTTAGGAAACTAGGGATAACAATCTATGTAGGTAAGAGATTAAAGATGATGAATTAAATCCAATCGATACCTGTTATATGTAAAGATCAAGTGACTTTCGCCTTGCCTCTTTGCCTGACTCTTAACTACTCTGCGCCTCCTAGCTTAGGTATTGAGCATAAGCGTGCTCCAGAGACACTCGCTATGAATTCACACACACAAAAAAGATTGAAAGGAAATATTCAAACTTTCAATAAAACACTCTTATCTTATGCTACATATAACAGGATGTGTTAGGAACATTAAAAAGTGTGTGTGTGTGTATATATATATTGTTTTGAAATTTAGATAATAAAAAACCCTAATCGACTCCTTCTTTTTCTTATCTTATTCTTTCTAACCCATTTTTTTTAAGAAACGAGGGATGATTTTTTTGTCAATTATTGGCTTGAAATCATCCCTCTACATCTTTTATAATTTTCTTTTTCATTAAAGTGGTTTCTTCCACCTTATCCGAGTTTTCATTCGATTTTCCTTATTATTATTATTTTTTTGTGTTTTTATGTTCATTTTGTTCTGACGTGTGATTGTGATCATTACTGTGATTCGATTTGTTTGTTGGTTTTTGTGGCGGTGATTCAAAACAACAAATATTTCCCAATTAGACAAAGTCATCAAATCCTTGTTCGTCAAATTATCTTTATCGATTTGGAATATTTATTATTACAGGATTGCAGGTTATTGTAGACCTTAATCATTATTCTTACTATTAACTTTGGATGTTGTGTTATTCGTTAATGTTTTAGTACTAGTTTTTGTGTTCAAATATAATGTATTGTTATTATGAATCAAATAAATTTCTATTTAAAAAAAAGGTAGATTATCTCACAACAAGATGGCGTAGCGTAGCATAGCGTATGTTTTTATTAGAGTAAATTGTATTTCTTGATGTTCAAAGAAACAATCAACTGTGCTAACTCAAGCATTGAGGTTGAGAATCACCCTTTGGCCTTCTCCATATTGAAGTTGGTTTAGATTACCCCTTTTTTTATTTTTTTATTTTATGAGATTTTGGTTTGTCCTTCTTTAAGCCACCAAATTACTTTGTGACAATATTAGTGCTCTTTACATTTTCATTGCATGTTCTTATGTGCATGCTCATTCTATATATATTCAGTTTGATCCAACATTTTGTATGAAAAAGTAGTTATGGTCTTATGGACACTAATTCGCTCACTATGTTTCTAATTATTTTCAACTCACTGATATTTTTAACAAAGATTATGAAAAATTTGCTCACACCATGGGACACATTAGGTGTTAATATTTATTCCTACTCTAACTAAGGCATGTTAAAGAAAATATTCAAGATATAAGGAATCAAATGCATAAAGGGTAGAACATACCCTACCAATATTTCCTTAAATATTGAAATCTAAGAAATTAACTATTAAAATTTTTTGGCTTTTACTATGTAGAAATTAAATTTTAATGATATTAATCCCTAAGAAATATTATTTTATTGGCATGTGTTTGAAGTAACATATTCTATCTAATACAATATGAATATTATTTATATCTTTCTTTGTGCACCTCATGAATATATTTTTATAAAGTTTTGAAGAAAGTAATAAAAAAGTATAGCTTCGCTAAATTATCAAATTTTACAATTGGAGTGACATAGAATTCAAATATATATTTTTTAGAGTAAAGTTTTTCTTCTTCATTCAGACTGATAAAGCACAGGTTAAAAGATTGTATGTCGTGGCCCCATCCATTGTTTTTATTTTATTAATTTCCTTCAACACTTTCTCTCTACCCAAACAGGGCCTAAACAAATCATTAAATCCACGCGGACTCCATCATCTTCGTTCACAAGGCTGAGCTGTCATTCACAAAAACAAAATCCGAATCAAGCTCTTGGACGAATCAATCTTCTTTCTCCTCCGATCTTCCTACACTGCCGTTCCACAAACATGACCACTTCCCACGATCCAGCCACCACAGAACACGCCGATTCGTCCCCAGCGGCCCCTCCTCCGACGTCTCCGCCCGCTCCCGACGTCGAGAACCAGACTGCTGCGTCCTCAACGTTTGGGGCTCCGGCGATTTTAAGGCGCTGGAAGAGGGAGGATTTGCTGAAGAGAGGCTCCATAGGTTTGCGAGGATTGGCTTTAGGTCTGTTCTCTGCTTTCTTTCGTCATCATGGCCTGCAACAAGTATGGTGATTGGAAAAACTTCGATAGATACGAAGAATTCAGGTGAATTTCATTTGATTCATATCCACGGATTAATTGCCTTTGTTGTTTAATTGGGAATCTTAATTTCATGTGTGGTTTTGGATTCATAGGTATGTGTTGGGGATAGCGATTTTGTCGACTTTGTATACAGGATGCCAAGTTTTGCGGCAAATTCAAGAACTGTACACCGGAAAAGACACGTTCTCGAGGCTGAACATGGCCGTGTTCGACTTTATAGGGGATCAGGTTGGTATTTTTCTGTTTTTGTAGTTCGGATTGTGTTGAGTGTGAATGATTTTGATTTCTGGAATTGAAATTCCGGGAAAACCGGAAAGTCCTGAATCCTTAGTGTGTGAAGTTTTGGATGAGGAGTTGGTGAAAGCCAAAAAGGGAAATGAATCGAATGATATGATCCTGTTCAGAAGGAAAATCGATGTTTGATTGAATCTGACGGCTGGAAATGAATAACGTAAGGTGTTCTGCAATCTAAACGAGAATTGGCCTTTTTTTATAACTATTTTTAGAATATGGTCGTTGAGAAAACTGTTTTTTATGTTTTATAAATAAAAAACATATATATTTTTTTCTCATTATGTTAATCATTTATGTTTAGGTTTGGAAATACAACTCAACAATCAACCCCGAAATCACGTTTTGATTAATATTAACCCCGTTTTGGGTTGTTTTTAAGATTGCTTATGTGAGGCTAGAAAAGCCTTTGTTTTCAAAGTTCATTATCGGATGACGACTCTTACTAATTTAAAATAATTTTATTAAAGAAATGTATGATTTTCAAATATGAAACTTTAAATGTTAATTGAAAGCGTGAATATGATTTTGGTTGGACATCATTAACGAATATTTTCATATTTGTAAATTGAGGTGGGTGCCTCCACTTGTAACCAAGAAAAAGCCTGATAGAAAGTAATCCAATATAAAGTTGGTCTCACAATTGTGCGTTTTTAATTGTTCAATTGCCAACTAGTCAAACATGGCCTCAAGACATAGAGGAGCTTTTAAAAAACAATTCAAAAAAAACGTAGTGTTTGGGAAACGTTGATATACATATTAGCAATGTCATAATCATTGATTATGACATTGAATTTTTTTTTTAAGTTAATGTTGTGTGACTGCGACATTTACTTTTTTTAAAAAGTCAATACCGTAGTCAGTGTGGCATTGGAAATTTTTTGCATTTTTTAAAGTTAATATAGACTGTGGTATTAACTTCAAATTTTTTTTAAACATACTTATTATTTTAGACATTAGTATAGGACAAGGCTTGATAAAGAGGGGGACATGTGTACCTGAGGTGTGGGTTTGAGTCTCTGTAAGAATAGAGTACTACTATAATGATATATCAAATCATGGTCCTTGAGGCTTGATTCAAGTGGTAAATAACGGGATGGGTATACCTGGAGTCTTGGACTTGAGTTCTTATAAAAACATAGTACTACTTGAAATTAAAAAAAAAAAAAAAAAAAAAAGAAGAAAAATCACCTAATAGTCTCAACAGGTCGACCCAAAAATTATGAAGGTGGCTTTGAAATTGAGAGAGTGAAAGTTTTGGTTTGCAGATTGTGGCTTACTTGCTGATATCTTCGGCATCAGCGGCAGTTCCCATGACAAACAGCATGAGAGAGGGGGCAGATAATATATTCACGGATTCACTGGCCGCCTCCATTAGCATGGCATTCTTGGCATTCTTTTCACTTGGATTGTCGTCTCTCATCTCTGGATATAAACTTTCCACTCAATCTTATATTTGATTCTTTTATTTTATTTTTTATTTTGTTAAAATATTCTTTCTTATGTATTATTGAGTTGTTGGTCATGTACATGGCAGCTTGTGTGTAAGTTTTTACGTGTCATTTGTCAATATTTCTAAGTGTACCCCTTCACTGTTTAATTCTCACGGTGAACCGACGATAATTTTTCTGATCATCTGATTTTTGAAACATTAACTAATTCATTGTCAAATGATTGAAATAGATGATTGAAATGGATAATGCATGGAAAATGTGAAGTTATACAAAACATTGAATTACATAGAGTATGAATGAGGCCTAATTGCCAGGCATGAAAGGCCCTGAAAAACGAAGGAAGAAAGGATACTAAGGCCGTGTTTGTAGCCTCGACACAGAGGGGCCTCAAAAACAAATGAATAAATGGAGACTAACTGCCCTGTCCTTGAATATACATTAATCACTATGAAGTTGAAGATCTATGCCCACACAAATACACGTCTTCCTATGATCAAACCTATGACTAACTCTTTGCTTCAGCAAAAAAATGACTCAGGGAAGGTATTATCCTTAGGCTCTTGCTTGGCTCTTGAGAAAACACCATCGGAATGCGACAACATCCTGCTTCCGAAACCCGAAAACCCGAAACTTCCAGGGCTCTGCAACATTTCGAGGGTGAAAGGTGCTGGACTTGCAGATGGTGGTGGCCTTGTTTGGTGGTTAGAGTTAGTTGTAGTATAGTTAGAGTGGTGGTTTGTCATGACTACTGAGGGCCTTATAGGCGCAGGGGCAGGCACATGAGTTGTGGTGGTGGTGCTATTATTTGGTAAAGGTTTAGCCACAAAATGGCTGCCGCCGCCTCCGCCTCCGCCTCCACGGGCGGCAGGAACATCATGGTTGTGTTTTCCTTCATATGTAGTAAGCACAGCTCTTATATCCTTGGATGATCGCTCCACATGTTTCCTCACTGGACAACCCCCGCTTGTACATTTATAATAGCTCCTGCAAAAATTGTTTCCACATTAAAAAAGAAAAAGAAAAAAACGAATCTAAGTTCGGAAAAAAATTTCTAGCAGAAGGAAAAAATTAGAGCCTCTAATTGGTTATGGTTTTCAAAAAGTGTTTTGTTGTTTTGAAAAACAAGAAGTACAGGAGTTTGTTTGATTACAGTTTTTGAAAATTGTTTTTTGTTACTATTCATATTTATTTTTTGTTTTGAAAAAAATAAAGAACACAAAAAATACTAAATTCAGAAAACAAATGTTTTCAAAAACTGTTTTTAAAAATAGTTTTTAAAAACATAGAGAAAACTATTTTAACGTTATGTGAAAACTAATCCTCTTATTTAAATTTACTATTTTCCATGTTCTCCGTATTTAAAAAAAAAAAAAACTAACTGGAACCAAGCCTATTCATTGTGTTCCCCTTATTCTTATTTTACAAAACAAAAAAACAATTAAAAAAAAGAGTAAACAAATAGACTTTTTATTTATTTATTTTTCTGATCACATCACTCCAAAAAAAAAAAGAACTAAATTCAAATAATACCAAAATGAGTTATATATGTTTTGAAAAATCGTTGTCAAAAATAATTTAAAAAAAAAACAGGAACGATTCATTTGCTTTTGCCTTACCTTGGATTTGGGTTTCCCTTGACGACTTTCTGTCCATATTTTCTCCATCTATACCCGTCATCAAGTATATCAATGTCGCTCGTTGTTTGAACCACTACTCTAGGTTCCCTCACAGTTCTGCTATCAGAAGCCGAAATCGCCTCATTTTCGTACTCCCCCTTCCTGCCATAACCCAAAAAAAAAACAACAAGATTAATAATGATAATAATAAACCCATTTCATCGTCTCAAAAATGGGAAATGAAATTACTACAACTACTCTGAGCTTGCTTACCATCTTTTCCCCTCCCTTTCATTTTCATCATCTCCTCCTCCTCCTGATTTACTCATTTGAGAGCTCTGCTCAAACTCATCCTCTCCGATGGAGGCCGAAGAATTCTCAGACGATTCCATATATGGGTTTCCCGCCGGCCCAGAAATCTCAGAATTTACGCTTGCAGAAGGAAATGCTTGAGAAGATGATCTCTTGGATTGAGGCTTGGGATGGTTGTGGGTCCCCTTATACACTATTTCCGTAATATGCCCCTCCAAGGATCGTTCAACCTTCTTCTTTGTGGGGCAATTTGGGAACGTGCACTTGTAATAACTGCGCGGATTTTCACTTCCCTTCACTTGTTTTTGGCCGTACTTTCTCCAGTTATACCCGTCGTCTGATCTTCTTTGTTCTCTGTAAGAGTCGGACGGCTGGGCATGAATAGCTCCGACCAGCCATTATGTTGGCTTGGATCGAAGCGATTTCCGGCGAAAAGCTCTGAATCGGGCGAATTCTGGTTGATCACTCCGGTTTGCTTTTTCAGGTTTTCAGAATTCCATGGTGATTGTGTTTTCAACGGCTCTCCCTGCTCAATCGGGAAGAAGTTACAAAACATGAGTTTTTTTAACAACCTAAACTTTTGTGATTCATTCTCTACTCCATTTGTTTAATTATCTCCACTTAATATGGTAATTAAAACTTCATATATATATATATATATATTGTCCACCCACCAGAATTGACATGTTACATGTTACACAACCCATGATAATCGGTGTTTGTTTCGGATGATCCCGAAAGGAAAAGTAAATGATAATAAAAAGACCCAGAAAACTATTGATAAAGAAGTCAAACATACCCCTGCAGGCTTTTTGTTTGGGGCTGCATAAAGAAATCAGAAAATTTCCTGTCTGTCTCATTCATGCCCCGCTGGTGCTCGTTAGAATTGCTCCTCCAGTTGAATCCTCCCGGAGCAGCGAAATTCCCGGTCGTCGGAGACGGAAGAACCTGAAAAGAAACAAACCCATTAATCCAAAGACTGGTAAGAGCATAAGAAATAAGAGAAAAGATTATATCGTGTTTGACTTACATTAGAAGAGGAGAGAAGGAGGAAGTCAAGGGTCTGCAGGTGAAACCAGACGAAAAGGCAAAGTAAGAAGAAGGAGAAACGGGAGGAGGAGAGACGGGGTGTGAAGGGGGAGGGAGGGATTTGAATTTGGGGAATTCAGGGACGGTCGGATCGGAGAGAGCCCAAGCGAATGAAGCAGAGTTATCCATTTCTCCGGTGCCGCCGGAGAGAAGATCAGTGAAAGAGGAAGACATGAGTTGGCTAGAGAAGGAGAAGCCGTCCTGGGAATTATGGGAAATAGAGTTAAGATCAGCAGCAGAGGAAGCCATGAGAGAAAGAGAAGGTCTCAGAGAAGGAGAAGATTATATAAGGAGGGGGGAAGAGAAAAGAGAAGAGAGAGGGTAAATGGTTTAGTTGGTTTTGAAATTGAAGAAGAAGAAGAAGAGAAGGGGAAACAGTTGATAGGTGCTGCTTCTGAGAAGCTTAGAAAATGTTTGACTGTGGAAAATATATTTGGTCAAACGATGTGGCTTTGACTGAATCCGCACAACAAGGGCGGCTCAGGCTGATGCTATGTGCACAGTACACCCCCTCCTCTACGCTTCCATGCCCAGTGCCCACCACCCTTAATTCTTTTCCACCTGTCAACTGCCTATTCTTTTTTTTTTTTTCACATATATTTAATCTTTTTTTTTTTAATAACACCCAACTCCCCGACTAGCTTGCACAAAGCTCATCAATCCAAAGGGTCTTAAAGTTAATGATTCGAGTATAACTTTGATGATTTTAAGAGAACTCAACCTAATTATTATTAAATAACCTTATCCCTTAGGGTTTTTACTTACCATTTTTATGAATATCTGATAAGGTTTGAGAAAATAGTTCCTTTGAGCGCTCGTATGCGAAAGTGGCCTAGCAAGAAACACCCAGGTCACTGCGCTGCTTGAAATGAGGCAGGTGTATCTAAGGATGTCATGGGTAGTTAGGAGGCGCATGACCAGAGCAAAGGCGAATCATTTGATATGAAAAATGAATATTAATCGATAAGGTCTTTATCATTGAATCAGTAAATCTCGCTGTGAGGAAGAAAGATAATTCGGTATGTAATTTCGTCGTGCGAGATCAGTCGGATCCCCGATGAGGAAGGAAGATTATCGACCAAGCTGCTGCTCTATATCCTTTCTGAATCCCATCTCTGGAGTAAAGGCAAGTAATACCCATCTAATGAGAAAGAATCACTGTGAATTCTCTGAGAAGCGTATCATAAATACAAGGCCGCGTTGGTGAAGGTCGCAAACATCGCAACGTTCGCCTACAGCGATTATGTGCACTACCGGGAAAGGCGACTTGAGCATCGGGCCGACCGCAGTGAAGCCTCATGGAAACCCCCTTCTTTCTTGTTTTGCAGAGAAGTCTGCGATCGAGCGCAACGGACGGCCTTTGCTGACAATCCTCTTGTTGAAGACGGTCCGAGCTGCGGACATTGACGGCGGTCAAGGTCCGACCCCAGCATTTGCGCTCCGGCCCAGTTAGGTTGAAAATGCATCGGTTGGCGCTATACGTGGAGCAAGCGATTCCTTTACAAATCTCTTGATTTCTCGATTCGCGATGAGTATAGCTTAGGAACACAAGCGAGAAGGCTTGACGACGATCAGCCAAGGATCTGCGGGATTTGCCCGGCGGCCTTGATGTGAGACCTCATTGGCATTAGAAGCAATGCAAGCCCGACCACGAGCGGTGGGCGACTCCGCCTCACCGATCAACTGGCGATAGGAGGTGAACCTTTCGCGAGACGGATACTGGCGCTACGGGATACATGACAAACACGAAGGTCCCACGACTTTCCTCGCGCGAAGAGCGGCTAGTCTACGACATTCTGAGGCATTGAAAGCAGAGAAGCCGAGTCGGCCAGAAGTAGGGGCACGGACCCTGATTAGCCTGGAGAGGAAACCTTGAAGCAGCACTCGGGGCGCGACGGGGAACGAAGAACCACACCATCTGACAAGGGTAGGAGAACTGCATCGCCAGGAGCGGTTGAGCCTCTGCGAAGCTGGCCGTGTGAAGGAGGTGGTAGAGGGCGCTCGTGTATGGGCGCGCAGGCCACATGGCGAATCAGTTTCCACGGCCGAGGTGCTTCACTTCCCTCTTAAACCAAAATTCGGGATACCCTGAAGTGGAAGCATTCGATGGTGTCGGGGATCCAGTCGATCCATCTCAACACTTACAAAAACCAAATGGAGGCTGCATGGGTATATCGAGGTCGGTACGATCACAGAGCTTTACTATCACGTTAAAGGCCTAGCCTTGGCACGGTTTAATAGATACCGTCATCAATCTCCTCGATGGTTATCCATTGCGTCGTCTCCTTCATTGGGGCGGGACGTATAGAAAGCCAAGAGATTATCCTGGCGACCTCAAGCGAGCTCATGAAAACACAAAGGTCTCTTATGTCGGAGATTCAATGCCGAGTCTTTAAAGGTAGATATACCCAGGCGAAGTTCGCGATCCACTTTATTCTTGGCTTAGGGGTTGATCAGGCAGTGTTTTTCCATCTCCAATCCCGAGCAAGCATGGGTTTGAGGTGCTTCATGTAAAAGTATATTAACGGTGGCTCTCATATCAGAAGAACTCATCCACTCATAAAGAAAAGCGGGACAGACAAGCGATGAGGACGAAGCCCCAAAAGACAAAACAACCGAGAAAGGTCTCCAAAGAAGGATGAACCCGGTCCCCGAAAGGCGTGAGATTTTCAGAGATCGTCTGTTTTACTAATCAGACGACGACGTTATTCATACTATGACGATTCACCCTTAACGCAGCCTCAGTATCACAAGTCCTACGCGAAGTACGAAACGAACAGTTCCTGAGGTGGCCAACTCAAATGAAGTCAGATCCCGCCACAAGAGACAACTCTAGGTACTGCGAGTTCCAACGGGACTACGGGCACCGCACGGACGACTGCATACAACTCAAGAGGGAAATATAGTACTTAATACGACGCGGGTACCTCCGACGCTTCATATCCCCTGGTGATCTGAGAATCAAGCTCGGAGCCGGGCCCGACCGTGACCACCACCGGCGGATAATGACTCGGCGTAATGACCCCAGGAGATCCATGTGATCTCGGGAGGAGGGAATCGGTTCATCTCGGAAGGCCCATGCGTGCGTGCTCCAGTCGGTGAGATGGCGGAAATCTGGCGGTGTCAATGCCGCGACTCGACCGTCCGTCGTTCTCGGCTCATATGCGGAGGATGCGACACCCCATGGCGACCATTGGTTAAGCGCGATTGTAGCCAGCCGAGCGAGATCATCGGTCTAGTTGACAACGGGAGTTGTTGACATCATCGCCGCATCGACTTTACGATAAGATGGGCATCGGAAGGGGCGGAACGGAGTCGGCCTGCGTCTGCGGGGGTTCTCAGGAAAAGGTATTACCTTTAATCTCAATACAACTAGTACTCACCTTGGGGAGATCCCTTGCCGAGGCAACAGCTGACAAACAAGATTCCTCATTGAACACCCATTGCCTATAATATGTTGTTAGGCGGACCCTCTCTCAAATCTGATAAAAGTCATCCTCAGCATACCACATGATGATCAAGTTTCCTACAGTAGCGGAGTAGGAATGGTTGAGGAGATCAACGAGTGGTCGGGGAATGCTACTCATCACTTAGACGACGGTCGACAACATATGCAGACGAGCTCGACATCTTTGCTTGACGAGTGCTCTGTTCCTAAGCCCTCGGAAGAACTAGAGCCCAGGGTATCGTTGGATGGCGAGCCACGAACATCTAGCTATATCGGCTCAAGCTAGAAGACCTCAAAGCCTCCTCACCCATTTTTTTTGAGACGGAGTGAGCGTCTTCGCATGGAAGCGGCGGACATGGGAGGGGTGACCCTCTGATGTCACTCCTTAGAGGCGAACGTCGGCCCATCTTTCCAAGCCAATCAAACAAAGAGGAGGAGCTTGGCGCGGAAAGACAAAAGCCATCAACGAGGAGGTTGACCAAACTCTCCAGCGGGAGGCGATCGGGGTGGGTCAGGAGTGGTTGGCCCCTTGTCGTGCTTGTCAAAGCAAACGGCGGTGCGACTCTGTCGACTTCAGCGTCAACAAAGCGTGCCCCGAAGACGGTTTCCCTTTCGCAGGGATGACCTCGCCATTAGATGCGCGACCCGACCATGAACTCCTCAATTTTATGGACGCCTTCTCTGGCTACAACCAAATTAGTATGGATCCAGACGACCAAGAAAAGACCTCGTTGTCTTATTGCGAGGAACTATTGCTCGTGTGATGCAGATTTGGGCTCGAAACCTTGAGTTACCTATCGGTGGTGAACGGATGTTCGAAGCGAGATAAGCACAACTATGGAGGTGTACATAGATGACATCTTTGGTAAATCCACCCTTGTAGAGCTCCACATGGCTCATCTGTCGGCGTTCCGAGATCTAAATTACAACGGCCGTCCGACTGGTATGCCTTGAATTATCATTGGAAAATTCGAGTTTCATAGTCAACCCTTAGGGTGAGGCAAATCGGTTCAAAATAAAGGTTGTGCTTTCGACATGCCATCGCCATCGACTCGAAAACTCTCCCTTACTTCCGGTCATACCGCCAGTTCCAGCGAATGCAGATGAAGCCAGTGTTATAAACCCCGAGAGACCTCAGGAGGGGCGATGAAGTGGGCCATAGAGGCTAGCGAGTTCGACATGGATCTGGCGGCGCAATGAGGGCAGGTCTGCCCAGGCTTCGTCATGGAATTCACCTCGCGGAACCTACAGAGCATTTCAGTGTGTTGACCTCCCCATGCGGAAACTCTCACATAGATGGAGCACTTAAATGCCTGAGGAGCGGGCGGGTCTAATCTGACCTCTCGGAAGGAATAGACATTGATGCGCGCAGTTCGATTCCAAGCCTCCAACAAGGAGGCGAGTATGAGGCCGTCATATGGGCCCTCAACACTCATTCCTTTGGAAGTTGACCGGCTAAGTGCACGCGACTCCCATTGGTAGTAAGACAAATAGAAGACACCTACGAGGCGAAAAGTGGAAGGATGATCATACCTCCAAAGTGCGAGATTTGGTGAAAATTAAATCTTTGGTTCAGGTCGAACCACGTCCCCGGACGAGAACTCCCGGACCGGCCGCCTTGGCAAAGTTAGCAGCGATATACGGGAGACCTCGGCGGTCGACATCGAATACAGCGAGGCCCTCACATGTAGATCTGCAGCGACGTGGAAGTTGCCCGGGTTGGGTGGGGCGCGAGTTGGATTGAGTTTGTTTGGGATATATAATGAGCGGACTTCTGCACGGCGACCCGAAGGCGACCAAAAATCGGGGCGAGTCATTGGATTCACTAATCATAAGGGAAGCATGTGGCGAGTTCTTCACACCAATCCTTACGTCATGGAAAGATGCGAGTGCGTGCTAGGGAGTACACGGTATGTGCGGAAATCATATGAAGCTGGGCGTTGCGAAGGTCTTGAAACGGGGATACTGCGGCCCACAATGCTCGGAGGCCCTTGACGACACAGTGGGAAATGTAAGATGCGCGGGGCATGCCAAGATCTCCGCCTCCCATCAGGCCCTTGACATCGATCTGAGCCTGACGCACCAACAATGAGGTTTTGGACATACTGGGACCTCTGCCCATTAGGAAGGGCCAATGCAAATTCATCATCGTCGCAGTGGATTACTTCACCAAGTGAAATTTGACCGAACCTTTAGCCCTGATCATAGACGAGA
Source organism: Tetrastigma voinierianum (assembly GCA_016808115.1). Taxonomy (NCBI): domain Eukaryota; kingdom Viridiplantae; phylum Streptophyta; class Magnoliopsida; order Vitales; family Vitaceae; genus Tetrastigma; species Tetrastigma voinierianum. The sequence continues at coordinate 49,759 of JAEQBH010006528.1, read as the reverse complement.
AGATAAATTTTGTGTGTGAGCCATCATATGAAGGTTTGGTATCCGAAACCACAGTATCGAACGCGGAAAACATTTAACAACGCCCAGTTCGAGATTTGCAATAGAGTTCGGAATTAAGAATTATTACCATCTACTTCAAAGATTACTCCGCAGTCTAACGGTCGTGCCGTCACCATCGTAACCCTTAAGGCCGCTTTGAAGAACACAATTAACTTCCTTGGGCCAAAGATCTTAAAGGAAAATAGGTAGAATACCCGAGGTGCCATGGGCCTACAGGACAACGCAAAGAAGAACCCAAGAAAACCCCATTCGCCCTAGCCTCGCACCGGCAAAGAGCCCCGTCGAGGCCTGGACAAAGTCCCCAAGGATCGAGTTAGCAACAGTGGAACACAATGACGAGGCTCTCCGTCTAAATTTGGATCTTCTAGACGAAAAACGTGAGCAGGTTCTAAGGCGTACGGAAGACTATCAAAGGAAGACGGCGAGGTACTACAACCAAAAAGTCAAACCTGTGGAGCCATGCATGTCGGTGATCTAGTCTTAAAGAAGCTCCTACCAGTAAGGAAGAATCCAGCACACAGAAAATTAGGCCCCAACTGGGAAGGCCCCTACATCATATCTCTCAGTCGCCGTACTGTAACTACGAGCCCAGAGCAGAGGAGGGAAAATTCTAACATTACGCTGAATGCGAAAGATTCTAAACGCTAATGTAAGAACATCATCTGTTTAAATTTAAATAAAGCATTACTATCAATTTTCAGATGACATAGCCGAGCATTTGATCGGGTTATTTGTGTTGTGGACGCTCCTACAAATTTGCATATTACAATGCTCTTAAGAATTACATGCAATGCACGAGAGAAAGTTCATAGTCATAAAGGAAAAAGTCTCTCTTTATTCCAATCAGGTTACATTCACTGCTAGCTATGTGCCATCGACATCTTGAAGCACACAAGATGCTAGCTCAAAAAAAAAAAAAAAAAAAAGGGAGAAGAAAAGGAAAGAGGTGGAAAAGAGGAGAATAAGAAAAAGGGATGGAAAGAGTTTGTGCGGAAGAGGGAGAAACAGATGTGGAAGAAAAGAAGAAATAAAAAAGGGGAGAATGAGATGTGGAAGAAAAGAAGAAAGGAAGGAAGAGAGAATGAAGGAGAAGGAGAAGGAGAAAGAGACGAAGGGAGAGGAAGAGAGAAAGAAGAATGTTAGTATAGAGAAAGCTGGCACAAGAAAATGTGCCGCCTCTCTGACATTCCTAGCACGAAGCTGGGGTGGAATAAATATGACTCCTGTATAAAAGGGGAGACTGTGGAAAACACAACTCCCACGCGTAAGTCCAACAAAATCGAACTGCACTGTGTGGATCCCCGTAAAGATCATCAAAACTGACACGCTTCTATCTCGCAGATCACTACCAACGCACTGGTAAGAGGTGTAGAATATCCAAAGTATAAACTCCATAGCAATGAAGCCATTTATAAGAGGGTTAAAGCACTGAAATTAGCACAAACGCTTCAAATTTCCATAAATCAAGATTAAAGACGCCGCGACCTTCCAAGAAAATCGGTCTAATGGCCTCATGCAACAATCACTTTGACGAGTTCATCTACTTGCACAGCGCCACGAGCCTAGAGTCGTATCAGCCAGTTGATCGCCACCAAGGCCTTAGCGCCGAGCCCACAGCCTCACTTTGACGAGTTCATCTACTCGCACAGCCACGCAGCTCTAGAGTCGACGTACCAGCCGATCGCCACCAAGGCCCGGGCCGGGCCGAGCCCAAAGAGCTCACTTCGACGAAGTTCATCTACTTCCTAAGACATAGCCACGAGCCTAAGAGTCGATCACAGTCGAGATCGGTCATCCAAGGCTTCAAATGTAGCCCAACAGAAATTCACTTTGACGAGTTCATCCACTCGCACGCCACGCACTTAGGAGCCGATCGCCAGCCAGATAGTCAACAAGGCTCCGCCGGAGCCCAAGAGGCTCACTTGACGGTTCGTCTACTCAAGACAGCCACCCAAATTCAGAGTCGATCACCAGCCGGATCGCCAACAAGGTCTCGCCGCCTCTGAGCCCAAGAGGCTCACTTTGACGAGTTCATCTATACTTCGAGACAAGTCATGCAACCTAAGACGATCACTGTTATATCACAATCACACTCACGTAGCCCGGCAAGAGCTCACTCGACGAGTCTGTCCCACTCGCATAGGTCACGCACCCTTACGACCATCGGCCAAGCCATTTAGGTCCAGGTCTCTGCCGCCAAGATCCAACACCGCTTTGACGACCTCGACTATTCTACTCAGGCCATGCAGCCTAAAAGTCTGTTTAGCCCAGGCAGAGTAGCCCATGAAGCCTCAGCGGCCCGGTTCGAAGAGCTCAACTTTTCAACTCTACATCCCATCAGCTATCCAACTCGGACGTTCAAGTTAGGCCATGTAGCCAAGAAATTGATACAGATCATGAAGAATAGCACGAAGTGCACAAGTTAAGACGAAAGTGATGAAATAAAAAAAAATGAATATTCATTAAGAAAAAGGCTACATATATCTATACGTAGAAGATTATACACCAAGAAGGGATGTTCCATTTAGGGTGGGTATCAGTCCCGTATGGTCCCATGGAGAAAGACTCCTCCGCTTCCTTGTCGCTAGGGAGGTCGAAGTTTAAATCTAAACCTGGATAAGCGTTAGCAGCTTCATAAAAAAAGTGAGCCACCTGGGCCCACAGTACCGGTTCGGGTCCCTCAATCTTCCTATAACTTCTTCCCGCCGAAAGCAACCAAAGTTATTTGGTCGATGAAGGTCCCCACGCAGCCCTCGCGGCACTCCTCAGCGCTCACGAGCCGCGCAGCTCTCGTGGCCTCACACCAGCCCCATTCAGCAACGCTGCCTTATCACGCATGTCGCCCTGACTGCAAGCGCTCTTCCTGTAATTCGGTTCGCTCTGATGTGAGAAGCTCATCCCAACCATCCGGTCTATCGCGCATCGCAGCCCCGTCCCTAGCCTCTAGCAAGTCATTTTGTGCAGCCCGCAAATCATCCCGAACCTCCCGAAGCTCACCTTCGGTCGCTCTCAAGCTGTGTCGGGCCTCATCTTCCCTACCCTCGGCCCGAGCACGGCCGACGTGGTATGCTTCAAATCAGATTTGAGCTTCACTGCCTCCTCGGTCATACGTTGCACTCCACCTCGTAGCTCACTGGTCAGGATAGGAGCGGAAGCCACCCTCGCCTTATAAGCCCGGGCCGCTTTGGCATGACTTTCGTTTAGTTTGGCCTTTTTGGCAAAACCCTTCAAATGAGTAGCCACCTGCACACCTAGCATAGAATCAACATCCAATGCAAGTTCGACACTCAACTCAAAATGGAATCAGATACGACAAGGTATGGGAACTTACGGAGGCGACCCCCTGGAGAGATAGGGCCAAAGCCTCATCAACGGGCGCCGCGACTGACCTCTGAGACTAACTTTAAGAATGGATCAGATCGCTACCGCCACAGTTCGGCATTGAGAAGCAAAGAGTCCCCTCGTCTCGCCACTCGATTCTGGATCTTCCTCCCTCTCTCAACTCTTCTCGCCCTTCAAGAAGGTGACCTGTAATCCTCTTAATTGGCTGGATTCCGCATGCAATGGGCATGACCACTAACTGCAAATTTAACGGCTCCCACCCAAGGGACCTTAGCCTTCGCAGCCACCCGCACCCGGCCGCGAACTCAAGATCAGAGAGCCCCAACCTGGCGCCGACCGTGCCTCGCCTCCACTGACCTCGGTGAGACGGAGGAAGATGAGGACTCCCCCAATTTTGGAACTTTGACCGAAGCCGGCCGATCTTTCTCAACTGAGTCCAGGGTTTTTTGTTTCACTCTCCGGGGCTTCCGAGTTAGCTCAATCGAGCCAAGAGTTCTCCTCAGTGGGTTTAGCAAATGAGGGGCCCAAACGGGAAAAACTTTCATGGTGGAAGAGGCGAAGGCCCCAAAGCAAAGAAAAGGAAAGTAGATCTCTGAGCCGGCGCCAGGAATATCCACCTGACGTCTGCAGGGTGACGCAGGAGAGGACACTACCAACGCCGGGCTATGGCGCATCTACAACGCCGAGATCAATCCGAGCACCTCGGTGCCACGGTGACAACGCAGACCCGAAATACCCAATGACCTCTACATGTTATACCAAAAATGCATCGAACACTCAAAGATTCTCGGGGTGGTCCAAGCCATCGGAATCGCCTGCAAGGTGTCGCCCTCACAAGAGGGTCATTCCAATTACGGCCACTTAACAAAGAAGAATCCCTTCCACTAGCTCACGAAGTAATATAAGATCGAAATCACTGTAGGAGCGCCAACTTAGAAAAATGCAGGAAGCCCTCGGGCGGTCTCTTCGCCAAAAAGATAGTTGAGCAAAGCTGCCACCGTGGACACCGAGCCTATCCCAAAAGAAAAACCAATTACTAACCAAAATACCCCAACCATTGGGCGCGAGTTGAGAAGGACAGACATTGAAGTGCTGCAAAACCCTTTTATGAAGGGATGCAGAGGAAAGCGAAGACCATTATCGAAGGCCACTTTAAAGAAGCACACCATCTTAGGCAATTTTAAACCACATAAAGGGTCAAAAAACGCCTGGGACCACACTAACGCCAAAGGTGTTTCAACGCCTGGCAAAGGTGGCCCCCATATGAGGGACCGACCTTGCTAGGCCCCACAGTTAAAGCATGCTGAACGGCGAATCTTAGGTACTCCGACCCTCCAGGATATTTGATCAGGTCTACTTTCTCCTTACCCTTGTCCAAGGGAAAAGGGGGCGCCCCTGGGGCATCTCGAAGTTCAACCTCGTCTAACACGAGACGCCAGTTTGGTCTAACCCAGAACAACCGAAGAGCGTCACCGCCTAATGCGCAGAGAAGAAGACAAATCTCTGACCCATGATGAAAATAAATAATGAAAGCAAAACTTGGCCAACCTAACCCTAGCGCCTCGTCGTATCGCTCGAAAAGAGACCAAGGAGATAAAGACGCAGTGGACCCAGGAGTACAATAGAAAATGCTATCCCAAGAAAGACGCCAGAAAAAGACTCTGCGCTAAAAGGTTCAGACAAAAGAATAAGAGAGAAGGAAGTCCGAACTCGCTAAAGGCAAAGAAAAGGTCTCGGTGATCAAATAAGACACAAAGACAAGAGATTCATGGTTAAAAAACAGGCGTGAAACCGAAGGAGGGAAGAGCGTTAAAACCGAAGAGTCATCATTATCACAAGACATATGACGCGATCAAGCCCTAACTAACCCAAATTCCTCGAAAGGTACGGGAATACATCCGGATGCGAGAACGCACAGCCCTGCCTACGTACAATCGCACACAAGGGCTTCAAGAACTAATGCGGTCAAAAATGCGCCTACGCGCCCACCCGCCACGCTCAAAGAAAGAAGAGCCAAATTCCTAACGCGAGAAATGATCTGTGTCCCTAGCTCTAACCCAAATGAGAGTCTACCCGCTTATCCCAAAGGATGATAACAGGTGAATGAAAAGCCACGACCCACAAACCAACTAATCTTTTCACAGGAAAAATAGAATAATCCCCAATAACGTCTTATCCTTCAAATTGTCCACAACTTACCAAAGAAAGAACAAAGATAATTCACATATAATGTACCATCATGCAGATCGTCGGATTCCCCCCAATAAGGAAGGAAGATTATCCTAAATAGTCTGAGCTCTTTTTCTATATCCTCGACCTAATCCACATCGATAAAGGCAAGTAATACCCATCCAATGAGAGAAGAATCCTATTCACCATCCCACGAAACATACTATAAATATGTGCGCCAATCCCATCAGCTGGAAAAAGCGCACGCGAACACATTCGTCTCTGGGAAGAACCATCTTTTCTTCACGAATAATCTGATTTGAAAGACTACTGGAACACTGGACGGTTTCATCGAATTTCCTTCTTTCTTATTTTGGAGAGAGTATCACGTCCGTAGCCTGTAGACCAAGATCGGGCAAAGAATCCTACTTTAGCCCCGACGGTAAGAAGAGCTTGCACTACCCCAAGAATACCCAGTCCATTTAACTAATTTCTACACGCTCCAAATTTCCATTCATTGAAAAGGCATCATCAACATCAAATAATAGTTATAGAATTTTCTAGAATTTTAATAATTTGGCTATCTTCATGTTAGCGTCTCAAAGCTATGTCATTATATATATGAACACCTGCCCTTATAAATGGTTTCATTAACTATAGTGAATAACTAAAGAAAATGGAGGGATGGTTCTTAAAATAAATATTAAAAAATAATTTAGTAATTTTTAATTTATTTTTACTTCTTTTTCTTCTTTATATTTTCTTACCTTTTAAAAAATAAAAGAATTTCAGGACCAAAGATAACTTTTGGATCTCATAAATCATCAGGTTGGTGATTAAGGATGAGGTTATTATTTATAGAATATCGTTAATAAAGACTGTCACTCGTAGAAAGTATTAGATTACCAAATTTTAAATTAGAAAAAAGCAAAATAATTTAAAAGTAATGAAAGGAAAGTTCTACTCCTGTTTATGACATTTTTCCTATGTGAAATAATAATAAATAGAAAGGAGACAGTGATTATGATATGAAATATTTATGCCTTAAATTTTGGAAAATGTAACTATCCTAAAATGGGGGTGTGGTGTGGTGTCTCTCTTCTGAGCTTTGACTTGGTCAACGTTCAATTAACATAAAAGACCATCAAGTAGGGCTGTGAGGCCTGTAATGGGTTTCCTGATTCGAGATTGAAGGCTTAAAAGAGTTAGGTGGAACGTGATATTAATCTGAATTATAATACCAATAGTTTATGGTTGAGTAAATGAGGGAAGCAAAATGCCGTTGGCTTACTCATTTACGTAGCGCATGATCACAATTTCATACAAGCTCTTTTGTGGGATCTAATTTATAATGTCACAATTTTATATTGACTAGTTTTGTCCTATTTTGGGCTCATTATGAGAGCAACTACTCTAGCTCTCGACCTGTTCATACAAGATTGGTTAAAACTCTTCTTCATAATTAGGTTTAAGTCTCCATACTTAATTGGGTGAGTCGAGTCTAAATTTCAAAGAAGCTTTAGGCATGTACTTTTGGAGCTTTCTCAAACACATTTTTGCTAGAAACCCGGTCATGAGCAAATTCATACTCTTGGGGATCCGACACTGACGGCCTAAGGTCCGCTTAGCCTGCACTGTGAAATGACCAAAGTCTACTTACCGTATTAAGACAAGGTGGGACTATCCAAACGGAGTCTCGGGGCGCATGACGCCTGGAGAAGACAGGCGCCTACATCAGTCAGAGCAACTGCTTAGAGCTTAAGTCTCACCCGCCATTCTACAGACAGGTGACGCCTGCTTTCTGATGCGATACGAAAAACGTAAAATTGAAAAAAAGATATTTATTTAACTGGGCGATGACACTTACCTGGTATTTCTGCCCCACCGCATGATTCCAAAATGTTACTTGTACATCCCCGCTCGCGCAGATCAACTTTCTATATACCGCCTTAGCCTTAATTCGTTGCACTAAAAACATTCTCTTCGCCCTAAAAAGAACACATTCTCACTACTTATATCTCGACTACGATTGACTTACGCTTTTATAAATGTATTGTTAATTTGATAAATAAAATTATTTTTCTATTGAAAAATAAAAAAGCAAAGAAAATTGTTGACAAAAACGTATTGCCAAACTGAACGTCTTTGACTTGACTCAAAACTCTAGTATTTGGCATATATGCAAATCTCAAGCGATGAGAAAGGGCCATCACTAGTGATGGGAAGTTAAGCTCTAAGCCTCTTTCAATCCACAATAGTTAGGCCCGGCCAAATTAAATTCTCGGAAGTATGTGTGGGTTATATATGTTTTTTTTCTTTCAATATGCATATGAGATAGCCATAATCAACATAATATTTACCAAATAGTTTTATAAAAAAAAATTATCTTAAGTTCTTTTAATATATTTATATTTAATTATTTTAAAATTTTAAAAACCACTTTTATTAAATATTAAAATTCATTTTAAGATTTAATTTCTAAAATTTTATTACTTATGAAGATAATGTGTGTGTGTGTGTTTATTTAATTATTTAAAAACTTTTATTAAATATTAAAAGATTTAATTTCTAAAATTTATTACTATGAAGATAATTTTTTGTTATATACACTGCAAAAGGACAGTGCAAAATCTAGGTTTTCTACGACTCAAATCACCTCTCAGTACATTTTTCCTATAATTTTCTTCCTCAATAAAGTGGTTATTATACAAAATATAGGTTTTCATTTGTTTTTTCACGATTTAATCAGTTTCCTAAGACGACCGGACAGTTTTTGATGCCAAAGCGATTTGGTGGTTTAAATTGTGCGCTAAAGTGTGCAAGGAGTGTCTAATCGTACGATAGTCAAGTAATATAATGTACTTAATGCATTTGATATCGATTCATTGTAAATATTTGGGGATGCTAAGTACCACAATTATAATATTTCTTCAATATTCGGGGACTAATGTTCGCAGATGTTTACTCCGGAATTAAACTAAATAAACGAACTTTCTACGTAACCTTAAATTTCATAATTGGAGTTATCAAATGAAAGTGTAAAGTTTAGGTGTTGGTCTTATTGGACAATCCTATTATGTAGTGCTAAAAATTCATTCTATTATCTTAAAACAATTGTCTTCCAAGACGGTTTTTATCTAAGGTAATTAAAGTTTTTCTTAAGGTCAAATAACCTACCTTTAACACAAGGTTTCTTACTCCTTGGCTCAACCCCAAGTGTTAGAGATGCATTAGAATCAAAGAACCTCTAAGCCTCCTAATTATTGATAATTTCTATATTATTTAATTAATTTGGTTAACTCATCTATGTATAATTCTTCATTCACTTCTCAGATCTTACAAAGAATCACTTACCATATTAAGATTGATCATAAATGACATAATAACCACAAGCATGAGTTAATTGAAGAACAATCATTAAAAGATAATAGAAATATGAAATTTAGCAACTACACATAATATTCATGTCCAAGGTACAACCAACACCTAGATCGCGAATTTAGAACATAATAAGTCTGATCCATTACAATGTTAAGAGTGAACATGAAAGTAAAGAGAAGGAAAACTCTAATGATCGAGCGAATGATGAATCTTCAAGGAACTTCGAGTTTCTCCTTCCCAAAAGCTTTCCTATCTCCTCCCAAATGTGAAAAAGATGACTAGTCGAAACCCTAGAAGCTCTCCTTGTGCGACCCCCGTCGAATTCTTCATATTCTTTATCTTATAGCCTTAGCATGTAAGTTCATGACATCACAACGTTGGGCGGAGAAGACCAATCCAACGTCGCTGGACCTTAGCTAGACGTTTGAACGTCACGACGTCGAGTAGCCAGAATTTCCTTCATCATGTTCCAATAAGCCCCACTGCACCAATTTACCTACAAGATCATAAATAAAACTAAATATTATTAAAATAATAAAATAATGGTTCTTTAAATGCAAAACTAAACACAAACCCGCTTAAATCCCTGTGGTATATATTTGAGTGGTTTTGAAGACACCCACCGTTCGAATATTTGCTAGTCGGGCCATCTTGGTGACCGGCTATTGTCGCGCTTTACTAAGATTGACGTCACGCCTGTTTATCGCTTGTTTGTCGTCATTCTCGCGACGCTTATTCAGATACAGCGAGTCTCGCATGCCGTTATATCTCCCATTTAAATCCTTATAATGAAATTTCAATCCAACGATATGAATATAAGAGAACTGAAATCATACGTATTCTAATCACAATAAGAATATAAAAATACGTGAGCCACGCGCAATCAATCAGATAAACTTTGAATCGATTCATTATGTTATTAACTTGAATATTGTTTCACCCTTTATGATTTTTAACAATTTTGATTTTATGTTTCTATAGATGTGTTATTAGTTTGAATCAATAAAATTATTTTTCTACTTAAAAAAAAAATCAAATAAAAGATATTTTAAAGGAACAACTTAACAAAAAAGTTATTGTTTTGAATTTTTTGTTCTTTTTAAATAACTTAAAATTATAATATCCTATGCTTGTGAGAATTGAAATGACCCTAGATTTTATTCTTATCATCATCATTAAAATTTTAAAGCTATCCAAACATGAAAATAAACAAGAAAAAGAAATTCGATGCCTATTCCTACTTATGCTTACCGCATGACAAACACACCTTAGAATCTCAGATGCATGTATCTGAAAGCCTAAATATCACATCCAATTGTAAGTAATGATGACGCATGCACCAAATCAACGAAGCATGATAGCCCTTTTTTATTAGGTTCATATCAACCCGTAATTGCGTACAATGAACTTTAACTTCACTAATTGGTATAGTTGAGCTAGAAAACAAGCTTCCTTGCCAAACACAGAGGAGAAACACCACCATAAAAAAGGAGTTATGTGTCAAACTAACCTGTTTTTGAAATATATATATATATATATATATATATATATATATATATATATATATGATTTAGTTATTGTCCTTCTAAACTTATATTCAATTTATCCTTCCCAAGCCAACTTAACGTCACATAAAAGAGACTTATTTCGATATAAAAATCGCTTCTTAAAACCGCAATTGCGTAAAGCCGCAATTAGTTAAAATATGGTGCTCATATTTAGGAACCACATGACCAAAAAACGAAACTCCGCTGCTACCAATTATCGCTTTAACAACGATTTTTTTACGCTGCACATGAAGAGCCCTTATGTGGCATTCCTACATGACATGTGAAGCCAAAGTGAACATAAGTGTGGAAGGATGAAACTAGTACTCATTTGAAGCTTTCACAATTCTTCAGATCTCTTTAGAAACAAAACAATGGTCCACATGAAAATTGAACCCAATTCTACAACAAACGGTAGGAATGGACCATCGAGCAAACAAGAAAACAAGAGAGAAAAAAGGGACCATTGTTCCTGTTTTCAGCCACCACCATATACAACACCTTTCTCCGCATTTGGCGTACTGCTCTTGTTTTGTGAAGTCATTGAAGATCAAAATAATTTCTCCAGCAAATTGTGTAGTAGATTGAAGGAACAACTCCATTATAAGGAATATTTAACCTAGTTTCTTCAGCTTAATATACAACTGCTGTGAGACTATTATTACTCTAACTAAAAGAGCTTCAGAAATATTTATTGCAGGTCTTCCAACTGTAGTTTCCAGCAAATTGGCCTTAATTCAGCCTGCCAATCACAACATATCATCTCAGTGCCATGGTTAAGTTTCCTCTCTACATAATTTAAATTTAGTTCATCCAACTTCCATTTTGGTGGTTCATACTTATTCAGTTAGCCTGATAGTCCAAACCTAATAGAAACAATTACTTTGTAAGAATTATAACATAAAAAGAAATTTCTGTGTACTAAATATAATATGGGAAAAGCACAACAATACTAAAAAAAAAAATTCAGACACATTGTGCTACTGCAGATAACAGTGACTAATATCACAATCAAATTGGTAATCATAAAAATATAGTTATTGTCATGAAAAAAACAAATATACTGAAATACTTGTCTCTCCTCCACTGAAACACACAACCACGGGCCTCTAAGTGTTCAAAAAGAGGTGGTGGTAGCAATGATTTAAAGGACGCTTGGAGTTTAACCTTTGTTAGTCCTCCACATGCCAACAAGGCTGCAGCCAATCCACTTGGTGTCAATCCCTTCAAATGCAAAATGGTCATGGTTTTGTAAGCAGCTATGCTGGCTAGACAAGAGCCCTACATCTGTAACTGAGCTATAGGAAAAATTTATCTGCATAGAAATATATGAAGAGCTACTGTTAGAAGCCAATCTTTTCTCTTGACCAGTTATTTTCTAATGAAAGAGATAAAAGGAAAGGGAGAGTACCTGCCCAGATTTGAGAGGTGCAAGTGGAATCATTCCAGCATCATTAATGTTATAGCACTTTTTTATGTCTAGCTTGGCAAGTTGTTTACATCCCACAGCAATAGCAGCTAGACCTAAAGATGTGATAGAAGGACATCCTCGACTTTCAAAAGTGTTCAGCCTTGAGCATTTTGACAATGATATTAAGGAACTATCAGTTATGTCTTTACAATAAGCTACATTAATCATCTCAAGACCAGGACAACCATGAGCAATGGCTAAAATGCCAGAATCAGATATTCCTGCACACCTGAGCAAAGAGACGCTTTTAGATTAGTTTGGAAGACAAAAAGGTTATGCTAGTTCAAGCTTTAGCTGTAACAGGAAATGTCAGACTGGGCTTTACAACAAACGTTTTTAGAAAATTCACATACAGCAATAAGATAAAAATACTGAAAACATTTTTATGAGTCACTTAAAAAATATTCCAATTGATAGTGCAAACTTCCAAATTTTTAATGCTATATACACATGTCGGAGCACAGGAACATATCATTCTCCTGAAGCACATTCTTTTTCTTTTCTTCTTCTTTCAACTATTAGATTTCAAAAATAAACACCATTGTTTCAGTGTAGCATTGTTTCTGTCGTAATTAAAATTTTCTAAAAGGTAATTAGTCTGAATCAGAGGATCAGATAGAACTTAACAGTGTGACTTACTTTATCAAAATCCAATTACATTAGATCATACTTATACAAGCAAAACTAGAATAATAATCTGATCACTTGTTGTGAATTATGAAACTGTACAAATCAAGCTCTACAAGCTTTGAACAGCACATTCCAACATGCCCAAGCCCTTCATCAGTTATATTTAGGCAAATTCCTAGTTTTAAGCTGGTGAGTTTGAAACATCTTGAGATGGACTTCAAACCTGCATATGAAAACAGTATGAGCATGCTATTTAAACTGTAGATCCAATTTAAGCTAGAGCGGAGATGTGAGTGAAACCTTCGTCATCAATTTCGTTATCAGTTAGGTCAAGCTCCTCAAGACAGAGGCAACGCTGTCCAATCAAGACAAAAGCCTCACTAGGAACCAGGGTACAGGATTCCATCTTGAGCGAAGTAAGAGCAGAGCATGACTTTGTAATGTAAGCAATTGAACGATATCTTATGCAACATGTGATATCTAGCTTCTCAAATCTCTGTGTTATAACAAGGAGGAAAGACCTTCATCCGTCACTCCTCTGGAAGATCATCAGCTCAACTCCCTCAGTGATGTGGCACCAATTCCCCAATACTTCAAGTCCAGCATAAGTAACAGAACAACCATCTAATTTGATAGATTGCAACATGGAAAGATTTTGCAAACTATCAGCAAGTGCACGAGTGACCTGCAAGATCATCATCATATGGGTAAACAATAAACTAAGAGAAAACCCTTCAAGTATTAGAAAAAGAAAAAGGAGCCAAAAGGCTTACTGGTGAACCATATGCCAAGGCAAGTTGCTGCAGAGATTTAGCATCACTTGCGAGGGAAGACAATCCCACATGACTAACGTTCTGACAACTGACATATCAAGTTTCTGTTTTTATAAAAAATAAGAGTGTTGATAAAACAATTATTTTGACAGAATACAAATTAACTTGTGGGCGGAGTTGGTGATATAAATTTTCCATGCTTCGTTCCATACTACAATTTACAGTATAGATGCTTTGAAGTAAGATGGATTCGTAATACTTTTTAGATACTATGAACTCCAAAGTCAAGTATTGGGTGATATTGCAATGAAAAGGAAGCCAATTAATCAGCTAATGAAACTATGAAGTACCATTATCTTTGAACTTGTCCTGTTCTGTGCTAAAATTCTTTCAGAATTTAGATAATAATCAGAAAACAGATGATAACTTCTCAACTGTGGTGTCTGAGATATGGCAACCAAAATCCAAAAATGCCTCTGTATTATCTCTACATAAAAATAAATATGGCAGAGAATACCTTAAATTTATTCCAGATTGAAACAATAAATACCTTTAGTGATTTGCACCCCTGTTTGAGGGCAACAAGGCTGTTGTCGTCAATACCAAAGCATCCTACTAGTATCAAATCTTCAATATATTGCAATTGCAAAATACATGGTAAACATCTGTTTGTGATCTGCAAATATCGAGGCAGTAAAAAAAAAGAAATCAAATTCAAATCTACTCTGTGACATACTCTGGAGACTCATTTGGTATTAGTAAAGAAAAAGGGCAACAGCATAGAATAGGTCCAGCAAAAAGGAGAATAACATCTAGCCACTGAAATTTTTGCAGCACATGAATAAAAACTTTCGGAAACTTGAAGGGGGATCTGCCTCCAAGACCAGTAATTTTCCCATTTTCCAGCGCAACGAGTTTTATAGATTGGATAAATATAATTAATTTGCACCGGTGATAAAAGTCTAAGCTGACAATCATCAACAACCAGTCCAAATATATCAGGCCAGAGTAAATAGATGTCCACCTCAAATCTTGCAACATGCTACACTATAAAAGGAAATTCATGCAAAGAACGAAAGCATCATTCCAATCATTTAAACATTATACACATCGAATTTCAGATTATTCATGAACACTATAAGAGTGAAGGCCCTGAAAGAAACGCAATTGATCACATATACTTGGAGAAAATTTGTAAATTCAGTATAAAAATAGAGGAATTAAAATTTGGAAGGGACGTCATGTAAAAAGAAAATTAAAATGAAATAAATAAATGACAGAAGAAATTAAAAGCTTACACTGTGAACAGAGAAAGGCTAGATAATCACCTGCAAGTAAGAAAGATCCAATGACGAATCAAATACATTTGATCGGCAATCAAACCTTACACCTTAAATCACTAACACTCCAAACACCATTTCAGTTTATCGACTTTGTTTCTTACATCCAACCGCAATACATCCACCCCATATCCGTAATCATCTTGCACTCCCCAACCACACCTCCCAAATTCTTAGCATTCGCTATCGCCGCGGCTCCAGCGTCCCTCAGCTCTTGTCGTATTGGACAAATCGGATTTCAAACTAAGCCCGGAGCACCTGTCGCCAAGTTCCACAAGCCCGACATGCGAAAAACCATTGCGGAAAGATCAATTGACCGGAGCGTTGATTTGTACAGAGCGGAGATAATGGTCAGAGAATTGCCGCGATTCGCGGGCAGCGAGATCGGAGATGCTCCAAATGCGGATACCGCTTCAACACCGTGGTGAGGTGCTCCGCCCTCAGCGGTTTCAGAGCTTTGCGATGGCGAGACTCGATCTCATAGAAGGATCTGCATGTGAGAGAGAATGATTTCTTGTCGAGAGGATTCGGATCGAGAAAATCGAGAATTGTGAAGACGAGTTCTTCTGTGAGAACATCGAAGAGGTTTTCATCCACAACGCCTTTCTGCCTCTTCATGGTACCAGTTTTCAGATAATTTAGGGGTTAGGGTTTAGAATTGAGCTACAACAGCAAGCAGAAGTGGTAGGATCTGGAGAGAGACTCAAAAGCTAGGGCTATGGTTTGAAGAATGAAGATATGTCTTGTAAAAAAGCTTAGCTACGCCATTTGCGAGATATATTGATTTGCTCGGAAGTACCACACAGAAAATACATGCTTGCAAAGCAGTTGAGGCCGGAGTGAGGAAGAAGAAAACCCAAATGACCATAATGCCCTTATACGCCTTTATAAAAGTTTTTTTCGGTTGGTTTTGTCTTGTTTCTAAAAGACAAAATTACCCTTCCACCGCAATTTCCATCCCTACTAGCCCGGCTGTGCCTGAAAAACCTTCACATTTGAATTTGAATATTCGAGGTAATCAAAAGTTTTTGGAAGAGTCTTCATTGATTTAGTAGACAATTATAAAAATGATAAAATAAAATAAACACGATATTATCGATTAGTAAAAATAATTATATATTTTCTAAGTACGTTAATACCTAAGCACAGATCTTTATTTAAACTATATATACAGATGATCACCACAATACTATATGTAAAATATAATTACTTTTATAAACCACACTGAATTTAGTAATTATTTTTAAATCGATGTCGACAAACACAAGTTTCTCAAAGGTTTTTACATTTGTTTTTTAAAAGCTTCTTTTGGGATGTGTTTTGTCAAAATAGAAGCATGTTGTTTGCGAAAAAGAAAAAGGGTTGTTTTCATCTCCCTAATCAAATTCTTCAGGTCAGCATTAATAATCAATACAGAATGACGTGAGTGCAGGAGGTTTGACTTTTCCAGGCAATCCTACACATTTTCAGTTGACACATAAATCATTTAAGGAAATTTGTCAACACCCACTAACACGCTTAAAGTACGAACGCATCGACGTCAAACGTAGTAAAACTTCACTGGATTCAATTTGAAATACGAACACGATGAATACGAACATGAATACGTAACATCAATCAAGTCAATTTTTCTCAATTCAGAACGTGCTCGGTCGAGCGATGGTGGCGGGTTGACTCAGTTACGAAGTAACGAAGATATTTTCCTCAGAATGACGCACACAATGATGATACACAACAATGAGTGAAGGGGGGTATGGAGGGCAATTCGTTAATTTCGGATATCAATGAGTGAAGGGTACGGAAAAGGACCGTGAGTACACGGCGTAAATAGGAAAAGCCAAGGAGGGGCATTTTAGGGAAATGGGAAAGTCATTTTC
The DNA here is from genome assembly GCA_016808115.1 of Tetrastigma voinierianum. Classification (NCBI taxonomy): domain Eukaryota; kingdom Viridiplantae; phylum Streptophyta; class Magnoliopsida; order Vitales; family Vitaceae; genus Tetrastigma; species Tetrastigma voinierianum. The sequence continues at coordinate 33,169 of JAEQBH010006528.1, read as the reverse complement.
TTATGTGGTGCCTGAACAAAGCTTATTCGGTGGAGAAAATATGTGAGGCAGGACAGATCCAAGTGCAGACAAAATAATGAACATTTATTTATTTATTTATTTGAAAATAAAAGTAAAAAGAATACAAACCAATAAGAAAAATAATAAATAATAAATAGAATTAAAAAGAAAGTGGGTGATAAGATATTTGGATGCCGTACTTATAGGTGAGGTAGCATAGTACCTACCTTACCCTGATAAGAACGGGCTTAGAAGGAATGGGTCAAAAAGTTCCAGACACTCTTCAAAAGCATAAACCCCACCTCTAACCCAACTTGTCATCCTTTTTTTTTTTTTTTGTCATCATCATTTTTCCACTTTTGGAAGACTTTTGGGGAAAGTATCTTTCAAGATATCAATTTGAAATTAATTAGGATTTACTTACATACTTCAACCTATTCCATTCAAAAATAATGGTAAATTGTCCATATATATATATATATATATATATATATATATATATATATATATTAAATTAGTTGATATAATATTATAACTAACTTATTAGCTATGGTAATTATAGTCAATAAATGGGTCAATTCAATCTATTTTAGGTTATGAGTTAAAATGAATTAAGCTAATCTAACTCATTTTTATTTAGGCTAATTTTCGATTAGTCCAGCCTAATCTATACGGGTTGCGAATCAAACTGGCCAAACCTTAAAAATGCTTTTTTAAAATTAATCTTACAAATTCATCATTCTTTAAAATAAAAATATATATATATAGATACATATATATATAATAATAATAATAATAATAATAATAATAATAATTAATATATAAAATGATTGAATCTAAACAATATAATAATAGTAAACAAACTTAAATAAATAAATAATATTAAAACATTGATATAACAAAAATACCAATGTAATTAGCTAAATAGTATAAAAACAATAAAATAATAATTTAATAACATATTTGAAAAAAGCAACTCCAAAATATTGAATGAAATTTTATATACCTTTAATCTTCATCCCTATCTTCATTATATCTAATAATAACATGAGATTCCATATTATATCCAATGAGATTCCATATGGTGGTTGAGTTATCATAATATATTAATTAATTTATAATGTTAACAACAAAAATTTCATTTATGTTTATAATAAAAAAATATTTTTTCTAAAAATACATCTTAACCGTATGATAATGAAATATGTTATTTGTTTGAAAATTCATCTTGCTAAAAGATATAATCATATTAAGAAAGAAATTAGTGTATAATTTTTGTTAATAATTTTAAAAATAACATTATTTTGTTATTAACACTAGTTTAAGTAATAAAATTATTTAAAATATTAAGGATAATTATATTAAATCAATCACCTAAACCGTATAATCTCATTTTTATTAAAAAATATATATATGATTGAATAAAATTTAAAAGATAAATAAAATATGAAATTATAAATATTTAAAATATGATTAGTTCAGATAAATAAAATTTATTCAATATTAAAATTATACTTATTTTAATTCAAATGGTATCTGGCAGAATTTTCATAAGATTTTTAAATATTAAATTATTATATAAATTATATTAAAAATACATTTAAAAAAATTGAAAATAAAATAAGAAAACAACAAAATTTAACATATATTAATCATCATATATGGATAATACTATTATTTTTAAAAACCTTATACTATAAAAGATATAACTAAAATATCAAATTTTATAAATGAATATTTCAAAATCTTAATTGTTAAGCTAGTTATTTAAAAAAATTAAATAAAAATATATGGTCAATCGGATTAATCCAGACCAATCCACATCGGTTAAAATAAATCAAGCCAAATTAACCTAGTTTTATTTTAACCTTAAATTTAATAACTCAATCCTCAAAAAATTAAGACTAAAAAGTGAGCTTACTTATTGAGCTCAACTAAATCATCAGTTCTAAACTAGTAATATATTTATTACTTATAATAGTATATTGATTAATTTATAATTATTTTTATAGAGAATGAAATGAATATAACCAATTCTTAACTATATAGTGTGTAAATATTTTAAAATTGATGAATAATAAATATAATTTTTCCGAAGACTTTTCCTGGTGATGGCAATAAAATAGTATTAAAATACTACATGGCTGTACTGCTTCAAAATGACCGTTCTGCCCTAACCTCAATCATACGGAGGTCTCCTGTGCTTGGACTCATTGTTTGGGAGTATATTGCTTGGGACGCGTGGCGGATGATGACAAACGGAGGGCTGAGATTCCGCCGTACAAAGGGTCCGTTTGGGCCTTAGGATTTTATTCTTTTCAGAAATGCTAAAAGTTCAATAATGGAGATTTTATTTTAATGATAGAAATTAAAAATGAGTTTGTTTCCAATTGAGTTGTGAAATAAATAAAGTAACGGTTACCATCAACAGTTCTGAAAACCTGGATCGAAAAAGATTTATTTAGCGGTTTAATCGATAATCGAAACGCTTGCTCAAACAATTCAATTAATTTGGAAAAATAAAAAACTTTCAAAACAATTTATATTTTTCTTTAATTATTCATAAAAAGTTTTGTCTTTTCCTAATTATAGTGTTCTATGGCTATACGCACTCCATCACAATCGGTCAGAATCCTCAATACGATATCTGGCTGCGATAAGAATAATGTGTAATAAGGGAGCAAGTCAACGAAATCCACGATCGTCCACATGTTTTTCCATATTTGTGTATGACTGATTTTATAATTTTTGATACGCATTTTATTCATTCAATTTGGAATAAATTAGGGATCGATATATACTGTGATATTAGTGATAATGCGACCTTAACCTTTGCATTACATTGCTCACATGCGCCTCTAATCTAAGTGTTCCTCGACCTACGGTAGTTGGCTCGAGTCGTGATTATTTGCCAAGCCATATAATTATATACTTGAGATTAGATGCACGCACACTCCACAAATGACGATCAATGAATTTCAAGAGTCTAACTGAAAAGTTCATCTGACTTGACCGGTTCCAACTAGTCGAGTTTTAAAAACATCGTTGACAATGAAACGGGGGCATGGGTGGTCAATCCTTTGATGCTGTCCAAATGCAAATGTTAATGAACACTTGCATCAGATAAATTCTGTGGTTTATAGTATAATAAAGGTTATAAGGCACGAGGCGTGCAGTCAGCTCTCAGGCTTACAATATAGTTTATAAATAATTACTTTTGTAGTAACGTTCTGGAATTTTGGGTTTAGGGTAATGTTTGCTGCCTTGCATTGCCTTCAGTATTTTACTATATTATTTAGAAGATTCCAAGCTGAATCCGTCAATGCTATGCGAATCGAGGATCGCGTACCGCGTGACCAAAATCTTGTACGGACCAATAAACTTAGCTTTCTTCTGTGAGTTGGTCTTCCCACCTCTGGATGCATCTTTTCTTTTCCTCTTTCCGTCTCTTCTTGACTTTTTCAGCTCGAAATTAAATTGTACCGAATAAATTAAAATGTTATCATATTTTTCTTAAAAAAATTAATAAAAGAAAAAAATAAGAGGAAAAGAAAAGAAAAGTTATTATACAATATTGATTCTCAATCATTATATGCATATTTTATAATTTATATTCTTATAAAATATGAAATAAGAGAAAATTTATTAAAATGAGTAGAAAATAGGAAAAAATAAAATAAAATAAATCTTCATTTTTTCTTTGTTAAATTTTCATGCATCATCAAACAAAAAAAAAGTTTTATATTACTTTTCCTTACATTTTTCTCTACTTCCATTTTTTTTCTTTTAATTTTCTTTCCCTAGGTGAACCAAACATAGCCTAATAAACCAAACTTATTGCTTGTAATTTTATTTCCTAAAACAAGAAAAGAGAAGCTAGAAAATAAACCTCGAAATTGCTATCAATTTATGTTTTATAGTTCACAGGATTAAAATTTTTAATTAAAATATATCATTCAGAGATTAAAAAGGAAAAGTATCTTATTGTAAATTTTATTATTATGTATCCCAAATCACATTGAATAAAGAAAAGAGAAGTGAATTGATAATAGAAAGCAAATTCTAAAATGAATATTTATTAGACTTAAGCTTCATTTTTTTTTCTCTCTCAAAAAAGATAATTTTATTTATTGATAACTGACAATATATTTGATAAAAACATATAATCAAATTCACTAAAAAACTTTAGAAGATGACACATCATCAAAGTTAATAGCTTAATGAATCGATTCAAAGTTTACATATTTCCGACATTTACACAACTGTATCTTCGTCAAAAACAAAGACTCACACGATTTTAATTATACGTGATGTTAACTAATTTACAATTTAATTTATCATTCTCTATTCGACAACATGCTTGACGCCTAAATTGTCAACACACTAGAAAACACCGCAATAAGACAATGAAAAATCAACCGTTGTACCAAGATGACACAACAACACGCTGCAACAAATCAATGACAAAATCATAAAAAAACAAATAAAAAACCCAAATCTTAGGAGAACCGCTTTATTGAGAAAGAAAATGATATAAAAAGGTATAAATTGGTGATTTGTGTCAAAACGACAAAAATCATCTTCTATTTAACTAAAATGTACTAGAAGAGAGGTAAATGAGAGAAAAAATGTAGTTTGTTTCATATTTTTAAATACACTTTAGTTCTCAAGATCGTAACTGCTCTCGACCTAATTCAAACTTGAGACCCCCTCCGCCCTATGCCTTATGCTTGTTTTGAGACGGTGAATGCTCATCACTTCCAAATTTTTAAACATGATGGTTAAAGTTGTTGATAGAATAAAAAGTCAACGTTGAGTCAAATATTAACTGCTTAGTATTCATTGTCAAAATACTAGATAACACAAAAATACGAAGAGAGATTTTGGAAAAGTTCATTTCTTGATTCACAAGATTCACCATACATATAGTCTCCCAAATTATCTAGTCTTTAGCATCTATACATGGTAACTAACAGATTCCTAATCTTTAACATCTATACATGGTAACTAACAGATTCCTAATTTTTAACATTTATACATGGTAAGATAATGTATACAGCTAATAATAGAGTCCCAAATTGCATAAACTCCTAAAATTGTATATATGAACATCCCTCAATTCAGCTCATGAAGTCACTAAAGAACAATTTGCCAACAAGAAATTGATGTCGTTGTCGAGTTAGAGCTTGGTGGAAGACACATCACAACCACTGAGAGATCAAAAGAGATATGAGGAAGAGATATCAACCTTGTTCTTCCAAAATGTCTCGAATAATGACAATCAACTTCCAATGTGCTTGGTGCATTCATGGAAACGGATGTGTGGTAACTGGTCAAGATTAGTGTTATCAGATGAAGAGTATGAAGTAGTTTGAGGAAACCTAAGCCTCCTCAAGCGATATTCACGTGAAGCCAAACAATTTCAACAAGAGTAGACATGGCACGATACTCCAACCCTCAGATAGGATTTAGAAAAACACCACTTGAGCCATGACCCCAAGAAATTAATGCATCAACTAAAAACATACACCAACCTGTAGTAGCTCGACGTGTATTCGAACACCCAGCCCAATCAGCATCACTATAGGCAACAAGTTAAAGAGAGGTGCCTGGTAAAGAAAAACAACCCACAGCAGGTGGTCCTCAAGATAGTTAATGATGCGCGAACTCCGTAAGATGGGAGAGGCTGATATGGAAGTGCATAAATGACTAATCTCGATGAACATCATAGGAGAAATGGGCCGAGTAGTGGTCAAGTAGATAAGACTCCCAACCAAGCTACCACGATAGAGAGTAGTTCATCCGTATGTCCCTTCATCTTTCCTGGGATTTGGCACACCCCATAGGAGTATCAGTCATAGAATGTCCCTCCAACCAGCCAAAGTGATAAGATTCTAATATACTTCATGCTAGTTCACGAAAAGGCCATGAGATCGATAATGAACTTCCAACTTAAGAAGTATGTGAGTCGGCCCTAAATCTTCATTTGAAAGTTGCATGCAACAAATTAAGAAGTCTTAGTAATCAAACGACAATCAGTGCTAGTAATGATAATATCGATCCATAAAACAAGAATAACTATACTGACATAGATTTACGGCGAAGAGAGAAGAATCATATTGACTGTGTAAAACTCAAGGGAAAGCAGTGTACACAACTTTCAAACTAAGCGCTGGCGTTTGCTGAGCCCATACGAGAACCCAGAGCTTACGGCAGGTTAGTCATACTAGGAAGCTTCATGTAAATCTCCTCCTTGGAGATCACCATGAAGAAAAGACATTCTTCACATCCATTTGATGTAACGCTGGCGGATCAGTGGATGATTATAAGATATTCAACTGTTATCATTCAGCAATAGGCAATGTCTCTCATAATCAACCCCATTCTTGCTTGTTACCTGTAGCTACAAGGCGAGCCAGGATCATCCAAAGAGCCATCAGAATGAAGTTTTACAGAAAAAACCCATTTACTCCCAATAGGTTTGACTGTGCAAGAGGATGCGAACAGCATCCCAAGTACTCCCTAAGTGTCATAGTTATGCTTGCATTGCAATTTGCCAACACTCATGATCCATGGCCTGTTTGTAGCAAGAGGGAATGGAAATAGTGGATAAAGTAGCGATAAGAGAGACAAGAGAGAAGAAACCATACCAATTAGGGGGTCGAGAAGAACGAGTAGACCGACGAAGAGTGGTGCTGTGGAGCAGGATTAGGCACCAAGCCGGGCACTCATGAGGCACAAAGGAAGTGGAACTAGACTCATGTCGATTATGTCTCTCATACACAAAACCAGTTTGAACTGCTCCACAATTGTTGTGATTCGAAAAAAATAGGCAAGAGATACATGCGCAGATGACGCTGAAATATTAGATGAAACAAATATTGATTTTCAAAGAAGATCACATTTCAGAAACCTCGTATACGAGAAGCATGGGATCAGAATAAACATAACCCTTGTGAGGGATAGCATAAATCAAGAAAAACACACTTAACTGCATCGAGCAAAGAAGTTTATGTCGTCACAGGAGAGGGAGGCAACAAAAAATAAACATGAACCAAATGTACGAAGATTCGAATATAAAGGGAGAATATGACCAAACAACTTGAAATGAGAACATGATTGTCTGAGAGAAAGATAAGAGATTGAGATCAAATGAAGGCAGAGGGAAAGAGCTTCACACCAAAAACGAGGAGGAAATCACATGATTCAAAAGAGTTCTTACGATTTCAAGAAGGTGGCGATTTTTCTCTTAGCAACAATCAAGCTATTGATGTGTCGAAGGATAAGAACTTGAGAGATGATCCCTTTGCTTTGAAGAAAACTGAAACCTTATTAAACATGTATTCGCCGCTAGAATCAGAGCGCAAGACCTTGATGCCGGGAAGAGAATCAGTCTCTGCTGGGAGTGCAAGAAAACGCCGAACCGAAAAACTTCACCCACCCTTTAGCCCGAGGGAAGTAAACCCAAGTAAAGCGACTAAAGTCATCAATGAAAGTAACAGCAATTTGTAATGCGCATGAGAAACAACAAAAAGTAATCCCCAACATCACTATGAATAAGCTTAAACATTGTGAGGCACGAGATGCATGGATGAGGAGGGAATTTAGAACTTTACTTTTGCCAAGTTTCAGATGATGTACAATCTAAAAGAAAGATCATCAAGAACATGCTTTATTTCCCAATAGTCCAAAAATTAAACAAAGTACGAAGGACATCAACAGTTCGTGGCTTTAGACGTTTATGCCACATCTTATTGCCATAAATCCAACAACATTATACTGCAAATGAAAGTAAGGAAAACTAGGAATAAAAGTGGAAGTATAAACATGAAAGCAGGAAAGAGAGTCATTCCACTTAAAGCCCCCACGATCATCCGCCTCGATACACTGATCCCCAGCACAACACAACCGTAACGGAGAAATGGGCATTGGCAATTATTATCAACCACTGACCAATAGAAATAAGATTTGTGGAGAGGTAAGGAGACAATAAAAACATCGCTTAAGGAAGAGGAAAGATTGACAACAACACCGATAAAGAGAGCCGCCATCACAAAGCACTTTTATCATCATAATTATGATATTGGAAAGAGGAACAACAGTATTAGCCATATGGTCAGAGGCTCCGGAGTCAAAAATACCATGGCTTAGAAGAAACTTTATGATTACTTGAGATCCCAAAAGCAATAAAAACAGAAAGGATCATCTGTTGTACCATTTCAGGAGTGAGTGTGGTCGGGTTTGCTGAGGTTGTAGGAGCAGGAAGAGGAACAATCGACGAGGTAGCAGGCAATGCAACAATGGAGGCATGATAAGCAGTACCCTGCTTCCTTTCAAGGCGAATGGGACAAGCAGAGATGATATGACCCCGTTTTTGCGAGTTATGTAACTTCGGGACAATCCTGAAAGAAGACGCTAAAAGCTTTGGCTAACCAAAGCATTGACAACACGCATGTTCTACCCATATGTCTCCCAGGCCGCATAAGCCATAAAAACAGTGCACTAACAAGAACCCAATGTTCCATGGCGTACCAGTAACGACACGCTTCCTCAATGGTTAGGTTCACTCAAACAAGCATCCAACAGGACAGATGACTTCGCCTGATCTGAATGAACGCAATTTCAAAGTCGGGTCGTAACTTCATCAAGAATTGATCTCGCTTGCTGGTGGCATGCACTTCTCAGATAGCAGAGAGAGCTGCAGTGGGAACATTAGCATAAACAATGTCGCAATAGTCAACCCAAAGAGTTTGAAAACCATAAATATATTCCTCAATAGAGAGACTGCCTTATGTGAAATTAGCCATCTCATACTCTAAATGAAATCGTTTAGCAGAGTTATCTTGATTGTAAACCGTGTTAAGATAAGTCCACATAGCAGCAACAATTTTATAAGGCCTCAAATTGAGAACAAGGTGAGACTCAACCGAGCTAAGGAGCCAAGTCATAACGAGCATCATGAATCTCCCACTTAGACAAAGCCTCAAGACTGAGGTGCTGGAACACTCCCATCAATATGACCCCACAATTTTTCCTTTTCGATAAATAATTTGGAATTGGAACTCCTGCCGAATAATTTTTTACCAAGAAACCGATCAGTGGAATGACCCCAACTTATCCGATGACATGATGCGACCAAGAGACAAAGAATATCCTACCAGAAAATTGTAGCTTGCACCGTGAGAAAAACACACATAAACAAACACCCACCAGAAAAATAATATATTGCACTGAAAATTAGAAAAGACATAAACAAGGAACACCGAAAATTATAAATTGCCGAAAGCCATAACCGAAAAAGGCACTAGAAATAAGAGCAAGAACCGAACACCTGCAGATGACACCGAGAACAAGAGAACACCACAAATCCCGCTTCTGTTCACCAAGATGGAATCCCGGTGAGTGCGCCGAACAAGAGAAACCCACAAAGCCAAGAAAAATTATTCGAATCGCACCAAATCAAGAACCGCTTCCGATATCATGTCAAAATACTAGATAATAGGAAAATACGAAGAGAGATTTTGAAAGGTTTCTTTCGATTCACAAGATTACACATATAGTCTCCCAAATTATCTAGTCTTTAGCATCTATACATGGTAACTAACAGATTCCTAATCTTTAGCATCTATACATGGTAAGATAATATATACAGCTAATAATAGAGTCCCAAATTACATAAACTCCTAAAATTGTATATGGTATCATTCATATTCTTGTCCAATATGGTAACATTCATATTCTTGTCCAATATTTGTAGGGAAAAGTACACATGCTCTTTTCCAACAATCCTTATGAAGCACTTAAAAGGAAAAAAAAAGGGATAATTAAAGAAACAAAAACTCTAATGCATCAATTTTGATATCCATAAAGTTGGGTGAACTGAAATTTCTTAAGATGAATTAATTATGAATAAGAAAAACTTAGTGAAATTAAATTTTTGTATAACCAAATTCTGTAACCTAAAACGATAAGATTAGGCTGATACAAATATATCATGAGAGTTCTAGAGAACCTAATTATGGTCTCATGGGAAGCAACCGAACCTAATTATGTTCTCATGGGAAGCAACCCGACCTTCGTACTCATACAGGTGAATCCATGGAGTATATCATTAAAACTAAATATACCATTAGTAAGAGATAATGTTAGGAGTAAATGTTTATTCTTAAATATCATTATAGAACCTATTTGTATCTATAGCTTAGGGATGATATTTCATACATAACTAGTTGATAGAACACCTCATAGTTAACAAGGGACTTACACCATTACCCATATGAACCTCTTTCTTAGGATTTACATTTTAGTAGATTAGGTTATTATCATTCTAACTTTTGTATCAGGCATAAACCTCATCCCCTATATATTTCTGCTATTAATTTTTTATTTGGTGATTTAGCTAGTTAGAACTTAGAACACTGTCTAGATTTAACAATATCAAGGGATATTTTATATAACTTGAGTAGCCACTACACAATATTGTGTTTTAGGCATATATGCTTATTCTTTTTCATTGATATTTTACTGCATGTCTTAGCTATTGTAGTATGACAATCACAATCACAATGCTAGTCTTGTCTCCAAACGAACATTTATTAAGATGTTTCCAAGTCCCACTACCTCAAACTTATCTTCTCTTAGGTTTTGGGCAAACCCATAGACTGGCGATGCATGTTTTCTTAGAATATGTTGTAGTATGGCTTTGTTATAAATATCCTCAGAATCCTATTTGGTAATAGTAAAGTTTTAATCATCATCTGGGTGGGATATACGATTCACACGTAAACGCAGTAGCTATTAGCCCAAACCAATAAAATTTATAAACCTATACCTTTCTACCGTCGTAGCCTGAAGGCTACCGTGAAGATAGTGGCTCTAGGTCGAACTGTGGATGAGTTTTCTTTCGCGACAAATGATTTATCGTGAGCTCAAAAAAGTGAATTTAAGTTTGGATTTTTGGTTTGATAAAAATAAAGAGTGTATGTTGGTTGGTTTGCAGGTCGAAAACAAAATGAAGAAAAAATAAGAAAACTCACATCTGCCACAGTTGAGGTCCTAAGGTAAATGAGACTTTCGTCCTTTTCCTCTCACGCTGTGAGGATGACCTATAGTTATTTCCCAAACCGGATCTTCATTTAGCTTTTAAAATTTGAACCCTAACAATTTTCCTTTTGAAACAAAGCATTTATTAGCATAAATGCTCCTGACAAAGGAAAACATGTCCCCCGATCTAATTCCTACAAAGGACTCAGAAGACAACTAACCGAATATCAGTGAATCTAGCAATAAGCATCCACTAAACCCAAAAAGATTGCCAAATATTGGTCAATCAAGGCATCTCACGATGATTTAAACCTAGATTGAAAGATAGAAACATAAATGCTAATAATTGCTTGCATTAAAACAAGAGAACCAAAGTTTTACCTCAATTCCAAAGCCCAGTAACCCTCCTCTTCTGAAGGGGTTTTAGCCAACCATCCCTTGAGTTGTCATCTCGAGGGGTGTTTGGTAGCCCGAGAAAAATGAAAGAAAAGGGAGAGAGAAAATAAAAGCAACGGAAAAAATGGTTATGCGTGCCAAAATTTATTCTTGGACAAAGTCTCCCTTTTACGAGTGTGTACAAGTAAACATATAGCCACAGAAGACAAAAACAAGAGTACAAATTACATGAATTATCACTATTACATAGAGGGGTAAAATGGAAGCAAACCAAAAGTGACAAAGAGTCAAAAAGGTGAGAGCCTGGGAAAGTGAACGGTACGGTGAAAGGTGAGCAGTGGCGCGGGGCGGTTTGCAACTGTGAAAGTCGCGGGTGCGAAAATTCCGCGACTGCTGCTATCAGTACTGGCTTCTCTTCTTCGGTTTCTCGCACCTGCACTTTTCTTCTAATTTCGACCTCTGACTGAGTTCGACTCGAATTCTTTGTGCTTGGATCGACTCAACAATTTTGGCATAATTAGCTTGCAAAACTTCTGAAAATTAGCCACAAAATGCGTCATTAGAATAACGAGGTTTTAATGTGCAAATGTCGGGTTAATTACGGCCGATTAGTACACAAAAGTGCTCAAAACCTGCAATAAGCGGGGGTTGAATAGCACTTTTGAGCGCTAATCAGATATATATCTCTTGTTGAACCATAAATATGTGTGTTCTTCTCATTTTTCTCTCTAATTTTATAAATATTTGTTACACGAATCACAACAAAATACTTCTTATAAGCTACCTTTCTTCTTAGGGTAGTTATAGACATACTTTGTTGGAAAATGGTCATATTAAGTGAACGAAATTAAGTGTAGTAAATGGGTGAATGCTTTACCTATTTCTCATAAACCAAAGCAACCTTCAAAAGCTAAGACTTTTTGTTTGCTAGAAGGTGATAAGTCTATTTACAAGTCTATAAAAGGAGAGTCTATGGCTCTCTTTATGTGCATTTCGTTTTGTCTGGGTATTGCATCCTATCCATTATTATTATTCCTTTAAGTTGTCCATTGTCATTCTTTCAAGTGGGTGATAGAAACGAACATCTTTCAGTTTGTTGGAGTAACACCAAGGTGCTATAGTCGTTTTATTATGAGAGATAAACACACACTAAGATTCTTCAAGCATTAAAGGAGAGTAGCAAATCTGTTTTAAGGAGGTGTGATTCTTTACAAGACTCGACTTTTCAACTCTTTGACAATTTTCTTTCTTGTAGTGTCTTGTGTAACAGAATTTGTGTTGAAATCTTACATGTATATGTATTAACCTAGTTTTGTGTTGCAGGCTTTGTAAAAAGAGGCCACTTTCATCTTACAGTAGGCGTGAAATTATAGGGCAGAAAATTCAATTTTACGAAAAGGGCAAAATCGTAATTTCAATAAAAATCTAGTTTTCTAGATCTCGGATGGCCAAGCAGTTTCCTTTGTTGGAATAAATACCATGAAAATCCCAAGTGCTTGTGCCAAATTTCATCGAATTAGGAACGGATTAATTTGCGTTTTCAAGGCGAGTGTAGATCTGCCAGTAAACGGGTTTTGAGAGACGTGTGATGTGACCAAGTCGCTCGCTAAGTGTGCTTCTTATGACACATGTTCTGAATTAGAGAGATGATGGAAATGGATGACTGAGCGTGCCAAGTGTCGAATCGAAAGAGAGAAGAGGCAATGGATGGCAATTATTTGAATGTTAATGAGGAAAAGGACAAAACATGAATAGTGGTCATCTCCTACATTTGAAAAGCCAAAGGAAAACGTGCAGAGAGAAAGGGGGATGCAGTGAGTGAGGGTTTTGAAATCACAGAGAGAGGCGCTACCTGCAAGATCGGTGATCGGATCTTCGGTTTCTTCGGGCAAGAAGGAAAGTTGCTCTGTGACTAGGACTACAGTGGGCATCGGTTTCTTGGAGTTTAAACGAGCTTCAAGTGAGGTAGGGGTTTATCTCTTGTTTTTAACCCGTTGTTTAAGTGTTTTGTTGATGGTTGGAGTTGATTTGAGGCCGAGTGAGAGTAGTTTGATCGATCCCAAACTTGGGATCGGTGTTCAAATTTTGAGCCTTTTAGGCGGAGTCCCTCGGTGTTTGGGCATCTTGGGTGATGATTTATGCATTAAATTGTGTTTTGGTGTGTATGAGGCCGAGAATGGCCATGGATTTCGGGTTTTCAAAGTGGAATCGAGGTTTGGCAGGTGGGAACACGCCCATGTAAGACTGACCCAACTATTTGAACCCTAGGGCGGTAAAAATAGTCCGGTCGTGTGGGTGGACAAAAAATCGTCAAGTGTGTTTGTGGCTTGAATTGTGTGGAAATTGTGTTTGAAAGCTCAAGTGAGCTAATTTGGGTGATGGTTGATAAGGGTGATATATTGGTGTAAAGTGTGTTGAATTTGCATAACATATTGTATGTGATTTAAATATGTTAATATATATGCGTAGATATATTAGCATGAATGTGTTGAAATGGCATAATGCATTTCATATGCACCGGGATAACCTAGAAATTAGGTGTTAGTGCATGACATGAATTTTCTAAAAAACGAACATGATTGCGAAAGGAATTTCACATGATGATTTTTCGGAGAATTGAGTTGGGAGATAGTTCAACAGATCATCTCGGATGAGGACCATGGCTTGTTTGAAGTTCCCTGGCCGGTCGCTGGGAGGGTAGTCGATACTTTAAGCTACATAGTGTGTTTCAAAGAACAACGAGTTTTGTTTTGAAGCGATTATTTTCTCATACATGGCAGGCAAGTGTGGGGGAGTCGGTGAGAGGACTCGAGACATGGGAATGGGCATGTAGACATTCAAGTAGGATCAACGTATTTACTTGAGTGTGTGTTTACATTGAATCGTGCGTATGCGCAGGTGGGGGTAACAGTTTAAGGGTAATTCCTTCTTGGTGATGCTTCATGTCGGGAATCTTATTTGGTACGAGGGCGTCGAAGGTGGCTCACTTTAGGAGCCGATTTTGAAGAAAGCTAGGGTTGTGGCTTTGATGTTTTAGATAATATGTATTAAATTGTAAATTTAATATGTTTTGTATTAAGAGTAATGTATAACTCTTGAATTATTGGAATATAGTTGGGTATATTTTGATGAGTATTGGTATATGGGCTAAAGTGGCCATTTTACTCAGTATGGGTCCGTGATCACGAGGCGGTATAGATTTCAGCGGGTTGTGGGTTGTCAGCAGACACCTTGGTTGGGGCGTCACAGCTTGGTATCAGAGCTTAGGTACACGAGTACCTAGGGCTTGGGGGACTTGGGTTTAGGCCACAGTCTTAGAGTGTAGAACTTAGGTATATGAAAACCTAGGGATTTAGGGACTTGGGCTTAGGCCATGGTCATGAGGTGTAAGAACATCACCATTTGGTGTGGCTCGATGTGGGGTTAGGTATGTGATTACCTAGACAATCACGGGACAGGATTAGAACACTACATGCACTGTGTTTTATGTGATTGTTTGATGAATTTGGTGATTGATGTGTGAATGGTGTGTATAGCATGTTGATTGTTATGAATTGTGTGATTAGTATGCTTGGTGAATAGCATAGGAGGAAATGCGGAAAATTAGGGTTGAGGAAAACATAACCCCTAAGTTTGAGGTTTGAGGTTTGAGAAATTTTGGACACAATGGTTCAAAATTAAACGAAAAAAAAAAAAAAATTCTGGATAGTAGCTCCAGTTTTGAACAAGAACAGATTGAGTTTGTGAAATTCTGGAAATTTATTCTAGTTTTTGCACAAGAAAAAAAAAATGACTAAAATTTCACAGTTAAAATTTTCTTTGAGTGGTATGAAGTGCAGAGGTAGCAAGAAGGCTACTGGAGATTGGAAAAAAAAATGAGGTGAAGAAATTTTCCAGGTTTTACGAGTGTGTGGCGAAGAAAATTAAATAAAATAAATTTTTATAAATTTATTTGGGTGTACTGGAAAATGGAAAAAAAAATGGATATATATTTTTTGGGTGTTTTTCGATGGCAATGAAAAAAAAAGTGCCGAAAAAAAAAAAAAAAAGGAAAAGGTGCGACATAAAAGCGGTTGGGCTCTTGCCCAAAGCGTAATCACCGGCTCTGATGGAAAATTGTATTGTGACATAGCCTCCCCGAGAGTGTGCCGATTGGGATTTGGGGTGCATGTCCGCGATACAATCGAATTGTATCGTGACGGCGGCGGCGTGGGCCCCTAGAAGGAGTGTGTCACGATACAATCTGTTGTATCGTGACGAGTGAAAGCAGCTGCGGGGAGTGTGTCGTAATCTGAATTTTGTATCGTGTGAGGAGAAAACTTGAATGGGTGAGGACCGTGTCACGATACAACAAGTGAGCTATCTTGGCCGGGAGGCGGTTTGGCTTGAGGTGTGTCCACGATACAACCGGTTGTATCGTGAGGCGAGGCGAAGGCTTGATGGTACGGTGAGGTGTGTCACGTCTGGTGGATTGGCATCGTGACAGGGAAGGAAGCTAGGCCACTGGGTTGTGTCGCGACCACGGAGACCCTGTTTCTGGCCGTGCAAGCCGTATTGACACGAGGACCTGTCTGGCCGACCACTTGGGCATGCGATACGGAGATGTAGGGGCGCCACGACCACGACCTGGCGATGCATTGTGTGGCTTTGGCGCCGATGGGTGTACGGCTTTGGTTCGTTGGGTGTGCACCTGTGCACCCAACCCAGTTTTGGACTCAGTGCATTGTTTCAATCACTGTTTGGGACACTATTCATGAGCACTGTTCACAAAATTTTTCAAAAAAAAAAAAAAAATGAAATAATTTTTTTTGAAAAATAAAATAAAATAAAATTTTGTAAAAATGAAATTTTCAAAAAAATAAAATTTTGATGTTGTTTATGATTTAATAAAATGAAATCATGTCTTGCATTTCCTACGAATGCAAGGACATTGGGTATAAAATATTTTCTGTATATGAATAGTGTCTCGGGGCTGTGTTTGGAGCCTTAGAGATACTGCATTGAATTTAACGTGCCATTTGACATGTGTAGATGGCTAGTCGAGGGCGAGGACGTAGAGGGCGTCCACGGGGTATTGGTCAGGCACCATCGGCTTTTGACCCGGCCAGGCTACTTTCTTTGGCGGCGTAGGGATTACGTCCTTGGCCTCCCGCGCAGAGGGCATGCGATAGTGAGCCAGGGCGGGTCAAACGACCTTCAGCGTTTAGAAACACATCATCCTCCATTAGGCAAAGAGGGAGGAGTGGATGATATACGAGATATGGGTGCTGGTACTAAGAGGAAGGAAGATCCATCTTCTTCCAACCCGGGAAAGAAGCGAAGACCTGCCGCAAGGGATATCTAGGCAGTAGAGGTCATCGAGGACCCGAGGCCGGGATGGGAACATTTAATTGAGGCGAGATGATGTGTTATTTATGTCGGCGGCACAGGACACTTTAGGCGGAGATTACTATGGAGCGGAATCCAAGGTTATGGGACACCTGGAGTCCAATCATCGGTGAGATGATCTAGGGTTGCCCGGTCGGGGATGGGTGGATGGTGTGCTACCGTACCCGGCCAACCCGGGCGTATGAGGAGGATTGCCGCCGGAGCGGGGATCCGGGGTTTGGAATGTGGCGGTCCGTCCCGATTGGTAGAGACCCCGGGGAGAGGACCGCGGTTTGTTATCGCTAGTATGGGTCGGGGAACTAGTATCAGGTTCTAAGTGCCGCGCGACACCTTGCCATGGGCAGGTCACATAGACGGGACCCGGAAGCATGGAGTCGAGTGGCCAGCAGATTTGCGGGCGAGTTCGAGTCGGTGAAGCGAGAGGGCGTGTTACCATTTAGCTAACTGGGCATATGGCGAAGATTGTCTAGGAGGCGAGAGATCTCATGAGTGCAATGGTGAGCTTTCGGACTAATGGATAAGCGAGGTCACGTTTTACCCTTGCACTTGTTGACTAGAGTAGCGTTTAAATTGGATACATCAGATTCATTCATTGTTGCATCTTGTGTGATAGGTTGAACTGGGGTTAGGGCCTTTAGAGATGATGGGAGATTCTTCCACTGAGATCCCCAGGGTGAGAGTTAGTCCCGGATGTGTTGAGATCATTAGTCTCGGATCTCGATTGATTCACACTCATGGTGGACCTTAGGGTGGTAGACATATTGGGTGTCGAAGTCGATTCTTGACATGGATGGAGTTGATAACCATCGGGTTGTCGATGGTGGGAACTTGAGTCGGGTTGTAAATTTTGAGCCACGATCTTGGAGTTGGGTGAGGATACATATGCACGTGGTTGGATGCGTATGTGCGTAAGGTGGAATGAGTGCTTTTTGGGGAGGGGAGAATGTAAGACCCCGAGAAAATTCAATTTTCTGGAAAAAGGGCAAAATCGTAATTTAAAGTAAATCCCGAATTTTTTTCTAGATCTCGGATATTGAAATGGATTTATTTGTTGGAATCGTCTTTGCGAAATTAAAGTAACAACGTTAATTCGTGGTCAAGAACAATTTCGAAAATTCAGCGTTTTTGAGGCGGCTGAGGTGTAGGGTCTTAGTAAGCGGGTTTGAGAGATATGTGATGTGACAAAGTCACTATGCATGCTCTTATGACGCATGTTGCGAGATTAGAGATGATGGAAATGGGGCGGCTAGAGTATCTTAGGCTAATGCATCCAAGAAGGGACGTGAATGACGTTATTTGAATGTGTAGCTGAAGGACAAAACATGAATAGTGGTCATCTCCTACATTTGAAAAGCCAAAGGAAAACGTGTAGAGAGAAAGGGGATGCAGTGAGTGAGCGTTTTGAAATCTAGAGAGAAGAGCACCTTCTCTACAAGATCGACGATCGGACGGTCAATTTAACTGAAGTAGAAGAGAAAAAGTTGCTCTACGTGTGAGGAATTTGCAGCGTGGGCACGGTTTCTTGAGTTTCAACAAACTCCGTGAGTTAGGGGTTTTATCCTACTTGTTTTAATCCTTGTTTAAGTGTTTTGTTAATGGTTGAGTTGATTTGAGGCCGTGAGAGTAGTTTGATCGTCCTGTGCGGGACCGAATTTTGGAATTTTGGAGCCTTTTGAATGATCCGAGATTTGTTTGGGCATCTTAGGTGATAGTTATGCATTAAATTGTATTTTTGGCGTTGTGGGGCCGGAAATGACCATGGTTTCGGGTTCTCAAAGTGGAGCAGGGTTTGGCGAGTGGCACCCGTGGACAGCCTTCTTGAGCCTGGAATTTGTTAAGCGGTCTCGAATTCGTGTGGTGGACAAAATCGTCCATGTGTTGTGGCTTGAATTGTGTGGAAATTGTGTTTAGCTCAAGTGAACTAATTTGGGTGATGGTCGACCAAAATTGATATATTGGTGTAAATTATGTTGAATTTGCATAACATGTTGTATGTGATTTAAATATGTTAATATATATGCATGTGAATATATTAGCATGAATGTGTTGAAATGACATAATGTATTTCATATGCACCGGGGTAACCTAGAAATTAGGTGTGAGTCCATGACATGAATTTTCTGAAAAACGAACATGGTTGCGAAAGGAATTTCACATGATGATTTTCCGGAGAATTGGGTTGGGAGATAGTCCAATAGATCATCTCGGATGAGGGCTGAAAAATGTTTTGGAAAGTTACGACCAATTCGCCTTGGGTAGTCGATACTTTTCATAGAAGCTTCGATGAGTGTGTTTTCGAGAGCAATGAGTTTTGTTTGAAAACTAATTATTTTCTCATACATGACTTAGGCAAGTGTGAGAGAGTCGATGAGGACTTGAGACATGGGAATGGGCATGTAGGCGTTGAGTAGGATCACGTATTTACTTGAGTGTGTGTTCACATTGAATCATTGCATATGCACTTAGGTGGGAAGTAACCCGTTTGAGGTAATTCCCTTTGCGGGTGATAGCACACCTTTGTCGGGGAATCTTATTTCGGTCACGGGCGTTGAGAAGGCGGCTCACTTTAGAGGCCGATTTTGAAGAAAGCTGGGTTGTGGCTTTGATGTTTTTGGAATAATATGTATTAGAATTGTAAATTTTAATATGTATTTGTATTAAGAGTACTGCATAACTCTTGAACTATTGGAATATAGTTGGGTGTATTTTGATGAGTATTGGTATATGAGCTAAAGTGGCCAATTTTACTCGGGTATAGATTACTACGCGATAAGACGTATAGATTTTCATGAGTTGTGGGTTGTCAGCCACGGATACCCAGTTTGGGCGTCACGGGAATTCATAAGATTGATCCAAAGTAAAAAATATTCCAAGATGGCTAGGATCCATTATTTTGTTTGGTTTCCCACTCATGTTTTCCTCCTCCCTCACATCCTTGGGGCAAATGGCATCCAATCTCTACTACCACAATCCACAATCCACAATTCACAGTTCACACTTTGTTGTAGCTAGAGGTCCATTCCATTTATCCCTCATTAGCCATTGTTGGCGTATCATTATTGGCAGAACCCTTGTCAAAAATAAAATTGTAAAGTGCCTCACCTGTTGACGTAGTAGATGTTGCAGCAAATCCCTCTCACGTGTCCAAAGCCATGTATGACCGAGCATAAGAAAAGATGAACCTTACATTATGTAGCTACCACTTGCTTTGGAAAGTTTTCTATAAATGAATCGGCCCGAGGATTTAGAATCTAATTTCGTGCATTGTGTTGAGAAAGGAAGTATATAAAGAATAATTGTGCTCCTGTTCCAAATCTTAGAAAATCCCACGTACGCAGAGATCTTACTATAAGAGCCCGAAATATTATGCTACATGTATAAGGAAAGGAATCAACCAGTGATAGTATGTAAAATGATTTTGGAAATGTGTGGATTTGAAGAATTCCATATTCATGCTTAAAAAGGAGTAGAATAGGCCTTTGCAAATCATCATTAAGCACATAGAAAGGAGGTATTCTGGAGGAGCTATCTTTTTGGAAAGAACAACTGTAGGTACTACACGAAACTTTGATGTGAGCGTACACTTACTCCATTTGAGATGAAGTGATTGGGCATTATTGAACCCAAATGTATAGGAAATAAGAGGAGCTTAATTCAATGTTTCTTTATGGGATAGTTAGGAGAAGAAGACCGTGAGAAAGGGGGAGCCTTGTCTCATTTAAGTCCAATTGTAACCTGATTGATAAATAGTGAACCACCTTACATCTAGGCTTAGCCCCACAGACATAGGTAATTGCCAAACCGTGTAACCAATCCTTGTATCCCTCCATGTGTGTGTGCATAATCTTTCATCTAATCCAGTTATCTTATTATTTTGTAAATTTCTTAAATCTACGCACTACATATCTTAATAGGATTAACTGCCTCACTTATGAGAGTGCCTTACCAATTGATACAACATCTTTAATAGCACTATCATAACAAAAAAGTCACTATGTTTTTCACCCATCACCACTCACATAAAACAGATAATGGCTAGACTCTAAGGGGTCCGTCCACCCCCACCAAAATTTGAGCAGACAAAGGAATTAAGCCTCTCTATCTACCCCCTCCCACTTGCTAAGGCACTGACTTGGTACCATCAAATTAAAAGGTTGACGGGGGAGAGATCTGAATGGCAATCATTTCTTCAAGGACCATTCATACATAAGTTTCAAAATTACCCTTACCTCTCCGTTGCCCCCAAGGGCCGTTTTTCTGTCTATACTACTTGTTCTACAAGTCTCTAGCTAGACCTTTGTTAAGCAAAGTTTGCAACTCATTAGGCCAGGTTAACGGAATTTCTTCTTTGTTATCTTTTCTATATTTGTTCTTCCTTTTTCTTTAATTAAAAAAATTATTTGGTGAAACTACTCTTGTTGGCGTTAGGATAATGCCGTGGTCCTTGATAGATGGAGGGAGGTAGTATCAATATGAATATAAGAAATAACAGATTATTTATTAAAAGGGAGGAAAAGACAGCCAACTACACCTGTCATTCAATATGCATACGGACGTGGCTTAATGTTTCACTGGGAAAAGGTCCGTGTTTTTTGTCTTACATCCGATTAACATCTTAAACTTTATTTTGAATTAAATAGGTCTCTATAATTTATTTTCTTAGCTTAAATTAGTTCATGTCATGACCGATATCATTAATGTGATTAAACCATATTAAAAGGACCCTTATATATTGACATGGCATTTATGTGACAGTGAATCCATTCTCCTATCTTATCTCTTTTGTCTCTTTCCTCCTTTTTATTTCCTTCTTTCTCTCATTGATTGGATTCTCACCTAATATCGTTTCACTACTTTAAAAGTATCAGTCACGATAAATACTAATTTGAACTATGATTATAGAAACCTATTTAAACCAAAATGAGTTTAACATAAATGAGATATTAGGAAAACACGAGGGGTTCATGCCTTCCATGTTTTATATCCCCACTTGACTAGTTAATGGACCAAGACCAAATTAAGGTGCTCTGGTGTTTCCTATAAAAAATAATTAGAAAATCAAAATCTAAAAAAAGGAAATCAAGGCATGTTTGATTTTTATTTTTAAAAATTGTTCTTAAGAACTGATTTAGAAACACAAAAAACACTATTTTGGTGTTATTTGAAAACTCTTATTTTCTGAATTTAGTGTTTTTTTTGTACTAATAGTTTCTTAGAAGTTAGAATAAAAAAAGCTATGAACCAAATAAATATACCGTATTTGTATTCTTGCTTAATTTTAAAACAAAAAGCGGTTTTGAAAGCAGTAATCAAACATGCTAAACAGACCTAATTTTTTTTTGCCCTATTCACTTTGGATACTTTACGATGTAATACTACATTTTTAAAAAGTTTTAAGTTTGGGATTAAAGAAATGGCCCAAAAGCTTACTCATAAAAATTATTTAATTTTGAACAAATGAGAAAATTTGTTGTGAAATGTTCTTTACTAAAAATAGTACTTAAAAGTTAATTAAGGTAGTACTTAAAGTTCAATAAAATAGCACTTAGGGTTCATAAGGTAGTACCTAAGAAATTACTTTAAGGGCATTCTAGTAATAAATTCCGATTTGCATAAAAACTAAAATGCTTTTTGAATAAGCAGCTAGCTGTTAAGCTGATTTCCATTTTGTGGATTCTGGTTTTCTAATTGTTTTTCGAGAGAACACAGAAACATACTTTTCCTACAAATAAATGAATGTTGCTACAGGGAATGCACCACATTCGGCCATTTTTGTTCCATGAATGTTATCTTAGAAACCACTGATCCTCGACAGCAGCTTCTCAAAATGAAAGAGATGATTCCGGACACGGTATGCGTGTAAACAGTAGAGTAGAGCAGCCACCGTTACAGCAGAAAAGGATAACAGTGTGCTTCAGAAATCCTGATAATAATCCAATTATTCAAACAAAGTCAATGCAAATTATACAGATAACACAGTAAGATATTAACAGTGAATGAGATGATTTCGTATTGCAATCCTTGAAGATGAGTGCAGGCTAATTCTTATTATGGTTACACTTTACATGACACTTCCAATTAAAATGAAATCGATGGTTAGAAGTTCATGAGAAATGGAAAGGAAAGAACACTTCAAACTTTTCTCTGGTGTAACAGAGAAAATGAGTAGGATGTTTAAGAGGAACCGGGTTGAAAATGAAATGAAACAGACAACAGTATGACTATGTTTGGTTCTAGAAGCGTTAAGAAAAAACGAGTGCTAAGAAAAATAGTTTTCTCATAGTAAAAGTTAAGTTTTGATGATGCCTAAAATAAAAACGGCCCACAGGCCTAGAACATGGGCCTAGGGAATGAGCCTTAAAGCAGGCTGGTATCCTCCAAGAGAGAGGTAGAAAAGCTTTACCAAGGAACTTGGCCCATAACGTGTCACGGTCCTCAGGGCTTGGGCAGGGTCGGCTAAGGCACAATGGATCGGGGCGATGACGAGGATAATCAGTTGGCCTTTGAGTAAGCTCAAGAAAGGAAAGTACCCAACCTTCATGATCTGGTATTTACCCTTTAAGGAAAGAAAGATCTCCCACGATTACGGCTCTGTAATTATCCTCTAATATCTAGTTAGAGATAAGGAAAAGAAGATCCCTTACCCAATTGGGAAGATGCCGTATCATCATCCAATAAGGAAAATCATTATGATCATCCACTATAAATACCAAATAATCCCACCAAAGAAAGGTACGCGATCATAACGCCATAAACAGTTGAATTCTTTCCTTTCCATAAGAGAGAAATTGACTCAGGCATCGGAGAGCCGGCAGGCACACCCTCGCCAGACCATCCGTTCATTGCAGGTTGCTGGGTACATGGCGATCCGGCCAGACGGTCGCGGTAGCCCATCGAGGCTCTTGGAGTATCGAGGAGAAGAGTGCCATTGGTTGGCGTCGTGCGTAGAACCTTGTTGTTCCTTTACAAATAAAGTGATTCTTGGTAGTGATGGTATTAACTCACAGAGCATGGTGAGTCACATGAGCCAGGAGCCTAAGACTAATAGGTCGACGTTGACAGTCGGCAACTGGGAGACGTTCACGGAGCTCTCCACGCTGCTAGCAATGAGATAGAGGCCCTCCGTCTCGTCAATCAGCGTCTGCTGAGGGAGTTGACAAAACTCACCAGACAGGTGCAACGACCACAGGATGGACAAGCGGCCATGGAGGCCCGCGATACTATACCCTGAGAGGAAGCGGCAACACCTCGGCCCCTCGAGATGATGACATAAGAGGAAAATAAATTTGGACGAGGAGGACATGATCTGACGTACCCCAGGAGACGGTCAGAACGAGATGAGCGCTCGACAGGGGACAGCGGTGAGGCGGAGCCCATCATTAGAGGGGAAAAGAGGAACAATCTTGGGAGCAGCGGTTCTAGGATATCCAACAAGAGCTTAGCCATGTGAAAGAGGCGGTAAGAGTTCGAGCCCTGGTTTCCATGGACTCTCTAGTACAGCAAACGGAATCCCCGTTTACGACCGAGGTGCTGCACTTCCCTCTCCCTATAAAGTTCAGGATGTCGCAGATCGAACCTTTTGATGGAATGAAGGACCCTGTAGACTACCTCAACGCCTACAAGAACCAGATGGAGCTACATGGATATCAAGACCCCGTGAGATGCAGAGCCTTTGCCATTACTCTTAAAGGCTCGGCCTTGGCATGGTTGGCGGGCCTCCGCGACCTCGATCTCGTCCTTGAGGAACTCTCCATTGCTTTAGTGTCCCACTTCATCGGAGGCCGGACATACAGGAAGTCGAGCACCACTGTGGCCAAGTAAGCGAGGCCTTGAGAAAACACCGAGGTCCTGTCCGAGGTTCAATTCGAGTCACTAAGGGTGGACATCCCGGATGAAAAATTTGCCATCACCACCTTTATAGCCGAGGCTTGACATACAATCCAAAGACTGTGCTCTTCATCTCGAGAAGAACCCTCGAGCAGCGAAGTAGGGGTGCTCATGGCCAGAAAAGTACATCAACGACAAGAGGCCTTATGTCTAAAGCGGGAAAGCTCTTCGCGCGAAGGAGAAGAAAAGCAAGGATGAAAAGCGGGGCCAGACGGGGAGACGAAGAAGCGAGAGACAAATCCAGCGGTGAGGCGGGGAAGGCGAAATTGATCCGAGAGAAGAGTAGCGTCGGGGAGACGCTTGTGTCCACCCGACTTGAGTTGCGGGCTGCGATTATCCACCTCGTGATTCACCCACACGATGGCCTCGGTATCTCGAGTCACATCACAGTCTGACATGAAGCTTTAAGATGACCATCTCTCGGATGAGGATGGACCCATCCAGGAGCATGACCAAGTATTGCGACTTCCACAGAGATCACGGACATCGGACAGATGACCGTATTCAATTGAAAAAAGAAATCAAATTCTGATTCGATGGACATCTCCGTAGATGCACGTGGCTCTTGAAGATCGGGCCGGGCACCTCCTCCACCACCTCGTCGGTAGGCCCTTGCTCGACGTGGCTGTAGCCTCTGGGAGGGTCGAGCGTGATTTACGGGGTTAGGTCGAAGGTGGGAGTCTAGTTCGGCAAACACCTATGCGACGGTCGGGAGACACTAGAGGTGTGGCGGGTGTCGAGCTCCTCGATTGGATACCATAACCTTCTTGGATCTTGACACGGAAAGCGCAGCCACCCCATGATGACTCGCTAGTGATAAAGCGTCGTAGCCTATAAAAGCAGTCCACGAGGTCTTTGTCGACAACGAGCTTTCGGTCGACATCATCTTTGCTTCGGCATTTGACAAAATGGGCATTGGAAGAGAGAAGCTTGAACTGATGAACGTCCACTTAAGGGGATTCTATGGAGAGAGAGTACTGCCCATGGGATCAGTACAACTTGTGCTCACTCTAGGAGACCCTCCATGCCAGGTTACAACGACGACAAAATTCCTCATCGTGGAGGCCCCATCGGCGTACAACATGTTACTGGGCAGGCCTTTCCTCAATGCCATAAGGGCCATCCTCACTTTATCCATATGGTCGTCAAATTCCCTATAGAAAATGGGGTAGGAAAGACCCGAGGAGACCAACGGACAGCCCGAGAGTGCTACTTAGTATCGATGAAGCAGAAAGCAGTTGACAACGTCCACGCGGATGAGCTTGATATGAGACACGAACTTGACACCCGACCAACACCCTCAGAAGAACTGGAACTAGTACAACTCGACGACCAACTAGAACACCTCGCCTACATCGGATCCAAGCTAGCCGAAGACGTCAAAGACCTTCTCATCCACTTCTTAAAACAGAATGTGGAAGTATTCGCTTGGAAGCAAGATGACATGGGAGGAATTGACCCAACAGTCATCACCCACAAGCTAAATGTCAGCCCCTTCTTCAAGAGCACATTAAACGAAGAAAGCTTACGCCCGAGAGGCGGCGATCAACGAAGAGGAATTAGGCAAGCTTCTCGAGCTAGGAGCTATGCGGAAGTAGATTACCACTGGTAGTTGGCTAACGTAGTTCTCGTCAGGCTAATGGAAAATGGCGGTGCGTTGATTTCTTGCGTCGACGAGCTTGTCCAGGAAAGATGGTGCTCCACACTAGATCGACCTCGCAGTAGATGCCACCTGCGGCCCACGAGCTCCTTAGCTTCTTAGAGCGCTATCTCGAGGCCCGCGACGGTCGGGGATGGACCACTGGCGACCCGAGAAGACCTCCTTCATGGCCCGGACGGGGGACGGCGTATTGCTGCGGGTGATGCCTTTTAGGTTGAAAAACGTCGGAGCCACTTATCAGAGGCTATTAAACAAGATGTTCCAGAAAGCAGTCGGCACATCCATGAAGTGTATATAGATGACATCTTGAGTAAGGAAGTCGGTCGAGCGGGACTTCACTTGACTCACCTAGCCGAGGCGTTCCAGGTCTTGAAGGACTACAAGATGAAGTTAAACCCAACTAAGTGTGCTTTCGGAGTCTCTGCAGGGAAGTTATTGGGTTTGATAGTTAACAGCTGTGAAATAGAGGCCAATCCAAACAAAATAAGAGCCATGCTCGACATGCAACTACCCTCAAACACTAAAGAAGTTCAGCGCTTGATCGGGAGAATAAGCGTGTTTGGTGCTTTGTGTCGAGATCAGTGACAAGTGTCGGCTCTTAACTTTAAGAATTAAAGGCACGATGGGATACCGCTATGAGGAGGTGTTCACAGCGATGAAAACCTACTTAAGCTCTCCCCCTATTTTGGTAAGTCCCTTCAAGGGAGAACTCCTCACGCTCTACTTAGTTTGGGCTTCTCGGCTAGTGCATGCGAGTTTAGAGAGCGGGACGAGGAACGCAATCAGCCAGGTCTATTCTTTGAGGCTGAGGAGGACGAGGAGGAAAGATGCAGAAGATGGAAAAACTAGATCCCAGCATTGGTGACCAGCGGAAGACCGACCCATCTTCCCGAGCCCTGCTTATCGAAATTCAACAAAACACCAGATGAAGCAAATATTGCACAAACCAGAAACCTTTGGAAGGCTGGTGAAATGGGCCATAGAAATTTAGTGAGATCGATATCGGATATAAGCGAATAGCGATCAAAGGGAAAATTTTGGTAGATTTCATCATGGAGATTCACCTCGTGAGGCCCACTAACAACGCCCGGCTCGCATCCAGGCCACCCGTCGGAGGTTATCAGATGGGACCGCGGCCTCTTACATAGAGTGGAGCAAGCTTGATTCGACCTCCCCGGATGGGATCGGCGTGGAATATGCACTCATATTCGGATTCAGTTCTCTAACAGCGGCCGAATATGAGGCTGAGTCATTCTTGAGCTAAACCTCGCCCACTCTATGGAGGCTGATCAACTGGAGGTATGCAATGATTTTCAGTTGGTGGTGAAACAGATAGAAGATGACTATGAAGTGAAAGGCGAAAAGATGATCCGTTATCTAAAAAAGGTACGCGAGTTGCTTAAAAAATTCGTATGGGTTCAGGTCAGACACATCCCAAGGAGGAAGAATTCACGGGCGGACGCCCTAGCTAAGCTAGCGACAGCACCATAAGAAGATTTGGACATATGGGTTCTAGTCGAGCACCTCATGGAACCTTCGATGTCAATGATGAATGAGGTCCTCTTAGTAATGCACTTCCTAGTGGATGGATCACATCTGAGACTACCTATTGAACGGGATATTGCCAAGCGACTCAAAGGAAGCATCTAAATTAGAGTAGGTCGGCCAGTTTGCTCTTTGCGGGGACCAGCATAAATGGGGTTTTCCACCCCTCCTTAAATGCATAGGAGGAAGATGCCAACTACGTACTTAGAGAGGTGCACGAAGGCATCAGCGGCAACCATATCGAGACTCGGACCTTGAGCGGGGAAAAACCCTTAGGCAAGAATTGTGCGGCCCACGATGCTTTCAGACACCACATAACTAGTCAGAAAGTGTAGAATCTACCAAGAGCATGCGAGATCTCCATCTGGTAGGCCACTAACCTCGATCATAAGCCCACACAGCCTTTTCGTGATGGGGATTAGATATATACTCGGGCCCACACCCATTGGAAGGGGTCAATTTTCTACTGATTTATCGTCTTAATGGCTACAAAAAGGAGCTCATCCACACCTCCGGGAGTTATTCTTACGCCCAATGAGTATAAGGAGTACCTCCATCTCATTCAGGTATCCAAATCTCCATCCATTTCATCTGTTGCCCAGACCGTTAATGCCTCTGCTTGCCTTTCACATTCATCTGGACCTTGCATTCTTGATTATGGAGCCTATGATCATATTTCTGGTAATAAGATCTTTTTTCTTCCCTTACTATTACATCACCTTTACCCATGATTACTTTAGCTAAAGGATCTCAAACCATGGCTAAAGAAATTGGTTCGACATGACCTCTTCCTTCCATACCCTTTACTTATGTCCTTTATGTTCCTAATTCTCCTTTTAATCTGATTTATATCAAAGTTGACTCATGACTTTAATTGTTTCATTACCTTTTCTGATAACTCTGTCACATTGTAGGACCGGAGTACAGGGAGGACAATTAGCATAGGACGTGAGTTTCAGGGCCTTTTTCATCTTAGCTCGCCTTCATCTTCCACTGCTTGCATTTCTATGGATACTTGTTAAGACCAAATGCTATATACAAATTTCAAAACACCATCATCAAAGGATTATCATCTAATCCCCGGCAACGACGCCAAAAACTTGTTTATCAAATTTCAGACACTGCTACCAAGGACTAAGTAAAGTCTTCGGTAATGGCGTCAAAAACTTGTTAAGACCAAATGCTATATGCTCATAAGAAGAATTGTTTTGTCACTAAACTCATTTAAAAATTTAGTTAGGTCTTAAAAGCTACTTGGGGTAAGGTAGGTACAAGTAATAAAAGTGGATACATAAGTTCGGATATCGTTCCCGCAAATTGAAAAAGAATTTAAGCTTCAACTACCTAACTTCTCCCAGTTCTGCACTATTTGAGCGTTAGTTAGAAAATTTAGTAACCTATTAAGGATTTTAATAAGCTGAATCTTACATTTAAAATAAAGAAAAAAATAAAAAATAAAAAATCTAAATAATAACTAAGGCTGGAGCAGTTATTTGCTGGGGAAGTAGACACTAGGATTTCACTGCTGTGAAATTATCAATTCCTGCATCATAATCTCATTCTATTTTCCCTTGAGTTGGAATCAGAATTTGTCAAGAGACAAGGTAGTATACTTTGGATTCCTCCTCTAACCATACTTTTCACTGAGTAGAGATTCATGTTCATTCCTAAAACATGATTCTAATCAATTACTTGTAATTAGAATTTCTCTGTAAGATCTGGGTATTTTTCTTTTCCAATACTTCATACTCATTTCTTGTAATTGCATATTTCTTGCTTCGCAAGACAGGGCAATTTAGATTCCTACAAAATGAATGATGTCTCATCCTTAGAATCTGAAGAGTTTTTCTCTTTCTTGATTAGATCTCATCTTGGCACCGCGGGATCAAGATCGTTCTTCCCGGACCCGAGGGAGAGATCTACAATTGATTAAATTGATATATCCTCTGACCCATTCTCAACCCATGAGCAAATTGAGGATTTATCTAAGTAACCTTCAGGCTCATTAGTTCTTCAATATTAGTCTAACACCCCAAGTAACTGATCTAGGCTCGGGAATCTCCATCTACTGTGTCACTCAAGGGCCTCACAGAAATCGAGCGAACAATAGTCATTTCATGGGTATAAGCTACTAAAATTGGGAACAGTCAATTTTTCAAGAGCAACACCATTCAAATAAATTCAACATTCAACTCAAGAAATTTTCTTCTCATAGTGCAGAAAAGACCATAACTAACATCAAATCTTTCCTAGCAGAAGTTGCGTCTCGAGAAAAGCGGATTCTGAGTACATTTAAAAATCTTGATCAGGAAAATTTCCTTTATAAGCTGCGATCAAGGCGAAGAAATGATTTCCAGATTTTGTCTGGAATTCATTGAATTCAAATAGTAATTGTAAAGGAATTTCATCATTTAATTTCAACTTCAAAACACAACAAATCAGCATTTTGAATCAGTGAACTAATAAAAAATCCTATGCTAACTCTAATCTAAGAAAGAAAATAAAAGAAAATAAAAGAAAAATATAATACAAAGAGTCCTCAGCTCCCAGTACTCACGATTCGTTTAATATTTGTTGTTGCCTCGCTTTTCATGTCGTTTCTATTTATAGAGCCACACAAAGTTTGGGCCACCCCAACTATTTTTTTTTTTTATGAATCCACTAGAATTTTAGGCTGGGTGTCTTCTCGGTCGCCCAGCTTCAGTTAATCGTGAGTTTTGAATTTTGTTGCAAGTTTTTGTTGCAGCAAGAAGTCGTATGTCGCGCGACCTATTTCCTGTGTTCTTCCTTGGATTTCAGTCGCGATAGTGTTTTCTTGGTCGCGACAATGATGTTGAGCTGCTTCTTCAAATTGGTGTCGCGACCCAGCTTTTCTTGTCGCAATAGCAGTTGATAGGCCATGAGCTTGATGTGTAAAATGTATACGCCTATGTGCGTAAGTGCACGCGTCGTATCAAGTAATACAGTGTACCTAAGTACGGATATCGATCCACGGGGAGAAGTGCGTTGACTACTGAATTTAGCCTTTGAATATTATCTGGATGTAAGCTTTGAGTGATAAATTAACTAATGTGTGAAATTAAACTACGCTAATTTATCTTAGTAAATTACTGTATTGTGGAGACTAGGGCTATGTCTCCCCCTGCCACTTTTGATGGATTACTACCTAGAGTAATTACTATTCAGTCTATCCGTGACTTGTTGATGACGGGGTGATCTTGCCTACGAGATACCCTCTCTCGAGGTGTATCTGTCTATCTCGCTAGCAGGGTTGAGTGTATCTCATGCCACTTGATGCTCAAAATGCTTAATTGTTCTAACCTTAATCGCCACCCACGGAATCGGGATATGTTCTGAATTGAGGCGAGGTCGCTGTCGAATCCACTGGGCGTCCTCATCTCTCGATCTCGGATACCCAGCAAAACCATGCCAATGTTGGCCAGACATCACATGTATATAAATCACCGATATAGAGCAAATACTAACAAGTCATAAATAACTGAATAATATAAAATCCAAATCTTTAATCCATGCAATTGTGATAGGGTTCAACGACCTAGATATGAATCTAGAACATGCGGACGTAATTACACACGTATTCAATCTATAAAACATCGATTGATTTATCAGAAAAGAAGAAAATACAAAATTAGGTCTCTTCTCGTGATCACGGAGTCATTGTACTACGCTCCATGCCTGCCCATGATCGTCACGTTTTCTAATCGCGCGTCGCGACGTTGAGGCGTCGCGACGTGGCCCCTTGTTGACTTCCTCTTCTCGTTGACCCGACGTTGCGACGTTGGGACGTCACGACGTTTCTACCAACTTTATGATTTTCTTCTACGCTACAAATGGTCCCGAAGCGCCCGTTCTACCTGCTTTATTCCGCAAAATGCAAGAATCGAATGCTCGGGCTATAAAATGCATATTTAAGCGCCAAAATAGCATTAAAACCATAAAGCAGAGGCGCAAGTATGGCATGAGTGTTTTAGGCACTCATCCACACCCCTAAACTTAGTTTCTTGCTTGTCCCAATGGCCCGACTCTAAGCAGGACACACCACATCGCATAACCTAACACTAAGATTGTGATGCACATCTTGACCAGACGAAGGATCAAAATGGGCTAGACTCACAATTCTTGCCTTTTTGTTCGAATATTAGGGGATCCGTAAGGGTGTCCGACTTTCGAAAGAATCGTTTGAACTTCGGTCTGCGAGTTGATAAGTGCCTCGACCTCAGAAATTGTCCAAATAGTGTAACCCCAAAAATATACCTGGTGTTTTCAACATGTTTAAGGGTATTTTGTAGAACAAATTAAAATTTTTGTAAGTCAAATGCGAAAAATGGAAAAGTTGAAACAGAAAATTCTACAAGACTTAAGGACAAAAAACGTAATTTGTCAGGGGCACATCAAAGACATGGATTAATAAGATTAGAGGCTAAAATACAATTATGGGAAATTAGAATACAAATAGTCAAAAGTGGAAGGACTAAAAGCTAAATAACCAAAAACCTTCACTATAAATTGAGGAGGAGACCAAAAATAATTTATTTTTGGTCTCCCAGGCAAACTTACGGGAAAGAAGAGAGAGAGGAGGAGGAAGGAGAAGAAAGAGAGGAAGAAGGAGAGAGATCGAGCGAGTATGGATTCTTGTATGGATACATGACTTTGGTAGGAATTGTAGGGATTTTGGTATGATTTTTGTACATGAATTACTTGGGTATGATTCTTTGGGGTTTTCCTTGAAGATTACAAATTGGTTCCCTTTTCTAGGGTTTTGTTAGTAGACATCAACTCTAGATTTAAGGGAAGTTTGGTTGAAAATCCTAGTTGATAATGTTTAGATATGGAATCCTTCCTGATTCCAAGGTTTTGTAGAATTGGGTGAACTTGGAGTATGAATCCTTGGTTCTTTAACTAATTAAAGTAATTGTGGAGGGATTTCATGTTGATTTTTGATGAAAGTGAAATAAAGTGAATTGTGAAAGAAAAGTGCATGAAAAATGGTGAAATCACCATTTATGGAGCAAATTCGGAGACTTATCTTGAGTACACCTTTGAACTGTCACCGGTCACAGGTGATCTGATAATAGCTATGCCGTATAGCCCTCAGGCAGAACTTGTCTGCGGTCTGAGTCAAGTATCGATGCAGTAATCCTGCAGCCCTTGTTTTTGCTGTTTTTGCGTATTTAAGCTAAAATACGCATTTCGGAAGTATAGAAAAGGATGAAATTAAGTGAGAAATGT
>JAEQBH010006527.1:0-225158 GCA_016808115.1 Tetrastigma voinierianum | reverse complement strand
ATCTTCAGAAAAGCTTAGCCAAGAACCCAGACAGCAACTTTTCAAGAAACTCACCACCTTCCAATCACTCTCCTGTATAAAACCCACCAAATATGCAGTAGTGATCAGCTTGAAACTTCTCCACCTTCTCTCTTTTGCATACTTCTCCAATCCCTTGCAGACCCTTTTATAATATGCCTCCTCCCCTTCTTCTCCATCTTCCCTGGTGGGCTTTCTCAGTAAGACTTCTCCAAGGCATCTCGCTAGAACGATGCCATCTTCAATCGCAGAGCAGCCCCCTTGGCCGATATCAGGTGTCATCGGGTGGAGAGCATCGCCTGCTACACATACATTGCCCTTGTAGATATCGCCTGATAGAATTTTCCATGGTAGCCTTAACTTCAATGGCGAGCAGGATATACAGTCCAATGCAGTTTCTCGAAACACATTCTCTATATGTTGGGGGACTTTCCAGCTTACTCAATACAAAGTCCTTCATCTTGGCTGGATTCTTCTTCAATTCCCCATTGTCTAAGCCTGCTTGTTCATATACAAAAAAAAAAAATCAAAAATGAAGAATCATGAGAAAGAAGTTCCATGGATGGACTAATCACTGGCTTACCGTGTATAGAAGGAACGTAAGTGAGAAACCAATACAAAGTAGTGGGGCCACATGGTATAACACCGAGGCGAACGCCATTTCCAATGTATTGAAGAAACTTGGGACCAAATCCATGACCATCTGGGAACTCCACAGTGCCTCTAATGGCTGAACGCCCTGAATCAACCGGTTTATCAAGACCCAGCCATTTTGACACTATTGATTTAACCCCATCGCAGCCAATTAACACCTTAGAAATAAAAATGCAAAGCAGATTACTAGATGTTTGTAGTCTGTATGAATAGCTTTCAATATTGAAGTAAGAAAGTTCCATCAAAGACAGGATTAAGAGTTGTGACTACTAATTAGCCAACCTTCAAGAACTGTTTTTCACATTCAAGAAACTCTATCAAAATGATCTCTATGACAGTAAACCACATGTTTTCATTTGGTCTAATTTTAGGCACAGTCAAGTACGAGTTCACCTTAGCTTTCAGGAAGGAGCCATCCGCGAGGTGGACAGTCTTGTAGTATCCTGAATCCTCAATGGAAACCACCTTCGAGGAATACCTAATACTGCCTTGAGGCAACTCCTTCTCTAGGGTTTCAAGTAGTACCTTCCTCCTTACACAGCGAACCTCATGGCTTCCCCTGCATCATGTCACAACTCTTAGGATAATCACAAGGCACCTTCTTAATATCGGTCCACAGATTCAAAGCACATAACGAAATTCGTATTTTTGTGGCTTAGAACATAGAGATGTACCAGATCCAATTCCCTATAAGAGGTCAAATGAGATCACACAAAGTTTCAAGGATCAATATTTCAGTACCTCCTTAAAAAATATCATATAAAATTAAATAAGCAATACACGGCCATGACTAGCGCAGCCCACAGACACAGTAAGCGTCAGCAAATGTTCCTGTGCCTATGGATCTAACCTAGTTCATCCATTATCATGGTAAAGCCGGGTGAAACTCAAGCTGAGATCAAATTGATCAGAACTTAGAATTAGCTGATTTCGTATTCTATACACCCTGTTAAAAATGAAAAAGCAAATCCAACTTACAACCAATATCAAGTATTTACAACTTGACGTTCAAACAGGGAGACTGTGGATCACTGATCTAGTGTTAATTTAATAAATATACATACCATTTGCCTCTCTGGTGGTGAATGGTATTCCTGAAATAGGTTGCCCAGAAATTGAAGAAAACCTCACCCCGCAACACCAAGTGAGCAGATAATATAGATTTTTTTCACAGATGAAGTGGAAAATTCAGTACCCATGAATTTGCATATGCTGTTGTCTGATTGTATCGCCGATGCCTACAGCATCCAATGCCCTCCAAGAATTCATCCATGTCGCGAGTGCAAATCCTGGTGGCCCTCAAGCTGTCCACGACAGATTCCAAACCAAGCTCCGCAACCCCAACCTGCAAAATTATGAGTTTTAATTAAGAATTTATGTCAAAGAAACTACAGTTTCTGATCATCAAGTGAAGACCCACTTAGAAAATTATGGTAATCACCAAAATACCTGTGAAGTCCTAAACATGTGGTCAGGCCAACTATGCCTGCACCCACGATGAGAATATCTTCATTCATTTCCATTTGTAGTACCTGTAGAACTTTCGAGGAGAAAATATCAGAAGAGAGAGTCGATGGAGGGCAAATGACGGCACTAACAAAGCCTGTTTGGTCCTGCAAGTCTCTCCTTGTGGATATACGGAGTTTTGTACGGAAATACACTGTTTGGGGAAAAATAAAATAAAATGAGTGTTGCCTCCAAAATATTTCTCAAAATAGATCATAATATCGTAACCGCAGACCGAATTATGTGTTCCCAAGAACACCACCATGATTGACTTAATTATCACCGGGTAATCCATGCATTTGATTTCAATGTGGCCTCGCCGTCGCTCTCAATCTGGCACTAATCCATTCAAAAGCCGCTCAAACGGCAAGTAATTGGCTAATCTGTCGCTAGGGCTTTTTTCCCCATTCTCCCCCTTCCTCTTGCCTTCTCCCACTCCTCTGCCACTCCTATCCGATTGTCGTTGTTCGCCCCCGCCACTTCTCTTCTCCCCTCTCCGTCGTCCGACGCTTTCGATCCTCCCAAACTGCGGGTCGCCCATCTCTCCTTCGCCCCCGACTCGTAACGCTTCCCCGTCGGCTCTTATTTTTCAGAAATGGGTATGCTTAGCCGCTTGGAATGTTTGGTCGCTAGCTCGATTGTTGCTGTTTGGGAAATTATTGGATCTAAGTTGGGATTGTGTAATGAAAATTTACTTAGGCAAAATCTTTGTATCTCAGATTTTGTCAGCTTCGCTAGATTTTATTGTTTTTTGAAGCTCGTATGTCGAAAAATAAACTGAAAATAGCTCTATTATACCCCAAGTGGGAAATGTCGAACCCTATATGATCCGAAAATAGCACTAGCAGGAGAAGAACCCACTTTTGAATGATCACTTTGGGCCCTTGTTAAGAAAACTAAAAATGGAAGGAAACTTAGAATGATTACAAGAAATGTGAAGATGGGTGTTGAGTGTTTATGTAGGTCCATTACGGAAGGCTTATCTTAAGCGTAATTTGGAATTTATTCCAAAAGGGAAAATAGAATAGTCATCCTTGTAGTGTCGCAGATAGTGGCTATTCTACTCGTAAGATAAAATATAACCCCGTATGATTCATGAATTTATTGGTTCTCGTCTAACTCTCCCTTTAATCACTAATTCATCGACTTTGATGAACGATGGAGGTGGAGTTTGATTCTCGTTTAGTCTTCCGGGAGATTTGAAGTTGCAAGGTTAAGATAATGATATGTCGTCCCGAGGTGTGGCTACGCTGAGGGATTGTGGTTGGTTGAGATCCAGTGATTCCATGCTAGATTTCATGTAAGAGTAGGTTATTGTTAGAAAAAAAATAAAGTTCTAGCAGGAGGAAGCTCATTTTGTAGGAAACTCTTTATGGCCCTTTGAAGGAGACACTTTTCTGATACATTTGCTGGAGGAAAACTTGGAACGTAAATAGTTTGTTGTTTGCCAAATCCAATGAAGCTGAATATAGGATGTTGGGTGACTGATTTTTTGAGATCCTTTGGTTAACAATTGGTATGGGAGGGTTGGGTTTTGATTTTTTAATAACAATGTAACTATTGTACTTCCTTCCCTTAGCCACTAATTTATTGACTTCGATCGGGACCAGGTGGAGTTTGGATTCGGATTTGGTCCAAAGATTCGGGTTTAGAAAATGATTGTAGCCCCTTACTTGTCTAGCTTTTATTTCACATCAGAACTCTTTATCATACAAGGTCGGGAGAGGAGGGACCTTTCAGATATGTTGACCAAACGAAGGTGATGATAGTTTCAGATTAGAAAGGATATGAGATTATGTTTATATCAAGAATACAACAAATAGTGCTATTGTTTAGTGAAGTGGAGGGTCTTGATGGTATCACCTTAAGGGCCATTTTTTCCAAAGCCTTGGGTTTTCTGCTTATTTTATTTATTTCTCGTATGCTTTTTCTCGTACTATTATTTTCTGGTTTTCCTCTTTAGAAGGGTTACTCTTATATGTTGTAATTGTCTTTTTTTCATTTCCTAATGTTGTTTATCATTCCCTTTCTCGTTGATACGCTGGCTTTCTTTCATTAGTTCGCTGGTCTTCCTTAGGTCAATAATTGCTAATGAGAACCTTTCTATTTAGCAATTCCTTTTCAGGTATCTCTAAGGCGTTGTCATAATGTAGGTTTTTCCGACCCTTTCCTCAGATAGGCTTCACTATCTTCCCTAAGAGATACCTCAGATACCTGCAGGTTGCCTTGGCTCCCATATTTTTTGTTTTTATAAATTGCTTCTGTTTGCCAATAAAAAAAAAAAAAAGGCAAGAAATGGATACTTCTTGCTCTCATTTTAATTACTGATGACCTTGATGGTTGTGTTTCAGTACACTAAGTCTTTTCACCCTGGAAGACTTTGTGTATGAAAGATATGATACAAAAATGTATTGTACGTAATGTGTCTCAATTAATCAACATTATAATTTTCCTTGTTATTATCTTTACAAAAATTAGTGTTCAATTCACATTTCTTTTAAAAGACTTGTTACACTTCAAAATTATTAATAGGCACTGTAAGAAATTAATTAAGTGTTTTTATTGATTGTAAAAGGCTATTAATACATGCTGCATGTAAAAGGGAATTTACATATTTTGATTCTATTATGCTCTGCATATTATATATGTGTGTGTGTTGTAAATCCTATAGTTTCCAAGATGAGTGCAATATATCAAAAAAAATAAAATTTTCTAAAATAAAAGTTTCTAACCTTAGTTCCTTTAATTATTGTGATACTCTTTCCACAATGTGTTTTACTATGTATAGTGGCTTCGCATATCCGTATTATATACGGCGCAAGAGGGCTATATGACGCCGATCCATCGGGATCCATCTCATTGCTCGCTATTGCAAGATGCATTACTGTGTCTCACTTTGTCGAGACTGACGTTTGTATTTATTATTTATGAATTAACATTCCGCTTTTACTTCCTCTAATTTATATATATATAGTGAATTATAAACATGGTTATTTCGTTAATTATAGTTACAAAGAGTTCTCCGACCGTCAGCCAGACGAGCCTTCCTCGCTTATGGCGATGGATCCACGATTCGGCCCATACGTGATCCGCGTAGATTCACTTCAGATATACCGATTAGGCCACATCATCAGATCGCCGCCATTACTTGTCTCGTCGAGATGGAGGTCCGAGACCCACATTCCATGCCCCGCCAGGAGATGACGATCACGCCACAAGATGTTGCTATCATCCAGCCCGCGATCGACTTAATTCAGCCGCGGATCGGACATGTATGCTCGATACCGTATTGCGCGGTGAGTCGCTTCAGTCACCCCACCCGCTTAATGCTTCCTCGCAGGATCGACCATCTCCACGTGGTTATGTCGCTAGCTATCGACCCCAGACCTCGACGCCGACGCAGGCCGCCGAGCTGAGCTGTAAATTCTTATTAGCGTCGATAGATCCTTCTTGTTTCCGGACAAGAAGGGGGTCCATGTTCACCTGTGCTTTCTCCCGCTACTCCGTGATTTGACGCAGACATCGACTTATAGCTGGGGTGGTGCAGTACTTGCACACACATATCGAGTTATGTCGCGCTACTGACCATGATGCTAAGATAAGTGATTGTATTACACCTACGTGTATGTATATATAGTTTTATCGTAAGTTCATAAACTTTCATCTATGAAATTAGATCGCTTAATTTATGTTTATTGCATACTACCTATGGTCTTAGGAGAGGCTTTTACGTGGCCGACCCGATTGGGAGATCTCGCACTATATCCAAGACCACCATCGCGCATGCTCACATGATGACGAATACGCCGATGATGGTCAGAGCTGGTGGTATGGACGATGGATTACCAATGAGCTCCCATGTCAAATTTCCCGAGCCGACTGATAGAGCCGAGCGCCTCTTCCGCTAGGTGTAGGTGGAGAGTACCTTTGACATCGGCAAGTTAACCCATCCTGTCCCTCCTACTATACGCAGATCAGCTGGGACGCACAAACTTCTGGACGTAATTATATGTAAAAAGTGGTTGTAATTATATGGTACAAAAAGTATATGATTCATAGTAATTTCAATCTTGTTGACATAAAAGTATTTGACATCAATGGTTAATGTAGGTCTTATGGCAAAACGTGATGTCTGAGAGGTGGTCAATTTGTGCTTCCCGATATATGCTTAGCTGATCAGGATATCTGGCGCACGATGTCACCCCTCATATGTTTCGAGACTGTTGAGTGGCATCGTCCGGAGCGCGTATTGCGCCGGGCTTGGGTTGCATCAGATACCTCCGGTACCTTTGGCGCTATTTAGGTTCAGCTACATGTAGTCGATGCATCGCCAAGCAACACTGGGCCGATTGGCGACATCATGCTCCTTACATAGCACTGGCCGGATACACGATCGACCGAGGATCATTACTCACCCCCTATGGTGGGTATCATGGACTTCCGTGATCCATACATGCAAAGTGGGTATCACAGACACGACGCTTATGACACCACTCACAGATGTGGATGATATGAGGTTTGCTACTACAAATTCTAGTATGAATGTTATGGTAAGTTAGACTGTCGTGTTTCTAAAATAGTTTACCTAATTTTAATCAATATAGTTTGCAGTTATACTCATTTCTTCTCGCTCATGCAGATCGCCGCCATAGTCGACATAGTCGATCGGCCTCGCTTTTGTTGTCGTCGGTGCTATGTACGACATATACTATATTGCCCAATCTGGCTAAGCATGTACAGACGGAGAAGGACACGTGATCGCTGGGAGTATGCTCAAAGAGGCATCCACATCACATACACCATCTAGCCGACCTCCAAGTCATCAACCTCACACGATGCAAACCCATTAGAGGCAGGGAGAGGGAGGTAGGGGGTGTTGAGCCGAAGTTCAGAGCCGGAGCGGTGGGGCGGTGTCATGGTGTAGACATAGACAACGCATTTGCACACTCTGATGCGTAGCTTCATCTTGTTACCTCATACTTACCTCACCTTCCACACCACTTCCTACTCCCCACATTGACCCACACCTTTCCAGCAACACCACATTTCGTATCCCCACACATTGACATCGCCAATTTCCATACCCCCATACATTGACACATCACTCATCCATCCACCTACACGATGACACACCATACTGCACTTTACCCGAGTGGGTTAGACTTCCGTGTGGCAGGCGGCCCCTGACTCGACGTGGTGCATCGACCACTCATCCACCACTTGCCTTGGCTCCATCACTCCCTGCTCCATCGCCTCCCTGGCAGCCGCCTCACACAAAGACAGATCCTGTCTCTGGCTGCATCGGTTATTCTAGGCGCCGTTCTAAAAGAACTATTAAGGCGCCTTCTTGTGGGACTCATTGATACGTGATTTTATTTATATATGTGATTTTTTTTTATACATGTGCATTCGGATTTTTTCTGTCATCGATTAAGGTTTTGTATTTCAAAGATCATAGGTTTTAGGGTCTAATGTATAAATTGTGGTCTAATAATTGTACAATTTTTTAACAACGCAGATGGCAATTAGAAGTAAGAAAATACACAGCCAATTCGGTTTTCCAAACCATTATTAATAAGAATTTAGCACATTATTAGAATGCAGTGGCGGCTAGTATATGAACTGCAGAAGCTTGGAATTGAATAAATGGAGATATTTAGTCATAATGTTGATGAAGATCATTATACCAAGCCAGCAGATCATTAATTTCAAAAAGAGAACCACAAGGAATATATAAACATTGGTGAAGACAGGGGATGATACACCCCTAAAAGAGCCTCTGTTTCCCATGTATGTAGAAAATTCATACCACAACCGAATTCTCTTCGCCACAAACCGGGTTATCTTGTAAGAGCCCAATGAGCTGGTTCATACAGGCCTGGGGTGCCCACACCAATTTGTTCCATATGCTTTTATCAATACTCTCAAATATAAACTCTAAACTGCTTCATATTTGAAACTATTTCAAATTTTTAGTTCTTGATTTTTTAAAATTGATCTATAAAATATATATATCGAAAAAAATACCAACACAATTTTTTTTTTCTTCATCAATTTTCAAATAAATTCCGAAAACTGGTTTTTATGAAATGGCAAATTATCAAATGTATATATTTTTCGATTTCAAATATTGTTTCTTACTAAGTAGAAAATGGAGATGAAGAAGTAAAGTAGACGAATAAAATTGCTACCAAATCTACAAGCTGTTTTTTTCGCAAGTATAAAATTGCTACCATCTAAATTCACTACTAGTCAAATTGTAGAGCATGTCATAATTTAATCCCTATATGTGCTTTCGCACTAGAACCCTGTAGCACCTCTTTGAAAATTTTCAGCTAGTAGGTTGGAGAATTAAACAATGCAGATGTGGGAATGATAAAAATAGAATAAACCTTGGTCTACAAGATTAGTCAAAGTCAAA
Source organism: Tetrastigma voinierianum (assembly GCA_016808115.1). Classification (NCBI taxonomy): domain Eukaryota; kingdom Viridiplantae; phylum Streptophyta; class Magnoliopsida; order Vitales; family Vitaceae; genus Tetrastigma; species Tetrastigma voinierianum. The sequence goes on along the minus strand of JAEQBH010006527.1, from coordinate 216,559 downwards.
TAACTATTAGCAAGCACCAACTCTCATGAGTTAAACAATACCGGGCCGGTAATGTCATATCCTTGTCTTTACACCGCAAAAACTAAAAAGTGGTAGTTAAAGTGCAAAGTAATCCAAATTCTTTGCTTAGAAACCAATGCTTCTTTTTACAATATGATTACATAAATATGCCCAAAATGGGCAAAAGTACATGAGAATGAGGAGTTCCCGAGATGGTGCGCACTTCATCATCCTTCTCGGCCTGGGCTTGAACACCTGATTGAAGGGTCCAACACTTCACTCGAAAGCATTGCAAAATTTAACATCCATCATGTTCGCCTCATCCCAAAGCTCCCATCCTATTTACAATTCTATAATTACACCCATGATAGCAACACCCAATTGGCTATAGAAAAAGAACAGCATGTATGTAAATTACAGATCAAACATTTCATAATCGTTATCATACAATTTCACAGATAGCTAAAAACCCAAGAATACGGTCCCATAAAGACAATGAAAACGCATTCTCCTTCATATATTCGTGTGACACATTCATTTACTGAACTTGATTCATGTTCTTACAAGAACGCCGGACAGGGACCTAGTTGTTTAAAATAATAACCCGCATGTGACTGTGGTTTTCCCCTCCCTAACATCCATTTCATTATGCAACAGTGGTTTCGATGGACATCCATCTCCAAAGCGCTGCATCGACGTTGTGTGGTACAATCACAAAGGTTAATTGCTAAAGAGGCCACCATCTTCATTGAATATTGATGGAAAAGTGGGTGCCCATGTGTCATAGTAATGACTTAGCCTTCTACAAACAAACTAAATCAACACACCGACATGCCGATTATGCCGATATGATATATTACATGCAAAGCCATATATCAATGTCTTCCACATGTGCAATTTTTCATGTAAGTTGATCGCGATGAGTTCGGCTCTCCTTGACTTTACATGAAATAGCCCTTCACGTGATCGTAAAGGACACTTCCATCGAACCACTTAAATAACACTACCCGAATCAAGGCGAGAGATCGAACATATGGGAGGAATTGCTCAGTGGATGCCAATTTATTAGCACCTACTTCTCTTCTTGCAACAAAGTAACTGTTGAGATGGAAAAAGGTCAATTGTACTAATGCAGTTACTGGTAGGCTTCGAGCTCATTTAAGGACACTATTAAATACCTCTGAAATGTTTGTAGTCATTAAACCATATCTTCGACCGCTGTGAAAGAACCCATAATCGAACTGACTCCGCTCTACCATCAGAATGCTTCTCGGAATTAATTCCCAATTGTATATTCATATGCTTTTGAATTTGCGTTTATACTAGCTAAAGTCGCTTTAAGATACCAAATTTTCAAAACTTTATCTTTGAACCGTGTCATAAAATTGCTAGCGAAATGACGCATGCAAATCCTCGTGATGTGCACATGGTGCGTACTCTCAACCAAGATGAGGATCGGCTATCGCTTCATGATTCCCCGGATGCCCTGCCTCGATATAATGCAAATTCCTGGGCCCTTCGAGTAACCTCCTCTCTATTTCTTATACATGCCAAGAACCATCCCCAACTACGCATTCTCGCCTCCAGAATAGCAAATGCCAATGGAAACAACTGATTATTTTCGTCACACCCCATAACAATCAATAACTTGCCTTTATACTTCCCATATAAATGTGTACAATCAATACTCATAACGGGACGACAATGTTGGAACCCTTCAATAGATGGCTTGAATGACCAGAACACACGTTGGAATACCTTAGTGTTTGGCATATTAGTTTCACATGTTTTCCAAACAACAACACATTCAGGATTTGCTTGCTCTATGCCCAAGAACAAACGTGGCAACTCTGTATATGACTGAGAGAAGTCACCAAATAACTGCTTAATTAAGCCTATGCTTCCTATCCAACTTTTTGTATGATATTTGATATCCCCATTTTTCCATCACACTCGCCTCGAATAGCAAAATGTGAGACAATGTGAATCAGGCTCGACTAATGCCTTTATATGAGTAGAAACCAATCGAGTTCCTGATGATGGTCCCGTTCAAGCAAGGATTGACACAAGATATGGCCCAAAGATATTTGTTGATAACAAATAAGGAAGTATCTGACCACTATCGCACGAAGCTTCCATGGACAAGCAAGGATATTCTTCACCTTCTTACATCTTAAAACGAAATTTTTTTGAGGATGCAACAACGACATACTCTTGTGTGCTTTAATAGAGCAAATCTTTGCAGCCTCTTGCAAATCAAATTTAGAATTAAAAACTTGCCCACCACGCACTCCTCCACCGACTATCGATAGGGTCGCACTCCATGGAGTCCAACAACTTGTAACAAAGATTATCCGTGGCCAACATGTCGAAATCGAGGTGTTTCAGGGTAAGTGATAGGCAACAGGATGGCTCATCCCACGTCTCATCATCTGGTGATTTGATACATCACAAGATGGTGCTTAGCAGCAGACATGATATCCCTTGTTCATTCTCCAAAATCCTGGTTGAAAGTTTCGAAGAATGATGCATGTCGATCAACTTCAACATCCCATCATCTCCATCGTGATTCATCATCAACATCATCACCATATATTCATCATCTTCTTCATCCGTGACCGTGCCTTCATCATTCTTCCATTTGGTCCAAGATCCTGCATCGACCACTACTCAGCCCACAACCATAGTCAAACTCAGGCAACATTGTAATTGTCGCTAACGTATATCTGCACGCGCCACCCACGTATATTGTCCACCAGGCTCGACTCGAACAACTTTAATACACAGCTCAATTTCTCAATGGTTGTCAGTGTTAACCGCATCCAACATTTTGCGCACACTACCGTCATCCCGCACCGGGATACAAGGTTGGAACTTTTACCACTCCAAGGGATACTTTACAAATGAGTACCACTTAAACCTTCGTTGTTAACGGTTGTCTTTAAGTATATCATATCAATCAATTGTTGAAACGTGCATTCAACCTAGCATTTCCAAAGGCTCTATCACGCTTTCGCCCTCATATTTGACATCCGTTTCACTCGATATTTGTCCATTATAGTAACATGTCAATGAATTGTTTGAAATGCATATAATCGAATTCGCATAAAATTGTCGCAAATTACTCAATATTATGGAGAGGTAATTATCCTTATATCACATCAACTTTATCATAATTGTCTCCTTAAACGATAAATCACCATTAGGTTAACTGATGAGGAAAATTCTTGGTCATCTTGATTTTCAACAGCTCAAAAAATTTACAGATAGGAAGAGAATTCAATATTCAATTATAAATCAACGGGCTCCTTTAGTTTTTAGTCAATCCCCGTGAAAAATGGAAATTTTAGTGATTGATGTTATCACATTGGATATTCAGCACTCAATGGACTATTTAATTTTCAGCTTAATCCCATGAAACGGAAATCTTAGTAATTGCTAGAATATGTTCACATATTTCAATGGGAATTTTTTATAGTTAGCACCCGCTTGTGTATCATACATTCCCAAACATATGCAAGAAGCATACAAAGATGCCTAGGCTAGGCAAGAATAAGATATAAATAGAAACCTTCTCCTTACTTGAATCTGAACCATAACTAGAATCCTAAGAATGATAATGATGAAAAGTTAAACCTTATTTTTCCCTATTAATTATATTCCCTTATTAACTAATGCAAGTACAATACAAAGATGCAAAAGTACAACGGGGATAAGGCAACAACCTGAGGAGGAGCAGCACCACCTGAAAGGTGATCTGCAGTGCCTGACTGAGCAGCCAGAGGAGTGGGAGAAGAAAGGTATGGGAGGGCCGGGGAAAGCCCTAGTCGCGAAGAACTAACCCCGCACCACCAGCCGCCTATCCTAACGACTCCGCCAATTGTTCACTAAACGCCGCTGAGAACTTAATCGCATTTGAATAGTTCAAATGTCAAGCAGTCAATCCACCTCGCATCACATTGGTCTGAATGCCTCGACTACGCAATTAACTAGTAAATGCCGCCGCGAGGCTGCTTCGCCTCAGATATCCAATCACGCCCCATTGCCGGCATTATGATCTACTTTGGGAAATATTTTGGACGCAGCACTCATTTTATTTTTTATTTTCCCAAACAGTGTATTTCCGTACAAAACTCGGATATATGATAATTCATACAAGAAACGGAGTTTTGTACAGAAATACGCCTAATTAAAAAAAATAAAATAAAATTACTGTGGCTTTCAAAATAATTTCCAAAATAGAGCTTACCGTCAAGAATCCAGAACTGCGATTTGAATCACGCAGGCTTCAAGAACCGACTACGGCATTTGATTTCAAGCACTGTCACTGCCGAGAACGGCGGCATTTGGATTGATGTAATTGTCGTCGTTCACAACACCTGGCAGATTTGAATTTCACCCCAAATGCCATTGCTCTCAATCCAAGCAAGAATTAACTCAAAAGCCGTCGTTCGAACTCGCAAGAATCGGGTCGAAAGGTTGCTCTGCTAAGGCTTTTCCCATTTTCCTCTTCCTCGTCTTCACTTCTTCTCTCTCCCCTCCTCGCCGCTTCCGATCCTCCAAACGGTGGTCTCCGCTCCTTCTTGTCCCCCGACTCAAGTAACGCTTTTCCCCTGCTCCTCTCTTCGTTTTAATGGGTGCCCCTTTCTACCGCGCATCAAGGCAATATTTTGTTTTATTGATCTATGATGCAAGCATCGGGTTGAAGAGATAGATGTTGGAGATGCGAAATTACCGCGTGTCGCCTTGCTAAGTGTTGTAGTCCAGAGGAGTCGGGATTTATATAGTACCGTGAGTCGTAAGGAGGAAAGTTACCGCACTTGATTTTTCTTTGTTATTTCGTGGTCCTACTATTATTTTTGAAGATTTTCTAAGACGGGTCTTTCGATGTTGGTTCTCGGCGTTTAGAACCGCCGTGTTGTGCTAATCACCAATGTTAAAACCCGAAAGTCTACGATGTGATGTCAAGGACCGGTAATTATTTTTCCCTTTATCATGGTCATCGACTTTGGCCGAGCGTGTCTCGCTTCATCGCCAACTAAAGATGCATGTCACGTTACGCTGCTTAATAATGAAATTATTGCAAAAACTAGAAATGCTTACAATCAACACTGCTCTCGCTCAACTTCGATTAGCTATGTAAGACAATATATATAATGAATCGCACCGCCTATTTCCTGGAATTATAGGCATTGTAAGTCATAATGCTACTTATTTCACAACAGATGAATAGAGATATCAACCCCTCTCCCGCACATTAAGTAACTCGTAAATTCAAACTCGGGGTTCCTAACTTGAATTGGCTTCAGATAGATCCTCACATTGTTAGTGGGAAGTGGTTTTTGGCACTTTATATCTAGTGAGCTTCTTTCTACTGTATAGATGTACTTCTAGGTCATGAGGGGTTTATACCTAAAACAACGTTATCCACGTGACTGAAAGCGTTGTTACAAATGGTATTAAAATTAAGTCCCTAAATCTACTCGTGAAAGTGTTATTGGACTGTCCCAACAAGTTTAGCATTTAAGTATGTTAAAGTAATGCCATGAGTTTAAATTGTTACTAGCATTTAAGCTTATTAAACATGAGCTTGCTTGCTTTTTTTCCAAGGCAACCTAAGTAATTTACAAACATTTTCATTTTTTTTATAAGCATAAATTACTGTGGCCTTGCTTTCACATTTCACATGTCAGGCCGACATGCATCATTTTCATTTCATTTCTATAGATGTTGTACGTTGGTTTTACCTTTACTATTATAGAGAATTTTGTTTTTTGTGTAAACCAAATGCCTAAGTAACGCCTACCTCGAAGACATCTTCGCCTGGTAGAGTTGCAATTTTCTTGTGACAAGACAAATATATGATGTGATGTGTTTGTCACAAGACAAATGCACATTGGTCGGCCAACAAGAAATGGGACATATTGGGTGGCATATGCTTTGAAATAAAGGGTATTTAGTCAGGGTGTTTGGTGTTTAGATCCAAATTTTGGTGTAGTATGAAATTAATATTATTAATTCCTGGGCAGTTTGTTATGTCTTTGATAATTTTTAGATGTGCTGTCGTCGGGTTGTTGCTTTACAATTTTTTTGAATAATATGGAAAGATGTATGTCTTGGGTATCTCTACTATCCTCCTTTCAAAGAGTGTTTTATTTAACATAGTGGGTATCTCTACAACTCATGAGACTTGAAATGCTCTATTTCAATAATGTTTGCATTAAACTTGAATGATAGTTTGCTCCATGGGCGCAATGGCTTCCTCATGGCTTCGACACATAATATTTGCTCCATTCTACAAAGCCTACACCCATTGCATGGCTTGCAAATTACCTAATAATTCAAGGCCCTAGTTATAAAATAAACTCAAATACTATATTAAATTATAAATCATTTTAATCGTTATAAATGATTGAAATGGAAGGCTACTCTAATTGTTTTCTTTTATGATAAAGTTGATTTTATATCATCATGCTAATGACCTCTCATATATTATTTAATTAATGTGAAACCATTGTGCATGTGTCAACATGTTTGTTTCAACAATTCCCGTGATATGTTAATGTATAATGGACAAATAGTGAGGACTAAAAAACAGATGTCTAATATGAGGAGAGGAAACTTGTATCGCGCTTTGAAGATACCGAATGCACGTTTCAACAATTGATTGATATGATATACTCAAAGACAACCATTGACAAACGAAGGTTCAAATTAGTACTCATTTGTAAGTATCCTCTTAGAAATGGAAATAGGTTCCAACCTTTTCCAGTGCGGGATGATAGTAGTGTGCGCGAAATGTTGGATCTAGTTAACACAACAACCATTGAGGAAATTGAACTGTACATTAAAGTTGTTCGTGTCAAGGCACAATTGAACCAATCTGTGGGTGGCCATGAAGATTTATTTGTTCGCGACCATTACAATGTTGCACAATCACATTTGGCCAGGCCTAGTACGGTGGCAAGATCGGATACAGACCGCATGGGAGATGATGATGACAAGGCTGATTTAAGAAGGTAATGATCAAGATGTTAATGATGAACGTGCTGGAGATGATGACGATGTTGACGTTGATTTAAATGCATCCTCCTTTCGAACTTTTAACCAAGTTTTGGAGAATGAACAAGGGATATATGTCTCAAAGATGGCACCATCTGCGGATGTATCAAATCACCCAGATGATGAGACATTGATGAGTCATCCCCGGGTAATTGTCACTTACCACCAACGCCTCACTAACATGTGAGAACTCAGATAATGTCGCTGCAAGTTGTCGACCTACGGTGCAAAGATATCACCGGCTGTTCGAGGGAGAATTCAAGTATCGCCAAGTTTTTAATTCGAAATCTGATTTGCAAGAGGCTGCAAAGATTTACTCAATTACAGCACACCAAGAGTATGTCGTTGTTGCATCCTCAAAAAAATTGCTCGTTTTAAGATGTAAGAAGGCGGAAGAATGTCACTGTCCATGGAAGCTTCGTGCAATGGTTGTGAAAGATACTTCGTTATTTGTTATCAACAAATATAATCGGGTCAGAGTATCAGGCCAATCCTTGTTTGAACCGACCATCACCAACTGTGACTAATTTCGTTGCTAGTCATATAAAGGCATTCAATTAAGGCACAATTTACATTGTCTACGCTTATTCAAGCAAGTGTGATGGAGAAATGGTGATATCAAATATCATACAAAAGGCTGGATGGAAAGCATAAAGCACTAGACAAGCTTGTTCGTGATTTCTTTCAATATATACGAGTTGCCCCGCTTATTCTTTGCCATAAAGCAATCAACTCGAAGTATTGTGATTTGAAAAACACTAGAAATGATGCCAAATGACCGAGATAGTACAACGCGTGTTCTCGTCATTCAAGCCATCTATCAAGGGTTCCAAATATCAAGCCGTCCCGTAATTAGTATTGATGGAACACATTTATATGGGAAGTATAAAGGAAGTTATTGATTTGCTATGGGGGTGTGACAGAATAATCGCTTGCTCACTGCATTTACAATTACGTAAGGCGAATAATGGAGAAGTCGGGATGGTTCTCGGCATTTATAAGAAATACAAAGGACTCAACTGATGGGGAATTTCGCGTTATATCCGATCGCCATCCAGTATCATGGCAAAGAATGTCTCGAGATCCTCATCTTGGCTTGGCCGCACCATCACCTTATCGACAGGATATGATAAAGGCCATTTCATAAGAAATTTCATGACTCTAAGGCTCAAAAGTATGATCGACATGTTGGAAAATTCCTGTATGCAGAGTAGCTTTAGCGAGTACAGAACGCAAATTCAATAAGCACATGAGTACAATTGGGAGAATTAATCTTGCAAAGACTACAATGGTCGAGGTTGTCCTAATTCGCTTACGGGCTCTTTCACACGACGAGGTCAAAGATACTGGTTACGATCGTCCAAACTATCCTCGAGGTATTTAAATCACGCCCCAAATGGTTTCGCAGTCACCGCAACCCCACCAGCGCTGGACCCTCCGCCCCAAACCTACTTCAGCAAAGAAGGAACCAAAGCACAGATTGACATCCGATGAGCTTGCTCACTCCGTATGTTGATGCGCAGATCCAACTTTTAGGTTGTAAAGGTAGGTTCGATGGACTTGTTCTCATTTACCACATAGTGGCTTTATTCCATGTCAAGTCAAGGAGAGGTCGAACTCATCGCCAAACTTACATGAAAAAAATGCACATGTAAAGACACTGATATGTCATATGATAGCAAAAGATGTCAAGACGCTGCTAGATTGGCTTGTTCGTAAGGCTACTACACTACTCCGCCCTACTATGAACATGTAAGCAAAGCCTTTCCACCAATATTCAATGAAGATGAGTGGCCTTTATGGTGGTCCGACGATTGTACCACTTTGATCCAATGCAACAAGACGAAGGACGCCCCAGATCAACCCTGCTGTGATAATGAGATGGACAAGTAGGAGGGAAACCCTCAATCACATGGTCAGGTAAAACAACTTGGTCACAATCGCCGCTCGTAAGAACATAAATCAAGTTTAATAATTAATTTGTACGATATACAAATGTAGCCGCTCCCATCGATATGATTCGTCCTTCCCGCAAGGCTCATCACCCTATTAAGTTAAAATATGAATGAGATGAATGTTTTTGACCCATCTAGTGAATGAAGGAAAATATGCCTTTGCTTTTGAAGTATGTGCTTTTATGTTGTTTGGCTTTTAGTCACGGGCAATCTTTTGTTTAATTCCAAGAAGTATGGTGGCAATCTAAGGAAATTAAAGAAAATATGCCTTTGGTTTTTATGTCGGGCAACTGCCCTCTCTAGGAAAAACCGATGGATTCAAAAGGCCTCGGCAGCATGGCATCATCCGATTATACACATGGCTTCGGTCCTGTAGTTTGTGGGAATTATAAGGATGCTTCTGATGGTGTTCAGGATTTTCCATGAATGCTTGTTCTAACAATTTGCTTTTTCCATGTTGTGATATGAAACACCAGAGCTTATACTATACTTAAACAAGCTCCATTCTTGGTGCCATTTACAAGCAGAGTTAAAATATTCACCGGTAGTTTGATCAAGGATGACAAATTTGTGCTAAAATGTTTAGGTTCGCATGCATGTAATACTGGGGACATTACACGTTGGTAATTAATCGATATGTTTTTGCTAAAAATATTTTTTTCCATGAGAACTATTGAATCCTTTGAGTTCTCGTTTCACTAACTTATGTCGGGTACTCTACCTTTCAAATACAAGAAGGAAGCACTGGACGAATGTATAGATCTCATTCCTCGTTTTCACTGGAATCGATTCAGACCCATGGGATCATATTTCGGAACATCTAATTTAATCAATTGATTATGCCTCAAGATGATCTCCGAGGATTGGTATTGCCAATGTTTATATATTCCTTGCGGGTTCTCTTTTGAAACTAATGAAATTTATGATCCTCGTTCGTATATCGACATTCGAGAAAATTTGTGTATCGTAAATATTCCTGTCTTCACTTGAATTCGGGACTAATATCATTTGTCAATGAATTTGGAGTTTATGGCCGATATTTATGGTTGCGGGATTATCATGATTTACAAGAATATTATTTGTTTTGTAAAATTGCTTTCAAAAAAATAAGCTCCAAAATTCTCATTCATGTCTTCAAAAGTGCTTGTTGTGATATAAAAGATACCAACCAATCTCTAGGTGTAATCGACAGATCTCGCACAGAACCATACCCTATTTAGAATTCTAAGATACCAATCTACAAAGATAAGCAAGAACAGGCTTCCCTCCCCTCCCTTGATTCCTTCATCATCTTCTTCTTACATCCATCTTATTTTATTTCATTTTATTATTGCCAAAACAGTGGCCATTTTCTACTTTCCTATATTTTCTCAGAAATCAAACAAGATTCCAAGAAAGAGTAATTTACTGGTCTGATCTTTCTTTTGTGCAAAGAAACCAAATGGACATCTACAATAATAAGTCTCCACCTAATAATATGGTCCGTGTCTCCTGAGATTTCAGCAGGATTTTCCTTCAAAATTTTGAAGATTCAAGAATTCCATGTAATCTGATTCTCATTTCCATCAAATGAAAGTGAAAGCATTTAAAATAAATAACTAAATTAAATCAAAAATATTAAGCATGCTTCATCCGTGATGAAGAAACAATAGAGGCTACTGATCTACAGGTAGCAAACAATCATAGAAAGGAAAGTTAAAGTTTCAAACCAACAACCGCAGGGACCACTTGGTTTTTTTGAAAGGGGAATCTACCTTAAAAACGAAAAATTATTTGGAGAATTGTCCTTTAAAGATGCAATTTTAGGCGTAAAATATATTAGATTTTGAATTTATATTAAATTGATTTTCACATAAAAATTATACATGCAATTTCTAAATATTTTTCATAGTTTTATAAATATTTTTTTCAATGATAATAAATTTGAAATACCTCATTCATTTATTTTTTTCTTATTTCAACCAAATATAACCACCCTCAATTAATTTAAACTTTTATTAAATATTTGATCAAAATTAACCTTATATCTACCATTTTTCATAAATACTTCGTGAAAAGGGTGATCCATGAGTCCCACAAGATGCACATGTATAAAAAAATCTCATATATAAATATAAAATCATGTATCAATGAGTCCCACAAGAAGGCGCCTTAATAGTTCTCTAGAACGGCGCCTGACAAATGTAGATCGTAGTGGCAACAGATCCTCAGGCCGCGGGTGACGCTACGCCGAGGGAGCCGATGGAACCCAGGGAGCTCGAGGAGCCAAGGCAAGTGGTGGATGAGTGGTCGATGCACACGCCGAGTCTGTCGCCACTGAAGTCTACCCCACTGTGTAAAGGGTTCAGTATGGTGTCATCATGTGGGGATGGATGGCGAGCACAACGGTGGGGTGGGCTGGCGACGCCACTGCCATGACACGAATGGTCCTAAGGTGACGTCAATGTGGGGTACCGAATGGTGTGGAAGGTGACGCCACATCGTGCTGGGTACTGATCGCAGTTGGATGGCGAGGGTGGTACGAGAGGTAACAAAGTAGTCAAACTCGCGATCAAGTGTGTACGCATCGCTACTCTACACCACATGACCGCCAGCACCATCTCCAAAGACGACTCTACAACCCAACTCCCTCTCGCTCCTCCGCTCTCGCCCCATCGGGTCGCATCCGCGGATCTGAGTCGATGACACCGGAGGCCCACTCTGATGGCATGTGATGTGGATTCCCTCCTGCCGCACTCCGCGACGATGTTCTTCCTCTCGACCAGAACGCCGAACTGCACAGGTATATGTCAAGATGACAAGACTAGCTGTGAGCAAACGAGACCATCGACTATGTCAATCACTATGAACCAAATAAATAATTATAATTACATACCTCATTGATTAAAATTAGGTTAATATTATAAAACGCCGCCCGACTTACCATAACATTCATACTACCGGCTGTAGTATGAAAACCTCATATCATCTCTATGCAACCGTGGTGTCATAAAACGCCGTGTAATACGACGATACCACTGCATGTATGGATCCTGGAAGTCCATCATACCCACCAAAGGGGGTGAAGTAATGACCCTCGCCGATCGTGTCTCCCATAGTGCTATGTACGGAGCATGATATGTCGCCCAATCGCTACTGTGTCGCCCTCGCGCATCGACTCTATGTAGTCGGATGCTCAGAAGAGCAAGTCGGAGGTATCTCCCCGATGCAGCCCAAACTCACGCAAGACGCTGGCCCGGCATGCCACTCAACAAGACGTAAACATATGAGTGGTGACATCGCGGCGCCGCATCTCCCGATCGTCACATATATCGAAGTCAAGTCAACCACCTCTCCGACGCACGACCGCCATAAGACTCCACACATTAACCATCGACGCCAAATACTTTTATGTCAACAAGATTGAAATTACTATATGAACTATATACTCAGGAACACATAATTACAACCTTATATCGTTAACATATAATTACCTCGTCCAAGTCTCCGTATGCCTAGTCGATCTTGTGATAGAGGAGGACACCTGATGGGTTACACCTGTCAAAGGTACTCTCCACTCCACACCCCCAACCAAGAGCGCATCACTCTACCTCCACCCTCTCGGGATCGGCCGAACGCCATGCTCAACTGGTAATCCATCGTCCACCCTCAGCCACCCATCGACATCCCTCATCATGTAAGGCACAAGTGTAATGGTGTGCCGAAGATGCAGACGCTTAAAAATCTGCCTACCCACGGAAGCCTCTCTCCCAAGACCATAGCCGAATATACACAAACATAAAATTAAGCGATCTAATTTCGTGAGCCGAAGTTTATGAAATCTAAAAAAATATATACATACCCGATGAGTGTAATACAACCACTAATACCGCATCTACTAGCCCAAGCCGGCACAAGATAACTTCGATATGTGTGTGCAAGTACCGCACCACCCCAATGGAGGCAAGTCGATGCCCGTGGTCAAATCACTAGCAGTGGGAGAAAGCACGTGTGAACATGGACCCTTCTTGTCCGAACAAGAAGGATCCCATGTTGCGCGACATGAAGCCATGCACTCCGCCTCGTCACTTCATCAAAGATCAGTCCCGGGTCGAGATAATCGCTGATAACCACCCGATAGATAGTCAATCCCCTCGCAGCATCGCGCAGGGTGACTCCGAGCAGTCGCGATAACTCGCCACGTCAGGCATGCATGTCCCCGCGATCTGGCCGGGTCCGCTGACACGGGCTGTCAAGGATGATAAACATCCCGTAACGTGATCATCTCCTCCTGATCGTACATGAAATGTGTGGGTCTCGTCACGATCTCGACGAGACAAGCAATAAGCGGCCGCCCATGACGATGTGGCCTAAGCGGCATATACCGGTAGAATCCTACGCTCACGTATGGACGAATACGTGATCCATCCTCCACAGTCGAGGAAGCTGCCTTCATCCGGCCGACGAGGCCTGGAGAACTTCCTCAGAACTATAATTAACGAAATAACCATGTTTATAATTGAATATATATAGATTAGAGACTAAAACTGGAATGCTAATTCATGAATAATAAAATACAAACCTCGCTTCGTCAACAAAGTGGGATCTGTTCGTTCGCAATAGCAAGACATGATCCAATGGATCGCTACGTAATTTCTCCTTCGAACGCCATATATATCCTGGATGTCTAAAAAACACAATATACATATTAGTAAAACACATTGGAGAAAGTGTATCACAATAATTAAAGACACTAAGGTTAGAAACTTTTATTTCAAAAACTTTTTTTTTTTTTATATAATGTCACTCATCTTGGAGACTATAGGATTTACAACACACACACATATCTAATATGCAGAGCATAATAGAATCAAAATATATAAATTCCCTTTTACATGCAGCATGTATTAATAACTTTTTTTTAATTAATAAAAGCACTAAATTATTTTCATCCAAAGGTCTATTAATAATTTTAAAGTATAACAATTCAATTATTAAAAAGGACACCTACGTTAAAATCAGACGTTCAAACACCAGGCCAAACACTACCCATATCCTGACTCCACATACACTTAGTAAGTTGGATGATGGATTTAATAATGTTTTTTGTGTTTTTAAAAATAATGTTGGTGCATGGTTTTCAAAACTAATCTGAACATGCACTAGAATTATGATCCGTGAAGGTCAGAATTGATCCGTAAAGAAAAGGAAAAATGAAAGTGAGGAATTGATATGATGGAGAGGGATGGATGGATGGGGAGAGCGAAGCAACATGTTCACATGAGATGGGCAGTGGTGGAGGGGCCCAAATCGCAGAGAAATTTTTAAAATTTAAACTACAAACTATATAAGTTCCTACTCTCTAAACTCCCTATCGATGTCCTTCTTCTTCCATATATTCTCAAACGTAGATAAAGTAACAACCAAACAACTTTAAACATCTATAAAGATATCAATGTGTAGAACCAACTACTCAAAAAATTAACAAAAACAAAGGCATTTTAAGAATGAGCCCTCAATTGCATGAAAATCATCCCGTGTAAAATGAATCAAACTAGAATTGAAAATTAATAATATTAATTTCTATACTACACCAAAATTTGATTCGAACACCGTGAGCACTTAAATAAAAAAATAACACCAAAAATTATTCTCACCCTTCTACCTTTCCAATAATTAAATACTGACATCAAAACCCCACACTTATTTTCTCCCATGTTCAAGGGTGTGATAAGAGCTAATATGATTTTTTTCCTTTTTGGAGCTTAACAATAAAACATTTGTAATTCACTTTACAATACATATGAAAATACTATTTTGTCGGAGTTCAATAAAAGATAGATTTAAATTTTTTTGGTAACTCTTAGCGAATCTCCATAAAAAGAAACCAAACAAACACATCTGCATCCAAAAAACAAATACAAGTTTATAATAGAACGAGGGAAAAAAACATATTACAATTGTTTTCACTTATTTTATGAGAACACCACAAATTAATTATACAAATATGGATAAAGATTAATAATAAAGCACTATATCAAAATTCATAAACCATATTTAGAAACATTAAAATAAGTTCAAAATATTTTATTTCCCAGCCAAATGTTTGTTCCACAAAACATCATAAAACAGTTTCCAAAATTCATTCTCCAAAGCCGTTTTCAGAACTATTTTCATAAACATTTCTCAAAATAAACCTTCATTTTATTAGAAAATTACTTGCTTGATGCATAATGAGAAAGAAAGGAAAGGGAGGCACTGGGCAACCTAGCGCCTAAACATGCTATTAGACCTGGGTGTCAAACGGTCGGGTCAAGGTTAAACTAAGCATGTGTTAAATGGGTGACTGGTGAAAAACATGAAATCTGCACACCTACACGTTTAATAAACTAGGGTAAAACAAACACGAACACCTTAACCGCTTAATAAACGGTAACACGACACCACCCGCTTAACACGCCTAATTTAAACGTCATTGCCGGCCTGGGCAACACGATAAACCACCATTCGACCCATTTTACCCGTTTACCACCCGCTTAACCATTTACCCGTTTTATTTAAAAATGTTAATCGCCGCTATTAAAAAATGATTAATTTTTTAAAAATATTAATTTATTAATTTTATTTAAACGAGTAAATCCGTTATAAACGTTAGCATGTCTCACCCGAACACGACTGCTTATTAAACGCGGTTAAACGAGTCGAATTCGCTTATCACCCAACCCGCGAGGTCTTCACCCAAACCCCGCGACCAACGGTTAATCGTGGCCTGCGAATCGCGGTCGTGGTTGAATTTTGACAGGCATAATTAGACCTATTCAACCATTGAAGAGAAATGTGCTTCCAAGTTTGCCTGAAGTTCCCAAGAGCATTTTCTCAAAATTGTTGGCATGATATCAAATTAATTTAGAAAGACAGCTACATACATGGTTAACTTTACTTGGTGGTACTGGTAACTAAGAAAATTGGATTTTTTTTTTTTCACAATTCAACCATGTCCACACCCAACCACATAACACAAAACAAATGCTTGTTCAAGTAATCTCCTCAATTTCATTCTATATTGTGATATTTACCCTATATTACCATTAAAATGGTGGTAAATCGATGAGAAATACGTAAAGAACACATACGTATTTATGTGGTTTGACAGTATGCCTACTACATCCACATAATCAAATAGTTCAAACTTTCATTATAATCAAATAGCCATATAATAAGGTATTTATAATAATCTTGAATATGACAAAAAAATAATAATAATTTGGCTCAAACTCACTATAACATACTTTAAGATATAGAAAACAATCAGTCGTGAATGAAGTAAGAACTAAAGAAATTTGATGGGTCAATTGAGACCATCCAGCTAACAACACAAAATAACTTAAAATAATCAAACCCAAATCTAACCAAGTAAACAAATTATTTCATTCTGAATTATAGTATGAGTACCAAGAAATATCCCAACCATTCCATCTTACACCAAACTGTAAATGACAAACAGAAACAGTGAACCGCTCACATACATAGACCAAAACGGGTAAACAAGAATCAAGTAATAATTCCAAATACCAAATTAAAAATAGGAAGATCATGGCAAAGTGAAGAAACTGGAAGAAACAAAGGCAACACATCAAAGAATCATTTATCCGGCTAATGCATTTGTTGATCAGAGCAATCAAATGGATGCATAAACGCATTTGGGGATAAAAATTGCTTAACAAATACCCAAAATGTCTAAACACTTTACCCGGAAGCCTGGGACGAAGAGAGGAGCAGGTGCAACCACCGGAAAGAGAGCAATGAAAGCAGTGATCTGGGTGAGACAACAAGTAACCGAGCAAATGGCAGAGGAGTGGGAGAGAAGATAGCGCATGGGAGAATGGCGAAAAGCCCTAGTCTAAAATCCAGCAATCAATTGCCGCCGTTTAACGATCAAGATTTGAATTGCCAATTGTCGCCGCAGAACGACTGCATTTGAATCCATCCAAATGCCGCCGTCATGACGACCTGCATTTGAACTATCCAAATGTCACCGCGATCGACGACACCAAGGAAATTGTACCGCCGCTCACAACGCCGGCAATTAACTCAAACCCAAAAGTCGCTGTCCCGCTGTCGCTTCAGACTTTCTTCAAATGCTCTAAGATCCCCGTCATCGGCTTGGGTTCTACTTCGTGAATTATTTTGGATGCCATATTAATTTTTTTTTTTTTAAATAGCTTATATCCGTACAAAACTCCAAGAAGCGTCAATTGGTAATGAGTCACCAGTGGATCCAAAGAAATCAACCAATAGTACTGAAGTTGATGATGTTGACAGCACCAGCACTATATATAAATCATCCTGAAGGCCTGTTTGGCAGCAGAATGAAGAATTGCCCTCCATTTACAAACAACAGTAAAAATGTTTAAACAAAGTACTTCAGGAAAGAAAAATGCTTTTCAGAGAACATTTCCCACAAATCCCTACATTTTCTTCAGAAAGCATTTCCCACAAATTCCTACATTTTCCTTCCAAGCCCTTTGGATTACAAATAGACAACGGTAAAAGCCTTCTGCAAACATACTGATGCATACATCAGTCAACTTTAGGAAAGAAAAATGCTTTTCAGAGAACATTTTTCCCACGAATTCCTACATTTTCTTTAGAGAGCATTTCCCACAAATTCCTACATTTTCCTTCCAAGCCCTTTGAATTACAAATAGACAACGGTAAAAGCCTTCTGGTAAAAGCCTTCTGCAAACATACTGATGCATACATCAGTCAACTTTAGGAAAGAAAAATGCTTTTCAGAAAACATTTTTCCCACGAATTCCTACATTTTCTTTAGAGAGCATTTCCCACAAATTCCTACATTTTCCTTCCAAGCCCTTTGAATTACAAATAGACAACGGTAAAAACCTTCTGTAAACATACTGATGCACACATCAGTCAGCATTCCAACCAATTCAACAGCAGACTGCCTTGTATAATTCTTAACACCTCTACTGACCCTGCAGAACGTCTGCTTCTGGTGTGTGTTGCAACACACAGTGGAATTGAAACAAAATTCACAGGATAATAAGAACAGTGGCTTAGTTGACGATAGAAGATACTACTTAGTCGGCATCTGCTCAACACTCTACAAATCTGGCAGAGGACTGGTGTGAACAAACAAATGAAAAAGATTGCCACAACTGGCAGCAGTCTCAAACTTCTAATATTAGCCTATAATGGTTACACTTTGATATGTCCTAAATTAATATTAGTAGAGAAACATTGATGATAAACATAGAAATGGTTGTGTGATCCAACACTTCATAGAAACGAAACCCAGGATTGGCGCTCAATGGAGACTGTTAAGCGCTCCGACAGTTGCATGGATCGCCCATTAGATCTAGCACCACGACCCCTTCCACGATTTCCTCCCACGGCCACGACCTACAATGCAACAGACAGATTAGAGCCAGGATGAAGGCAAACTTCTTATTCTAAGAGATATGACAGTAAAGATATACTGATCTCTTAGTCTTTGTACAGAATGACAGTAAAGATAACCAAGTTTTGATGAATACATGAAGGAACTAAATGAAACATTACCACGGCCTTGAAATGGAGGCTCTTGATTGTAGCCTCCCATATCCTGCTGAATATCAACCTGAGGGCCATTATACCCACCTCTTCCACGGCCACGGAAACCACGCCCTCTCGCTCGACCCCTCCCCCTAGCATATCCACGATTCCGATCCCAACCACCATCATCATGCTCGGCAGGCATAAAACCATTCCCTGTCATAAGATATAACTAACTTGTCATAAGATGATATCATGTACTACCATGTTCAGAACCAATAGCCCATTAATTTAACAATCTCTTTTTTTTCAAGTAAATCAATTTAACAATCTCCAGTTTCTGTCATTACTAAAAGCACTGTCATTAAAAGTACCCTTGAAATTTGCAAACTTTCTAAAATACTACCTAAATAACATATTGATATACACACAAAGTTGCCAGACAGAAGCAACAGGTATATTCACTTCAACCCTCAAATTTTCAGTTCAAAATTCAATGGGAAAACTGTCTCTTTAACTATTCTGTTGAACATGGTTACCTACTACATCCAATTGGTATGCAAGATTAATGGCAATATCTTTGAAATTTGACTATAAACATGCAATGGGCGTGCAGCGCCAGCATGATAAAAGAAGAGAATGACAAGAAACTGTGATAATAATAGTGCTCAACTGAAGGACCAACTCAAAGCAAGTTATGTGTTGAAATAAAGGAATGCGGTGGACTGATTCACACAGCACGGTTAGTCACCAATCAACTTTGAAAGTGAAAGCATGCAATTAGATATAATACCAGATACACCTCTAGCCCGTCCCCTCCCTCTACCACCACGTGCCTCTAATTTCTAATTTTCACCGGGTAAATCCCTCTGCAACAAGAGAAAATGTTAAAACAGGAACAAAATGAGAAAATCAAGATCCCAGAGCATGAACTATAGCACAACCTCCTTCATAATCAAATTCTGTCCACGCCTTCACCTGTCTGGGGCTGGTAATGGGGGCTGTACCTGCAGTGTGCGTTAGCAATCCATCAGCAATCACAAAATGTCTAGCAATTCAGAACCATGCAGGGTGATGTCATTAAGGGGAAGTAATTCCATCAGAAATCATGGGGTAACTATAACTAAAAAGGAATGTCACCACTACTATAATACTTTACATAAACAAATTATCTCTGAGAATACATAAACTAACTTATTTCAGGACCATTTCCAGCAGAATATAAGGCTTCTAAATTCTTGTGTGGTTGAATGTAAAAAAAAATCTAACAAACAAAAAAGCAAAAAAAAGGAAGAAAGCCCAGCTTTCCACAGAAAGAACTGGACAGTCTTTCTTTTTTAAACTCACAATCCAGACAAAAAAGAAATCATCTCTATGTTTCTCCATGTCCATTTTGTAAACAAGATCCATTTTAAAAGTTCATTTTTGAATCCAAAAGCAAAGAGGGCCTAGGTGCCTTTCTACATATCCACCATATCTATTAGAAAAGAAAAAGGGTAACCACTGAAATATGACACATAAAATGACATAGTCTTGACATATTCAATGAAAGGAGCATAAGACCCACTATGGGTATTGTGGTGGTGAGGGTGTAGTTAGAATAGCGGCAACATAAATATTTGAGGTAGCAAGAAAGAAATGCGGCTGAAAATTGCAAAGTAACTAAAATTTTATCATACAAGGCAAAAGGTCTAAGAAAACAATCAAACTCGCAAGCATGATCATCAAATGAAGCTTATATACTTCAGATGATCATGAACTAAAACTCACTCGCTATTGAGCTGAAACCAGTGCATAGACAGAAATACCACAATAAACACTAGACAGAAGTTTGATAAGACAGCTCTAATTTTTAACTTGCCAGTATGGCATTACAAAGCCCTCTAGAAAATAAAGCATCATACAAGGTGTAAAAGTACTGTTACAACAACAGAAACATCTAGTACTAACTCACCCAACGGAGGAAGCATTCAGCTCATTCTTTGAAAGGGTTATTGTAATCATTGACACGTGTCTTGTGGTTTCCAGCCTTCATTAAAATTCAAATAAAATAAGATTATCATAAGAATCATATAAAATTTCACAAGGAGGCATGCATGCATGAAGGCAAAGACCAGCACACCTATATAAAATATTGCAAATGCACCATTTTACTCTTTAAAACATATATGAAATGCTCTTACGGAAGAAGGCCTTCTTCTAAGGGTTCCCATGTATCAGTTATATCAGTGGATCCAATTGAGGTGTTCTGATGGAGACCAACGATCCTTCTCTGTATCACAAGAACATTGGGTTCATCTTCAGTACAACCAAACCTCTTACATGTCTAATATATAATCTAATGAAATGCATAAGGGAGGAAACCTTGATTAATTCCACAATTGTTACAGTCTTGTTGATTGCTCTACCCATCGCCTTGAACACAATTTCATTTGACCCTTTTTCCTATAACAATTTCATAAAAAACGTAAGATAAATGTATCATCCACCCTACCAGAAGGAGAGAAAAAACCACTTGTGTAAGAGTTACAAAAAAATTCCATGTGATCTATATTCCAAGCCAAAATTTTGAAACTAAAAACAGATAAAATTTGATATATGAAAGTAAATCTGAAACCTAGTACTTAAGATGATGAACACTTATCTTTCCAGTTTTCACATATAGGACAGATTTTTTTAAGTAGACGCTCACCTAGATTTCTAGACACTTGCTAATAGTAGCGGCTGGCATATTCAGTTGACCAAACTCCCACATTTAAATTGAAAATGTATCTAAACATAGGTGTTAGTAATTGTCGATGGACTAAACAACCGAAAAACAAAAGATAAAAACACATACATTTCTATGTAATTAACACAGAGTCATAGCATGGACATTGTTCTACCCATCCATACTCAATGGCTAATTGACTAGTCCTAAAACAGGCGTCTGTTGAATAGTACACACAAAGAAATTGGACATCGTGATGCTTATTTTTAGGCAAACAACTCCCGTGAACTAAAAAATATGAAGGTTTTAAACCCAAGCTTCCATATATCAGAGAAACCTACCAACCAACAGAATTCAAGGCTTAGCCCAGAATAATTTTTTATCTCCCTTTAAAAAATGGAGAAGAAAAAATTATAGGCACCAATATTTTTCCTTTTCTTCCTCGGTTTTAATAGATATTCCCAGACGGGGAGAAAACAGAGATAAAATGACATTCGTCAGATATCAACTAACCAAGTTGCTGAGCACATAGGAGTAGAAAATAAGGCAAGGGAAAAACATCTCTCTTTTTTAAATTTGTATGCATAATTTGATAAACAAAAAAATTTGTTACAAAGTTCCTTAACAAAGTCAAAAGCCATTTTTTTCCTTTTCCTCGACTTTCTAGGGCAACCAATAGAGAAATACCTGAAGTAGACTCATAGCATATGTGATATAGCTGCGCATCCTTCCCTGGCTTGTAATCCGTATCTCATTTTCGTCTATAGGCGTCTCCTCTCTCGGCTTCTCCACCCTCTGGTACCGATCCATCTTCTTCCCCCCAAAAAACATTTTCAAATCAACAAAAACAATCAAAACACCCAAATCAACGGAATGAAGCATCAAAAACAAGGGAAACAAAATATATTCATCCAAAAACTAGGGTATTCCATCAAAACCGAACGCTATAAAACTACACTTTACGAGAAAAATAAAAAATAAAAACAAAAGATAACAACAACAAACTAGGTTTTATTCTGAAATTTTTTGGAGGAAACAAATAAATAAACAAACAAACAAGAGTTTACAGAAAAACCTAAGGAGTCGGAAGTCCTGCACCTTCCTCCGATTTGATATGTTTCTGTAAGATAAGATTGATGCTCCACGAAGGAAGAGCCCTCTTCTCTGGCTTCGTTTCTTCGTTTAAGCCCTAAACCGGTTAAGGAGGTGCCGCACTCTTTATATACTCATTCAAAACTACCCTAATGGAAGACTCTTATCCGGTCGGTTCGAACCGGTCAATTTACATGAACCGCGGCTCTCTTTCTCTCGGTACAAGACACTTGCCTTTCTCAGCTTTGATTTATTAAATAATTTTAATTATTCGTATATTTTTCGTTCAATTAAAATGGAATGTAATTAGCATATTGAAATTAATTAGAGATGATAGGGTTTTTTTTTTTTCATTCTTAACCGAAAATCACCTCTGTTTTCTTCATCATATTTAGGTTTTTTTTTTTATTAAATGGTTTATTCCATACCAATCTGAGTTTATCTGCTACTTACTTGTTGCCACTTATCAAACGTATTTTTTGTCAACCGTTAAGATAGTAATTGTTGCCATTGATAATTAATTTTTTCATAAGCCAGATAATAATTTAAATGATTGATCCAACAAATTCATTATATCAATTCTCACATGTTATAATTTGAAATCTTAGGTATTATAAATATTTTTTTTATAATCAAATATACTCTTTAAGCTCTGATCATTTTATATATTCAAATGCTGTGTAAGTTATCAGCCAAATTTTTTAACACTTTTGATTCTATGTTTGTTTCTATTGGTTATATTGCTAACGAATCAATAAAGTTATCTCTTAAAAAAAAAATAATAATTATGAGATAAATTGGAATCTTAATCAATTTACATTTTTAATTCTATGCAATTACTTTATAATATTTCTAAACGTGAAAGAACTCAAACATGAATGCATTTGATTAAAAATTTATATATTATTAATGAAATTTACAAGATAATTTATTCATTTAAAATATTTTTTTTCTTTGAAACTATTAGATTCGTCCAATAAATCATAATTGTAATACACATGAATCCAAATTTAAATTATCATGGATCCAATGATGATTTTTATTTTTCAAAACGTTTTATATTGACTTTATGGAATAATTTTGATGTTTCCAACATTTGAAATTTGTCTTAGTTTTTATTTGGACAAGCCATGGCATTGACGAAAACTCCCTTATCCATATAATAAAATTTGAATATTAAACATGAAGTTCAAGTGTTATAAAATACAAATCTTAATTTTAAAGTCTCTTGTTATAATCATTGTCTTGTTTCCTTCAAACTAACAATAATGTTAACTGGATTTGTTTGAAAATAAATAAATATATCGATTAGAATTTGTTTTACCAAAAATAAATAATGTTACCAAAAGTGAAGTAAATGAACAATTGTTTAAATTTGTAGGAATTTTTTTTTTCATTGTTCCTCACAACATTAGTAATTTGAATAGGAGTAAATTTGAAATTATTTACGTCGGTATTATTATTGGAAGCAGAAAAATATTTTTGAATATAAAGATATATAAGACTAAATGTGACTAATTAGGAGTCGATATGACATAATTTAAGTGGTTAAGAACTAAGACCGACACTTCACATGCCTAGCTCACATAACACGTTGGAAGTTTAAAAAGATAATACATTCATAAATTGTGAGGAGTCTTATCTAGCCATCGGTAATAATTTACTATATTATAACAAGATTTAACAAAAAATAAAAGTTCAAGGACTAGTAAGGAGATGGGAGGGGTCTTAGAATTTGAGTTCCAATAAAGACAAATTTATAAGAAATAAAATACTATAATGAATGGAAAGTGAATAGTTGAAAAAAAAAACAATTATAATAAAATTTATTATGTAAAGATTGCTTTTGGGGTAATAAAATATATAATGTAAGACAAATAGAGTTGATAAGGGAAGGTGAGTTTTGAGAAAAAAGACATGGGTTGCCTCATTGGTCAGAGATTTAGTCCCATTAGGAAGATAGACAAAACTTCTTGAAGATAGAGATACATAGAGAGGTCATCTGAGAGTTTTGAAGAGATAAGGATTTTCTCAAGGGCCAAATTTCAGATGATTATCAACAAATGACTAATACTTTGGTGGCTTTTTTTTAATTTATTTATATTATTATTATTATTTGTAGAAGATACTTTCTTTGATTATTCAAGTACTACATTTGAGCATCTTATGAATTAAACCTTATTTGTAACTACATGAAACGTGAATTACTTTTGGAGAGTTTATATTTTAGTGACTATTTTTATAAACACGTGTTGAAACACATTTGAAAAAAATAAAATATTTATTTGAGAATTGTTCAAATGAGCAAATATTTTGGTAATAAAAAGAGGTATATATAGATATATATATATATATATATATATTATATATATATATATATATATATATATATATATATATATATATATTTTTTTTTTTTTTGAAGTTAATTTTAATATTCTAAAACAGTGTTTGATGTAGGATACCAAGAAACAATATTTTTAAACCAAAATTTATCTTTTGAAAATTGTTATAGTTTTTTTTTTCAATATTGGGAATATCCGTCCACAACCTTTATTCCATTTTGTTAGAGTCCATGAGGAGAAGTTTTTTTTGTTTTTTTAGAGCTAAACAATTTAATTATAATATAGTAATCTTTTGAGGAAAAGTTAAACATCAGTAAAAATATAAAATTTTAGACTAAAACGTGGGATTAATTAAAAATCAAATAACTTCGTACACATAAAAATAAAACAATTTATTTTATAAGTTAGAATCTGATTTTGATGAAATGCACACAAGTGTTTATTAATTAAAAGAAAACATATTTCAACCTCGAAATAAATAAATAATTTATTTTTAATACTAGAAGAGTGTGTTTAAAGTTTTGGTTCTAAACTTAAAATAATGAACGAGCCATTTCATATTCAAACAATTTATTATCCATTTTCAAAAGATAAGGCTCTTATGCCTTTGAAGAAAAAAAAAAGGTTTTAGGCTCTTGGTTAGAGGTTACACTGTTTCCACAATCATACAAAAAGAGGTTGGGTAGACTTTTAAGCTATACGAGCAAGGCGGAGAACAGACCCACTGATTTGTAATCATACTCATTTCACATGCTAGCATTTAACGATATTTCCTAAACTGACAGATTATCTCCATCTATCATATCACTTTGGTCAGACTCAGTTCTTATTATCGATGTGTTTTTATTAAGAGTCTGTGACTTAATTGCAAAAGAGTCAGTTCTAAGAGGGTTACTTAGTGCCCCAGCGTATCCGCCGACGCAATAATATGAGTCACCTAGAATAAACAGTCCGATTTTTCGCGACATTGAACGATACAATCTACACTCCGCTCCACACAACAAGACGGAGCGATTATTAAGTTCACTGCTTCCTCCCACCTAATATGGGCTAAATTTTTGAATTAGACTCTTCATTGGGCTTAGATACTCATCATTTTATGTCTGCATTTGCGCCGTATGTCAAGCCATTTCGTGCCCAGTCCAAACTCGTCGAGTTGAAGCCATACATTCGATGTAAGTGTAGACTTAAAACTTACAACTAGACAACATCATGGATTTATGCCATGCATTCCTTTTCCATCAGAAATGAAACCAAATAGTAATTGAAGCTTCGGTTATGCAGAAATATTCCCAGCATATTATCACAATTCATTGCTGTTATCAAACTATAGTACCTTTACAGGAGGATTCAGACCAGCAGAATAGAAAGTTTACCGTAAATCAGTCAGGAATTCTGTAAATCCTTCATAGAAAGAAATGCAGATTTTCCCTTTTGGTGCTTTCACTGACCAATGGGTCAAGAATGCTTCTCCATTTGCTGTAGTCCGTAACAGAGTCGGGAACTGGCAATGGAAATCCATTAACAAAGTAGAAAGGTGTGCCCAGCACCCTCTGAACAGCCATACTGGGGAAAGAAAAAGCCGAGAATTTAACTAAAGAACAGACTAATTCCGGCTCACATGCAGTTCATTTGATATGCTAGTTCAACATATGACAATTAAGGTTGTGTTGTGTCGTGTTTGCCATTGCCTAAGCATTGTTCATTCTTACCTTGAAGGAAACTTGTAGCCATATCAGTTTTCCGGTCACTGAACCCGGATTTGACTGCAGAAAAAAGGGACTCCCCAACAGAATTCGACACAAACTTCACGATGCTATCCACAATTGTGGCCCTAGACATGTTTATGGTTTTCTGGTTGTAAAACATTGCCTGTCAATGGCATACATATCAGTATCAGTTCCAGTCTGTATCCACTTCAAATACAAATTTGAGTCAAAAGTGATATATGGTCTGCTAGGAAATGTTATTAAAAACAGTTTTCTAATATGAAAAATACTCTAGTTTTTAAAGACTCCACCAGGGAAACATGTTTTTTTGAGCTAAAAGCCAGGTGTTCTTTTGTAAAGTATGCTTTAAAAAAAATTATATTTGGGTTCCAAAAAAAACTTTGTTTTCAAAAACTACTGAAAACTATTTTGATGAACAATTATAGGAATGCTTCAAACTTCATCAAACAGACTCATAGTTTGATGGCAAGTATGTTTTCACATTGGTTCTCATCTAAGTAAAATAGTTTCACAAGTAAAAGATCTGCCGTGATAGAAAAGCTAAAAATGGAGCCCACAAGGTGCGATATTTCTGTATTTTTTATTTTATTTTTTGCAAATTCAATTAAACTCCTTTTTGTCACCTGTGAAGGTGGATGGCAACTTCAGTACTGAATGTTGATCTAACCTGATGCTTGAAGAACATCTCCAACAACTGGTACGTAGCAGAACTGTTCAGCTTATTGACGATGTGCAGAGCTCGAGAAGTAGCAAAAGCATTGTCATGGTAGCTGCAATTTTCAGAATTAAGATCAATACAATTTCATCATACGCCCTTAATCTCTTCACTGCCCAAATAAATGGCTTTAAATTCAGATCCTAGTTGCAGAAGAAAATGAGCGAAGTCGGATTAGAACAGCCGCCCAATTTTGGGCGAAATCGACCATATCCACAAGGTATTAAACTTAGGTATTTTATTATAATAAGATGGAATTGGTATAAACACTAGGAAAGGAGATTGCTGGATGTTAAATTCAATCAAATTATACTGAAATTCTAAGAAACAATAACAAATTTTCTTGAATTTCTAACAAATGAACCATCGATTCTCAGATTCTCCGTTAAAAAAAAAAACCTGCACAAAAACCATCAAAGCTACCAGAAGCAAGCAATTTAAAAAAGGAAAACGATAATTGAAAAACACAAAATCCAGAGAGAGAATCACTGACGGCAAAGGAAAAGGGTGAACGATGAGCGAAACTCGGCCAGCGTAGTAAGCGAGAACGCGCTTCAGGGGCAGCCAATCGTCCCTGCTGTCGGGACAGACCGGGTCGAAGAACGCCTCAATAACAATCGAATCCGGACTGGTTCCTGTGGTATCGTACACGAAACCATCGAATTTCGCCGGAATCAGCACTGCACGTGCAATCGGATCAGGTACGAACACAAAGAATAACACTACTGATAACAATAACGAAAGCAGAGCTCTGTAGCCTCGTCTCCATCTCTGCCTGATTTTTTTTATCCACGGACGCAGGAATAAATAAGGGTGGAGGAGACTGCAAGGTGGGAATAATAATGGAGAGCATAGATTATATCTACCACTCAGCGACTTCTTCACGTTCTTTCTGGGATCCACGCTATCACTCTCTGCCTTCTCATTTGAACCAGGAGTGTAAGAAAAGCCTCCATCATTTGGCTGTTTCTGTTTCTCGCTCCAAGCATTTTAAGATTTAATCATTATGTTGCAATATTAACCCAGTATTTAGTTCGTTTAAAGGTAATAAATTGACAAATTTGAAACTCTAGTATAGTGGTATAAGGATATTCCAAATTCGGGGGACATAATTAGGGTTTTGGGTTCTAATCAACCTAGAGAAACATTTTTGCAAAAAAAAATTTAAGGGCTGGGGCGGAGCATATGTCCCTTAGGCATTACCTAGGTCAGTCATTGCAATGACCGAGTCAAAAATATAGTCAAGGGTATAAAAATTTTGAGTGGGTATTATTGCAGGATGGCCAACAATTCACTTCGGTGGGTATTGGCCCCCAAGCTCAATGTAGCTTCCTTATGAATTTCAGTATGCTTCATTATATTTTGTTAGTGGGAAATTTTAATTGGTATGGTAATATTTTTAAATTTGTAATTTTTTGAGGGAAAATTTAACACTACTAATATTTAAATAATTATCATTTCACATCCCATATCGATAGTTAAAAACTTCCCGATACTATATAAAGATGAAGTTTTCTCAACCTATCACTCATTTTAAAAGTTCGCGAGGCCCACTGCGCCTTAAACTGATAATATCTATATTGGCCGGCCGTGTGCCATTACAAATCAGACGATCCGATCCCGACCCTAATACGAGTCTATTTCGTTTGTTTAATCTACGAGACACAATAAGCGACGCTGTTTCATGCTGTGTGATATTTGTCACATCTCACATCAATTGTCCCTACTATAACTTGAATTCGAGACCCTTTATTTCCTATTTCTTTACCTTTTAAAATATCGAGCACTATATCATATGAAGCTAAAACATTTAAAACTTAAACTACGATCTTTGCCGAATGTATTTAACAATTTTCTTGGACATTCTTCAGCTCCTTCCACAGATATATAAATAAAGTCCACTGGGCCTAAGATCTTGCGCTATCATGGTATCCTAACTTGATAATACCTCATGCTACGGTGTTATCCAACGAGATTATTGGGGTTGTTCCGTTTATTTTTTTTTAAATTGTTTTTGTGAACCGTTTTTTAAAATATCGAGAACACTCTTTTGATGTTATTTGAATTTACTCATTATTCTTTGAATTTAATCTTTTTTATGTTTTTTTTTTCAGAATAATGATATATATAAAAAACTAAATGTCTTTCTTTGTTTCCTAGAAAAACAACAGTTTTCAAAATCACTCAAAACAGTTTTCCAAACATGTTCTTAGAGTCACTCAAAATCACATAGAATCAAACTTGTGTACAAGTATCCTTATTGACTCATTGAGGCATTTTTGTCAAGTATATATATACCCATATGGTATAAGGCATTTTGTCATACCCATCTACTCTGTTATTTTAAAAAAAAAAATTCAAATTTTTTCAAGTTTCCTAAGAACTAAAACTCATATGAATTATATAATGTTTTCTAACACGTTTGCACCCATGACCTATCAAACTCGGATACCAAATTAAATTTTCAATTTTCATAAACACTCAAACTTATAAAATTTGAATTTAATGCAGATGTTTATAAACAATTTCTTTCAAAAACTAATAAGTAGTAGAGACTTGTTCACATTTATTATTATGAGCATTCAAATCTAAAACGTTTTGTATACATTTTAAGTCTAATATGATTGAGTTCAGATCAAAATTTTGTTTTTAAGTTAAAATAAATAATTTTAAAGTTAAACACCACGATTTTTACTCAAATTAACTTAATAACAAGTCTAGATCATTTAATTCATGTTTGGATTTTTTATTAATATATTTAAACAAATAGTCAAATTCACCCTTTATCAAATTTTTATCTCATTATGATATTGATATGTAACTTAATTATTAAGCAGGAGAAAATTATTTTTAGATAAGTTACCTATTGTATTACTTGTTCAATGGCTAAATGATATTTAAATTATACTTTTACATGGTTTCTATCCATGGTGAATTTGAAATGACCTATATAATAAGTACCTAATGTCCTAATCATTGACTATATAAAAAATAAAATCATTACCACAAATTTGTTATTCATGTAATTTACCTGAGAAAAAAAGGAACAAACTATTACTCAATTATTAAATAATAATGAAAATAAATAACGGATAGGATATTGGCTTGTCTTTAAATGAGATTTTAAGAAATGGAATAAAATCTGTAAGATCCGGAAAATTCAAATTCTTGAAAAATAAGAAATCGCACTTCGCCAAAATAATAATTTTTCTGTATCTCTGATAACAAAACGGCTTCACCGCCGTAATCGCTCTCACAAATCTACTAACACGCCGAATTCCTCGTGAAAATTTCGGCATGCCAATTTCACGCTTTTCGGCGCACCGAAAGACAAAGGCCAGAATTGGGCTGAGTAGACATGCGATGCGACAAAAGTCACCCAATACATGTGATTTCGCGACACATGCCATAAAGACAGAGACATGTGAATAGACATTGATTGCCAAGCCATTAAAATCACATAAAAGCGACATAAAGTTTAATTAATTTGTTAATTGAATAAGACAAAAGTAAATAGTTGTCTTCAACAGAAAGAGTAAAACTCAAGGTGAGAGCAAAAAGTGACAGTAGGCTGGGGTTTTTGAAATCTAGAGAGAGAAAGGCGGTTCTTCTCGCATTTTCTACTATTCCTGACGGCTTCTGCTCGATCAAAGTTAAGTAAAACTGTTTCACGCTAGAAGGGCTACCTCAAGGGAAGACCGATCCTGCAGGAGTTCCGACAACTCCAAGAGGTATGGATCTTTCCTACTACATTCTTTGGCTAAGAAATTACGCAAATCATAGAGATATTACGAGGCTTGATTTAGCAAGAATTCGGGTCTCAAACCTTTGAACCGAGTGGAGAAAATCCAAAATTTGGTGGCCGTGGAACATGAATAGTGATGTGATTTTTTTTGGTGTGATTTTATGATGCTGAGCGATTCAAAATGAATTGTTTCATGTTTGTTAATTAGCCCATGCAGCTAATTTTGCTAAGTATTTGGCGTTAATTTGCATAAAATGATTGTTAAGGAAAATTATGTTAATATATATGCATGAATATATTGAAGATGAATGTTTTGGAGATTGACAAATTTTTGAGATTGTTTAAGAGGATACGAATACCTGTGCTTCGATAAGTATGGATAGATCACGATTCCTTGTGCACTTTGATGATTGATGTGTGATCATGTAATATGAATTGTGTGCTTAGGTAAATGGCACAGAAAAAAATATATTGAACACTAGGGTTTAGTGTGAGAATAAGAGTTCGAGGAATTTGGGCAAATAGTCCAAAAAATTAAACGAAAAATAAAATAAAATTATGGATAAGAACAGCAATACGAAGAGATTGCTGCCAGAAATTCCTATAAAAATTACGCTTTTTGAATAAGAAAAAGAGTTTGTAATTAAACTTTGAAAATTTTGGCTTGTATGAATTGCGTGTTCAAGCTATCGCATTAGAGTAGCAAAGAGGCTCTGGAGATTGAAAAAAAATGGTGTGTTGAGAGAAAATTTTTTCTCGGTTTTACAAGCAGGTAAAATGTAAAAAACAAAATAAATATTTCGTCTAACTGAAATGAAAAAAAATATATATATATATATATATATATATATATATATATATATATATATAGAGGTATATATATATATATATATATATATATATATATATATAAAATAAATTTTTTTAAAAATAAAATAAAAATAAAGTAAAAATTTAAAATAAAATTTTTGTTGCATATGATTTAAAATATGAAATTAAGTTGTCTTGTAATAATACCTATGAATGCAATGGACTTAGTGTATGAAATGTTTTCAGATGTGAATAGTGTTTCTGTAATTGAGCTTACTTTAGAGATATCAAGATTGAATATTAACTTGCCATTTGACATGTGTAGTCAAGCACTGAGGGCTTATGACGTAGAGGGCGTCCACGAGGTAAGAAGGTCAAGCATTACTCGTTGTTCGACCAGAGGCTAATGAGGCCGTGTGTATTACACCGCCGCTATTCCACGTAAAAAGGCAATTGTGTAACAGAAGGCCCGAGTAACCTCCAAAGGCAGTAAGACATCATCCTCCGATATTCATAGGAGGAGTGAGATCCTCACGGGTGGCGCATCATCGTTCACGCGGCGCCGGCATGCCGCTAGGCGCCACAGACACCTCCGACATGACTAGATTAGACTAAACCATGCTCAGCTTGGGGAGTATGGTGCCCAAGTATGCATGAATCCGGGCTAAGACCCCAGAGATATAGAGGCAATGACATGGGATGAGTTCCGTGAGTCGCTTCACGGGCAAGTATTTTCCTGGATAACGCGAGACATGCAAAGGCTCGGGGAGTTCCAGAGTCGGGCCAGGGACGATGACCGGTAGATTATGGCTAGATTCACCAGCCAGCCCTCGCTTTGTCGAGTGATCACGCGGCCACGAATATGGCCAAGGTCGAGATTCGAGAATGGGCCGGTTGTTCATTCGGGCGTGATCAGAAGTTCGCCACGTGACATGGACTCCATGGTCAGGGACACCGACCATAGAGAGAGAGATCGAGGATGCTCGTAGCACTCCTAGGATACGGTGTTAGTAGCAAGAGGAAGGAGAGTCACTCTCTTCTAGCCTCGAGAAAGAATCAGAGGCCTTAGCCACTCAGGTTCTAGGTCACACCACGGCCAAGGACAGATCGTAGCTGCCATCGGGGCCGGTGCATGGTGCTACCATCGTCAATGCTCGACATATCGGGAGGGATTTCCAGAGACAGTGGATCCTGGTGGCTTCGACATCACACCACCACTGTAAGACACGAGGGAGGATTACAATATATTCCTCCACACCCTAAGATAAAAGCCAAAGGAGCCAAGATAGCCGGGCTCGTGGAGTCGCACAAGCACCTCCTGCCATACGCAGCCGAGAGGCCGTGCAGTCGGTGCGTAGGACAAGGCCAACAGCAGACGCCGTGGCTCGGGCGTGTCTACCATCACACCACCCGGCCGAGTCACTGATCAACCAAGCATATTGCTGCACGTTGCTATCTCGCCACGGGCAAGAGTGTTATTTGATTCTCGTGCGCCGATTATTCATTACGACCGGGCCAGGATAGAGTCGCTTGAGGTTGAGGCCTCGAGGAGCCTCAGATGCGAGTTCTCCCTAGGGATTGGGGACTATGATAAAGGATGATATGTCGTGGTCATGAAGTTAGAGATCTCAAGTGACTCTACTCACGCTGGACCCGAGGATCATGGACATGTCGAGTTCAACCATCCCGGGAATGGATTGGCCGAGGCCCACGTAGAGTCGCTATCGATCAGGAGCGCACGAGGGTTACCACCTACACGCAGATGGTACTCGTGGTTGTATTTCGTAGGGGACAAGTATGACATTCGCTCCAGACAGTTGTACGTGTCCGTGAGCCGTGATACCAAGGTTGGCTAGCGAGCCCACCCCAGAGGACAAGGCGACCGTGACTTAGATCTACCCCGAGTAGTCTCGCAGCATGAGGATGTTTTTCCGATGATAACGGATTGCCTCCACAGAGGGTTGTAGACTTCTTGCATCGCTGCTACACCCTCGTACTTCGCCCATCTCTACACCCACACATAGATGGCACCAGCTGAGTCGTTAGAACTCAAAGTCCGGGCCATGTGGAGCTATCGACAGTGGTTCATTGCACTCCAGCACTTCACCATGGGGCGCTGCTATCCCGCTTCTATTTACGGTTAAAAAGGACAAAAGACCCCTTCGACATGATCGACATAAAGTAGCTGAATCAGCATACGATCAAGAACTCCAGACCCATCAGCCGGCGATCGACGACTTATTCGATCACTATATGAGCGCACCTGATATCCCTAAGAACACAAAGATCATCTTTACAAGCATTTTCTTAGAACTCAAATTCAAAAATCAAAATTGAAAAATGAATCGATAGTCAAAAAAAAAAAAAAAAAAATCAGAGTAGAAGAGTATAGAGAGAGTACTTGGCCCAAGCAGGGTAGTTGCTGAGGCGGTCGTATTCGCGTTTTCGCTTATCTTCACGGAGTTTGAGCAATCTCCTGGCTCTGGCTGTGGTTCCAGAGCCCTTTCCTTTGGGTAAGCCTCCATCATTCCCATCAGAAAGCGACCCAACAACGCCAAGCTACTGGCCTCTGGCCATGTTAATACCAGTGGGAGCTTTTTCTTGCCATTAATGGCGTCATTGAGGTTGGGAAACAGAGGTGGAGAAAAGGCCTTCCAATTCCATGGAAGGCGATGGGGTTTGCAGCACACCCAGTTCATCTTCTCATTTGAACCAGGAGTGTAAGAAAAGCCTCCATCATTTGCTGTTTCTGTTTCTGCTCCAAGTATTTTAAGATTTAATCATTATAAGCAAATTTAACCCAGTAATTTAGTTCGTTTAAAGGGTAATAAATTGACAAATTTGAAACTCTAGTACAGTGGTATAAGGATATTCCAAATTCGGGGGACATAATTAGGGTTTTGGGTTCTAATCAACTTAGAGAAAACATTTTTGCAAAAGAAATTTAAGGGGGCTGGGGGGCGCATGTGTCCCTTAGGCATTACCTAGGTCTGTAATTGGTAATGACCAAGTCAGAAAATATAGTCAAGGGTATAAAATTTTGAGCAGGCATTATAATAGGATGGCCAAATAATTTATTTTTCGGGTGGGCATTTGCCCCCTAAGCCTAATGTAGCTCCGCAAGGAATTTATGATATGCTCTATTATATTTGTTAGTGGAAATTTTAATTGGTATGGTAATATTTTAAATTTGTAATTTTTTTGAGGGAAAATTTATGACTATTAATATTTAGTGAATTGTCCTTACTATAACTTGAATCCGGGACCCTTTTCTTATTTGTCTTTCGAAACGTCAGAAAGACTATATTATGCGAATTAAAATACGTAAGAACTTAAAATTACTATCTTTAAGAAAAATGTATGAACAATTTCCTTAAATTAGGTCCACCAGCTAATATCTTGCGCTATCATGGTATCCTACCCGATAATATCTCATGCTACAATGGTATCCAATGAGATTATTAAATTGCTTTCTGCTTATTTTTTTTTTTTTTTAAAATTGTTTTTGTGAACCGCTTAAAATACTGAAAATACCCTTTTGATGTTATTTTAATGCATTTATTATCCTTTAAATTTAATCTTTTTATGCTTTTTTTCAGAACAATGATATATATAAAAACTAAATGTCTTTTCTTGTTTCTAGAAAAAAACAACCGTTTTCAAAATCACTCAAAACAGTTTTATAAACATGTTCTTAGAGTCACTCAAAATCACATAGAATCAAACTTGTGTAGAAGTATCGTTATTGACTCATCGAGGCATTTTGTCAAGTATATACCCATATGGTATCATGGCATTTTGTCACACCCATCTACTCTGTTATTTTAAAAAAAAAATATTCAAAAATTTTCAACTTTCCTAAAAACTAAAACTCATATGAATATAATGTTTTCTAACACCTTTGCACCCATGACCTATCAAACTCTGATACCAAATTAAATTATCAATTTTTATAAAAACTCAAGCTTATAAAATTTGAATTTAATACGAGCTCATTAACAATTTCTTTCAAAAACTAATGAGTAGTAGAGACTAGTTCACATTTATTATTATGAGCATTCAAATTCAAACGTTTGTATATATTTTAAGTCTAATATGATTGAGTTCAGATCAAATTTTTTGCTTTTAAGTTAAAATAAATAATTTTTAAAGTTAAACCTTACAATTTTTACTCAAATTAACTTAATAAATGCTTAGATTATTTAACTATTATTTATTTTTTTATTAATATATTTAAAACAAATAGTCAAATTCACCCTTTATCAATTTTTTATTCATTATGATATTGATATGTAACTTAATTATTACAGGAGAAAATTATTTTTATAAGTTACTATTGTGGCTACTTGTTCAATGGTTAAATGATATTTAAAATTATAATTTCTTTACAGTTGTTTCTATCCATGGTGAATTTGAAATGACTCTATATAATAAGTACCTAATGTCCTAATCATTGACTATATAAAAATAAAATCATTACCACAAATCTGTTATTCATGTAATTTACCTGGAGAAAAAAGGAACAACCATTACTCAATTATTGCAATAATGTAATGAAATAAATAATGATAGGATATTGGCTTGTCTTTTACATGAGATTTTAAGAAATGGAATAAGATCTTATTATGTTAAATTCATTTATCAAACTTAGTTTATATTTTAATTATAATATTAAATTGTTTTATCAAATATATTTAATGTATTTTTAATTAAAGTAGATAAAAGTTCAAATTATTATTTTTTATTTTTTATTTTTATCAAGAAAAGGGGAATAACCCAGAAACCAACTCGAAAATTACAGAGAAACTCTCCTGGGCCATCTAATGCCCGGGATATCTTGATGCAGAAACTGTTATAACTCACTCGGTGGGTTATTCCAAATCCTTAGCTCCCCGGGAATGCACTCCCACGTCTTCATTGGCAAGACAATCAGCTGCTTGATTGCCTTCTCTGAAAATATGTGGTCGGGCTAAATTGCCCAGTCTTGCTGCAAGAGTTGCAAGCACTTCTGAAGGATGATCAAGTGTTTGTTGTTGTTCCTCCAATCCCCCAAGAGCCAAGAGTATGCCAGGGTGGAGTCAGTTTCCACCATTAGGCTTCGAATGCCCTTTCTCCAAGCTATGCTGAGACCATGGATAATTGCCCACAGCTCTACCTCTACAGTTGAGCAACTTCCCAGGTTTATTGAGAACCCCTCGATCCACCTTCACTCATGATCTCTTAGGAGTCCGCCTCCACCCTTGAGGTTTGAGCCATTCTTAGCGCAGCCATCCGTGTTGAGGGTTACCCAACCATGTTGTGGTGGTGTCCACTGATAAGTGATTTTCATACATGTTTTTATACTATTAATCACCTATCAATCATATGCTTTTATGGTAATTTTAACAACTTTAATGCTTAATTTTATCTTCTTATGGCTCTAGGTACATTTTGAAACAAAGAAAGCATAAAGATTACCAAAAAGATGAATTTCTAGGTTGTACCATGGCTTCCCATGACTTCAAGCTTTATATGTATGGATTCTACACTTCTCAATCTTTCCAACAAGTCTAAGATCACCCAATCCGGAGTTCGAATAAAAAAGATACGACCTCGTGAAGTCAAAGGAGGATTTTCCAAAACACCACTTGCAGCACCCCTCAAAGTGTGTGCATTTTCAGTCTACCTAATGGCCTCCAATGACTCCAAGTTTGATATTGATAGATTCTATTATCTCTTAGCTTTCTGTAGAGACCGAAATCATCGCATTTGGAGGTCGGATGAGAGAGTTATGTTCGTTTGAAGTCAAAAGGTCAAATCTGTATTACTAATACATTATGGTTTGCCGAGGTAAAGGAAACTGTTCATCGAGGCGAAGGAAAGTGCTTAAATGAGCACATTCTGGTTCGCCAGGGCAAATAACGGTGGGCTGGACTAGCAAACTTCGACTTTCGAGCCCATTTTCCAAAGCCTATAAATATTTACTCTTTAGACTTATTTAGGTTCGTTTTTTGAGGGAGAACACCCTCCTTAGGGTTTCTCCTCTCTTATTCTTGAGCCATTCTAGGGTTTTTTATTTTGTTCCTTTTTACTTTTGATTTAGAGCTAATATTGAAGATTTAGTTCTTTAGAGGAGCTCTTGCAACTGTGGTGTAAAATTTGAGACGAATTTCATCTTTCGTTTGTTTTGTATCTCTAAACTCTACTCTCTTTATCAATATTTCATTATTATCATGAGCACTCCAAAACCTCTTTGTGTCCCACTCATAGTACTCAAGCAATGACAGTCCCAACCCGCCCTTTCTTTCGCCTTCATGAGAGCTTGAACTCACGACCCAAAGGAACTCTTATAGAAGTAGGGAGCACTTTCACTACCAATTGAGCGCGCCTTTTATTGTGGAGACCCAAACCTCTTGGGGTCCCACTCATAGGTACTGTTTCGCTAGGTCGCAACCAAGGAAATGACCAAATTACCCTTTTCTTTACAAAATGACCTTAATGCCCTCAATTCAAATCCCTTTTTTTTTTTCCTTTATGAATCTACTTTACTTAGAAATTGGAATCATTCCAATTGACTCATCCTAATTCAAGTTAAGTGGCATTTCATGCCAAACTAGTCATTTTACCGATTTTACACTCTGACCGTTTGAAATACCCATTTTACAATGTCTTTAATTCTATATTTGACACTGGGTTCTTATACTCTTGAAGCTGGGGGTGATATGGTTCTTCTCCAATTGAATCACCCAAACGGAGCACCCTAAACTCACGTTACATCCAAAACAACCAGACTAATCTATATTCAAAAACTGAACCAGAAAGTGGCTTACACATGACCCTACTTTGAGTGAATTTTTGTGCCACATAGAATCAGAATTCGACAATGCCTATTTCTGGATGTTTGGTTCTCCTTGAAGTCTAGTTTAATTAGCCACTTGAATCACTCAAATCGGATAAGAAATGAGCAAGTTATGGCTAAATTACTTAAAACTGGCCTAAATAGAAAAACATAGCATTTCCCCACCGAGACTCCAAGCCTCGACCCCGCTCTGCATTGGCTTCTTTTTTTGCCACTTTTGCTACCAATTAACATCATACAACTTCTATAATTCATATGCCTCAAGAATTTACATGGAATTCATCTAAAAACAACTCCACAATACTTGAAATGAATGCTATGGAACCTCAAACCTCAAAACCCTAGGTGAAAAATCCAAGAACTCAACCTAGGTCCACCAATTCTTTTTAAACATCATATAATTTGTTGATTCCATGTTTATTTTCTCCCAATTGAGGTTTTACTCTCATAACCCCAACAATTAAGAGTTTATGTGCTCTTTAATAAACTCTAGACTAAAGGAGAAACAACCTTCGTCCAAACCTTTAGGATTCATATCAAAAATCCAAGCATAAAGGCGATTTCATACCTGATTTTGACCTCAGTTCCTCCTTCTCCTTCCTCTTCCTCTTCTTCCTCTTCCTTTCTCCCTTCTTCTTCTAAAAACCGTGAAGCCATAAAAATTGAGATGAGACCAAAAATGAGTTTTGGCTGTCTCATGTCCTTTTAGCCAAAAATTTTCCTTAATTGCACTTAAGTCCACAAGCATTCAATATTGCACATTAACTTGATATTTATATTATGACCCATCTCTAACTTAATTATGCCTACATATCCTTTTGCTAAATGACAATTGTACCTTCTTGCCACCACATTCCAAGTTTCTAAATTATCATTTCATAATTTCATCTCCAAAATATTACAACGTAACATTTATTCGTGATACGCCCTACCGTATCATGTACTGTGACACTCTTCCTGGGATCTGATGCCATAAAATCCTCCCAACTTAGAACATTTCGCCCTCGGAATGAATGTACTAAACTCCAAAGAAATAAAGGAAAATACCTCATTCTAAAAATAATCGAGGGTAATGACGCACAAGATCCGAGCCCCTCCTAGCCCCAAGTAGTTTCTCATCAGATGACTCTCCACAATACCTTCACCTGAATAGTCTTGTTAGCAGAACTTGCTCTCGACGGCCGAGGATCTCGTGACCGGTTCCTCTTCGCACGTCAAATTTTTCAGATTTCCACCGGTCGCCTATCAATACATGTGAAGGGTCCGTATGTACTTCAAGGAGCATAGAAACATGGAAAACATCGTGAACGCGATCGAGGTTAGATGGCAACTCCAATCGATATGCCACCTCCCCAATCCTCTCAACAATCCCGGTGATGTATCCAATATACCGCGGACTCGCCTTTCCACGCTTCCCAAATCTTATCGCCTCCACGGGAAATGCTCAAAATACCATATCCCCTACCTCAACTCTAGTCCCTACGCGATTGTCCGCATAACTTTCTCACGGCCTTGTGCAATTTTCGCCATCTTTATAACTTTGATCTTTATCACAAGTCACTTGAACAATTTCCCATCTACTAATTTTTCACCTTACCCTCTGTCCCAACAGACCGGAGTTCTAGGGACATTTCTAAATTACTGGAGGTGAGAGTTGGTTCCCCATTGCTATAAGAGCCCCTTTCATAAGACGGCCCAGCCTCACAGAGGCCGAAAGAAAAGGTCGGCTTGGGACCTCGGAGAAACAAGACTTAAGGAGCTGGACCCCAAGAGGCCTGGTCTCCACAATTTCTATCTAAATATGATTTTGTTGATTACTTGGTCAGTAATGCCAACTTTCCTCTAAGGTTGATTGTGGAAGTTGATGTTTGGTTTATATATGTTTTATGATGATTTTATGAATTCATGATCGGGTGGATGTTAGTTGGTGTAGTTCTTAAGATTATTATGGTTTTAACTAATAAATTCATACTGAGAGTTGGGTTTTGGATCCATATACTAGGGCATCTTTGGTGACGCTTGGATTACGCCATAAAATATGGTCTCGGGTCTCTTAAGGTATGAATTAGTTAATTTAAATATTAATTAACCTAATCAAAGAAGTTTAGGGGAATTGAGAATGTCTAGTACTAGATGGATTTCATTAGGAGTAGCACCATCTCATCATTATGTGAGGATCGTATGAACCGAGAGGTGATTGATCCGAGCGTAGTTCGGGTAGTCCTATTGTATGGACCAAGAGGTGATCAATAGGATTCCCAAGAAAAGCATTGCCTTATAAAAATATCATACTTTAATGACCTAGATGGACCGAAAGGAGAATAGAGAATTGGTGTGAGAAATTAAGGGGAGACACGAAAGTGTAAACCTTATGTCGGATTCCTTAGACATGCACAAGTGTACATTCACTTAATCAACTCTTAATGAATATAAACCATAAATGCATCAATGGAGACAATCAACCCTGAAATCTTTTCTTGAGTTATATTCCTGATATTACTCCATTCCTTATGAGTGGACATTGATCACACCCTATTTTATTTTTAGTT
Source organism: Tetrastigma voinierianum (assembly GCA_016808115.1). Taxonomy (NCBI): domain Eukaryota; kingdom Viridiplantae; phylum Streptophyta; class Magnoliopsida; order Vitales; family Vitaceae; genus Tetrastigma; species Tetrastigma voinierianum. The sequence goes on along the minus strand of JAEQBH010006527.1, from coordinate 175,474 downwards.
TAATTTAGGAAACCCTTTGTTCACCAAACCATCGAGTCACTCAAATAGTAAACGATCGACTTTAGTAGCTGGAGTACTCAATCCTCGTTAAAACCACACATTCCTTATGGGATCGATATCTGAACTTGTTAGTACACTATATTACTTGTGCGATTCATACGCTTGCAGAAAAATCGCTAACATCCACCCTACCCACTTGATCATAGTGGCTTTTTGATTCCCTTGCACAAGGCACTGGCTTAGCATTGCTGAGCCCACAGTAGAATTATAGTTCTTGATGCTCTGTGCAGGGTCCACATTCCCAAATACATAGTTGTTTTCCATCGCCAAATCCACCCCGTGCATGCGGCGAATTGGTCTCTCCAAGGTAACAACTCATCAGTCATCTTTTTTGCTTTGAGGTGCCATGCAAACCAGTCTTCAAAAGGGAGATGCTGGGTGTCTGCTGTTGGAAAAGTTCTACTACATAAATTTACCAAAAATAACAGTGATATAATTAATGTTAAATAATGCATTGGAGCATATAATAAAGTATAATATATTATGTGTAGATATTATATAGTAAATTCCTGATTTTATGATTGACAAAATTGAAATATTACTAATTAGGTTTCCTAGGATTATGATCACATATATATACGAATTATTCTGTTCCTTCAAGACATATTATCGTCAAAGAGAAACCAAAGAGAATTCTCGGATATACTTACAACCTATGAATCCAAGTATGTTTTCACATTTTCTACAATATTATTATTCTTAATGTTGTTGGGAATTAAATGAATGAAAAGAAGTGTCCCTCATCGAACAGAAGTATCCCTCATCGAACAGACACTTGGTTCATACCTTTTCGAACCGACATGTCTGTTCGTGGAGACACTTCCCAGGTTATTTATAGTACTCCATGTTTTCCCAATTTTAATATAACAAATATTCTCCTCACTTTTCTGCATATCATTTCACTTCGTGCGATTGTTCTGCAAGTTGAGTTCGTCTGGGTCCTCCGTGTTGGGAAATAAACACAATACCGAATATTTTTCCCTTGTTGATTTAACCTGTTAGGAGTCAATGAAATGCAGCCAAGAAAATAATCTGCCAAGGAGATAATCACAAAAAAAAAATAGAGAGAGTTTTTAACGTGGAAAACCTCCCCCAAAGTGAGAAGAGAAAACCACTCGACCTTGTCTGAGTCCACCCAAACATCCACTATAATACTTAGGTACAAAATCCCACTTAAACTAAAGTTCAACACCTAGCTTTCAACACAAATCGGCAAGATGCACTTCAAGATCCCAAAAACAATGAAATCATCTAAATATAAGTGAATAAAATTACTGTAGCAAATCTAGCCTCAAATCAAAAAATGTATTGATGAAGATCTCAACCCACCATACAAAACCGGCCGCCGTCTCTAAAATCCCACTCGCCGCCGGCTAAAATCGCCCTAAAGAAAACCATTGTACGCCGTCCCGCCATTTTAGAAGAAAGTGTATGTTTCAGAGTTTCTAATGGGCTGCAAAAACCCAGTCGCCAAACATCACCGACCCACACTACACCTCCCTCCGTACCCCAACATAAAGGGAGATTACACTCTAAACATCCAGAATCCATTTACCGACCCTACACAAAGCTTCAAATTTTCTCTCGTAACAACTTTGTCATCACACGTAAGGATTAAAATCTGCAGGAATCTTCTAAGTTTTCATAAGCTCTTTCAATGACATCTCGTGAACCAATGATATTCACATCAACGTGTTTCATCGAAATCGTACAGCATTCGCCAGTCCATAGCACTCGACCATCACAAAACACAACATACTCATCTTGCATCAAACCCAAATTTTGACAAATCTCTTCATCCATAACATCTCTTTGCCGCTTCATTGTCGCTATATTCCCGCCTCGCAGTAGACAAAGCGACACACTGTAACTTGTACTGCCATGAAACAAAGCCTCCCAAAGAAAAGTCGAATAAAAACCAGCCCACTTCCTCACCATCACAATACCCGCCATCGCTTAATCAGAAACCTTCTAACACCGGGTTTTGAACCCCAAAACTCAAAACACAATTTCAAGTACCCTCAAATATTTGAAGATCCATTTCACCGCTTCCCAATGCTCCTTTCCCGATTTGAGAGAAATCTACTCACTGGGATTAACAAAGCATGTGCACATCGTGCCTCATTAAACCATATTATCAGTATAAGACTCCCCATCAGCGAGGAGTATGAATGAGGCCATCTTTTCCTTTTCATCCTGTCAGGAGTAAAAGCATGCTTCGTTGCTTAAAGTGATCGCCAGAGGTGTGCTAATCGACTCAAGATCTTCATGTTGAACCTTCGCTAACAACGCTCAACATACTTTCCCGTGACAACCACAACTTCTCGCTTTCTATCTCGAAAGAATTCAGATACCCACATTTGTTTTGTGGTGCCCTAAGTCCTTCATGTCAAAGGACTTTGAACAACCTCTCTTTCAACTTCTGCCAATCAATTTTGAATCATTCCCCTCGCTATTAACATATCATCAACATAAAGTAAAGAATAATGAAGTTACCATTCAGAACTTCCCGAAATAAAACACAATGATCTCAGATTCGTCTCTTATACCGTGGCTCACCATAAAAGAATCAAACTTCGTATTCACGCCTCGCGCCGTCAACCCATAAAGCACTTTTCTTTAATTCAAAACCACAGGCTCCTTACCTTTACTTCAAACCCCCCGTTGTGACATGTAAATTTCTTCATTCAAATCACCATGAAGAAAAGCAAGCTACATCTAACCTGCTCAAGTTTCGAGGTCTAAACTAGCAACAAACTCAAAACAACTCCGATAGAAGACATTTTCACAACTCGGAGAGAATATCTCATCAAAGTCAATACCCTTTTTCTCTGCCCAAACCTTTACTACCAAACGAGCTTTATACTTGAGCAATTTTCCATCACTTTATCTTTCTTCAACTTGAATCACCGATTGTCCCTAATGCCTTTCTCGCTCTTGAAGTTCCACTAACCATAATCATCATTCTTAACAAAGAATGCATTTCTTCTCGCATACCGCCATCCAAATTACCTTATCTATGAGGCTCTGCTGCATTTGAAAAATTCTCCTGCCCCTCATCGCGCAATCAACACATACTCAAGAAGGATACTTTGACGACGGACGCCACTCTCCTTATTAGTCCTTCTAATTCGAGGTTCTCAAATGATTTGTCGAGGGAGGGGTCGCTTCCTCTCGCTTCAACAAACTTGATCATTCCGCATCCCATCATCAACTAATCGCTCTCGTGCTTCATCACCGCCATCTCTGCCTCCCATCTATAATACGCCGAGAAAGGAAAATGAATAACTGGGAGGGATCAATAACACTATCAATGATAAATTTTTAACCTTTCGGGCCTCAACCGAAATAGTCCGATCTTCATAAAATATCACATCTCTACTTAAAATCTTTCTTTTCACCTGATCCCATAATCAGACTCCAAACCCTTCATTTGATACCAACAAGGATACATGGAAAAGCTTTGTCATCAAGCCAATCTTCGCTTCTTTGTACATGCAAAAAAGCTCCACCCAAAACCTAAGATGATTGTAAACAACATCTTTTCCCGTCCATACCTTCTCCGGGAATGTCAAAACTCCAAAGGAACCGAGGGAGACCTATTTATCAAGTGCAACAAGCAAGACGACAGCTTCACCCCCAAAACACCTGGGGTAGGATTCGCCATTTTAGTGCATGCATCCGACTCAACAATAAGGCGCTTCATCCTTCTCGCAACACCATCTGTTGTGGAGTACCGTGAACTGCCTTCTCATGCTCATTACCATGCCACGAGCCAGTTAGCTTCTAAACCTCGATATACTCACCCCATTGTCGGGCATTAAGACACTTCAAAACTTTCCCGCTTCTCTTCTTTCAACTAAGGCATGAAAATTTTTAAAAACCCGATACACTTGATCTGGGCCTTCAACAGATAAAACCCACACCTTTCTTTGATGCATCATCAATGAATGTGACAAAGTATCTATTTCCCACCTGCACTCCACCTCAAAGGGACCACAAACATCGAATAAACCATCTCCAAAATATTGTATTTTTTTCAAGATCCAGAAAGAATCCAAGATGTTTTCCAAATAAACAATAATCACAAAGTGGTTAAGACTGCCACCTTAGTAAAGGAATGAGAGCCTTTGGCTAGTATATGTAACCCTTTTCTCACTCATGTGACCCACCTCAGGCTATACCTGGGAGGAACCATCTTCATTGTGCATTCAATTCATCTCCACATATTTTTCACAATCACCAGTTAAGCTACGCTTCAAGAGCCTACCAAAGAACCTTTCTGTAAGCTTCCATTTACCGCTACCGGCGTAACTCACATATCCTTCATCCAAGGCAACCTTAATAAGATTAAGACAAGTCGCAAATACGCACATCTCTCGAGTCAATGAACAACCAACGCCCGGGTCTCGTATGCAAACATCACCAATACCCACAATTCGAGGCTGGTGTTACCGATCTTCACAAGCATCAAAGTCTCTCGGGCTCGCACGATGAAGAACTCCTTATTGTGAGTAACATGATAAGAGGTCAGCCGTGATCAATAATCCACTCAACTCATTATCTCGTAATCGCATAAACATTCTCTCATCTCCAAAAATGTGAACCGCCACATCTTCGCGATAAAGCAAACAGAGTATTTTATTTTCATCTTTCCTCTGGCTTTCGCTTCTTCTTTGTTCCTGCTTTCAAGCATAACAATTTCTTTCATATGTCCTTCATCACAATGATAACACTTCTTCTTTCACTAGTCTTTCCTCCGATCGCGACCGCCTCGATTTACCACGACCCCAGTTTCTATTTTTACCTCTTCCCCTGCTCTCCGTGACAAGAGCCTCATTCGTAAGATATTCCTTGTTCCTTCCTTCCCGCTTCTTCCACAAACAACCTGCCTTTACCATATCCACTAAGAATCGCCATTGTGGAAATGAGTTACTAAGTGAGATAACTGGGAGTATCCCAACCATCCGGCAAAGAACTCAAAAGCACAATGCTTGCAACTCATCTTCAATCTTCATCTTCATAGCATTTAATCGGTTCACCAACCCTTGAGTCACCTTGTGTGTTTCGCTACGCCAGGCCCATTTTTATACTTCGCATTTACTAGCCTTCTAATCAAAGTATTTATTCCGTGTGCTCTTCGCTCGCATACGATTCTACTTTTTCCAAAGCTCGCAAAGATTGGGCCTCCCGCGACACATGATGAAACACACTGGGTTCACCCACCGTCCGACAGGTCACTGCTTTTCTTCTATGCATGACATCTTTCCATTCGCTTCCGACATATCTTCGCTTACTATTATCCCCATCAATAAAGATATAAATCCTGCAATAAAGCACATCTTCCATTCTCGCTTCCAAATGTAATAATTAGACGAGGTTAGTCTAATCATACCCCATTCAAGATTCCTCCATTTTTAAACCAACACCAACCACAATACCCGCATTAACAGAACCACAGCTCATACCAATTTTGTCGGGAAATAAACACAATACCGAATATTTTTCCTTGTCGGGATGACCGTTAGGAGTCACTTAAACAAAACAAGAAAATAATCCGCCAAGGAGATAATCACAAAAAAAAAAAATAGAGAGAGCTTTAACGCGGAAAACCTCCCCAAAGTGAGAAGAGGAAAACCACTGACCTTTGCTCCGAGTCCACCCAACATCCACTATAATAATTTAGGTACAAAACCCAATTCTAAACTAGGTTCAACACCTAGCTTTCAACACAATCGTAAGACGACTTCAAGATCCCAAAAACAATTTAAATCATCTAAATATAGTGAATAAAATTAATAGCAAATCTAGCCTCAATCAAAAACAAGATTGATGAAGATCTCACCCACCCGCATTAAACCGTACCGGGCCGCCGCCCCAAAATCCCGCAGCCGGCCGCCGCCAAAACAAACCGCTTCCCAAAAAGAAACCCACGCCGGCCGTCCCGCTCATTTTAGAAGAAAGTGTATGTTGTAGCCCCACGGGCTTGCAAAAACGCCGCCAACAAACATCACCGGACTCACACTACACTGATCCGTACCACTGCAGAACGGTGATCCGCTCTATCCCTTAATTTATCATTCATTATCCCAGATAAAGTCAGTAGCCAAATTGCCTTTGGGCGACACAACATTATCAAGCCACGGCCATTATTCTCATTTGTTTGTTTTTGTACCACGCTTTCCAGTTTGTCTTTTCTCTCTAAGCCGTTTTCAACGAACACAAGTGAACACTCTACACTAATTTCGCTTATTTTGTTCGTTACTGTGGAACGAACGCTTCGCTTTTTTGTTACGTATTTTTATTCGTTCACTAATTTATTCTTCAGTAGTCACGAATTCTGTACTGCTTCTCTAGGCACGAATTTATTTCGTTTTACATAAATATGAACATTCTGCCCTGTTTACTGCACTGGATTTTCTTTCCGGAAAAACGTTCTGTTTATGGTTTTTATTTATCAGCACGTGTACGTTTTAAATTTTGAGCAAATACAGTATATGGAAAATTTGTTTACAGATTTTTTCCTTTTTCGTTTCTATACTGCTTCTATTCGTTACAGCTTTTTGTTTCTGTTTCCGTTTTGAACGAACTGTAAGAGCAAATTATTGGTTAAATTTTTTTTTCTATAAGACGATTGTCTGTAAGAGCATATTATTGGTTAAAATGATATCATTTTTTTCTGTAAGAGCAAATTACAGATTTTTATTGGTTAATTTTTCGGCTCTGTTCGAATTTCCTGTTTTTTTTTTCATTCCTGTTCGTTGCTGCACTGCACTGGAATTTTGACATGTATATCTGGACTCAAACAATTTTTTGTTTGTAGTGCAGTTTGAATTTGTTTATGACGAATTTGACTCAACAATTTTTTCTTTTACTATAGTTTGAATTTGTTTCTGACGAATTTGACTCAACAATTTTTTTACTACAGTTTGAATTTGTTTCTGACGAATTTGGACTGTGGGGTATAATCTACTTTCTTTGCTACATGCTTAGCAGCAAGTGCAAGGCAAGGCAAGGCAAAGTGCAAGTGTTTCTCTTCTTCTTCATCTATGAATTTGTTTCGACAAATTCGTTACAGATTTTCTTGTTTCGTACTGAGGTTTGACGTTCAAATTTTTACCCTGTTTTCAGAATTTGTTTATGCTCATTTCGAATTTCGCTTCTGTTCGGTATTACAAAAAATTATTACAGTTTTTCCGTTTCTGCAGCTTTTCATTTTTGTTCTGCAGACGAAATTTGACTCAAACATTGAAATTTGACTCAAATATTTAGTCTCTGTACTACAGTTCTCATCATTTTTTTTATGTTTTTGCTGCACTGTAAAAGCATTATGGTTCAGTTTTAATATTTTAATTTCTCAGAATTCGTTAGTTTGTTTTTTATTATTCTGTTCGTTTCTGTATTACAATTTCTGTATTACAATATTTGTACTGTAGTTTTTTCAGTTTCTATTGTATTCAAATTTTTTGAAGACTGCATTTTTTCCGTTTCAATAGATTAAAATATCAAGCATGATTCAAATATTTTTCATTCAGCATCAAGCAGCTTTACATTCAAACTATTTCAATAGATATTTATATTCAAATATTTGTTACGTAAACTAGCCACTTTCCGAATTTCTTGCTAACGGCGAAAAACACACACGGTGGCTTGATCTAAAGAATACGATTAAACACGCAACCGTATCTAAAGTGTCTCAATATTAAATAAATTACTCCATTTAGATTCATAGATCCGTCAACTAGACTTCTAGATCACCACCAACCAAGACCCACACCGTCGATCTACAAAGAATAAAGACGCAACCAACGATCTACACCAGCCCAATCTACAGACGGCACCCCAGCACCGTCCGATCTTTCCAGATCTATCCTCAGTGTAGATGATTAAAAGACAACGAATCGACGTAGAATCGACCTTAGAACACTAGAGAAAAACCAAAGCATCGTAAAAAATTCTTTCTTTTCTCTCGCTCGTGACTCTCAAAAACGTATTTAAAAAAACCTAAAGAGTAAAACCTTAAAACATTACATCAAGGAATAACTATTCATATAATAAATTATATTATTATAAATAATCGTCATATAATAAATTATATTTATTATAAAAACCTGCTCATATAATAAATTCATATTTATTATAAATTTATAATTTATACATATATTGGTATCACTAAATAATCTCAAGAGCACATAATTGCTAACAATCTCCTACTTGCTCTTTGAAGACAAACTTCAAGATAGTTCTCAAACCATGTAACTCAACTTGCGTTTCATAGCTCATTATCGGGAGCATGTGAGTTCGCCACTTTCCCGAGCTAAATTTCAGATCCAACTATTATTAATTAAGCGCCCTTATAATCGAAAAGTTAAATTATCTAATCCGGTACACTCCACTAAAGGCCTGCAGTTGAACTCCAAAATTAATAATATTGATATATATATTAATTTCCTCCATTGTATAACATCGACATAATTAATTGATTATATTTTCTCATCAATTAATTATTTTAATCTTCGATTTAACAGCCTAATGGATCAAATTTGCACTCTGACTCATTACATCCAAGTACCGAAACATATCAAGAGGATATTTCATACAATTTCATTTTTGTTTATTTCATAAATACTGCAATTAAACAATCAATGCTCCCAAATCATCTGTATTACCAAAATAGGCCTCACATATCGACAATTCAGCACTGAGCACTATTCAATTACCTATTTAAATAAACTCAGATTGAGAGAAAAATAATAATCAAATATCACTCTGAGATTAATTTTCATGTAAATTCTCAACTTCTTAATCAAATCTTTCTTTGATCCTATCAACGCAAACATAACTGCACCAATATTTTATAATAAATCTCAAGACGATTATTTATAAAATATTTGCGCCTAAATAAAGGCCCAACTTTTATTCAATAATCGTGATCTTATTCATTAATTATGAGAACTTATGATCATGTCTTCCATGGACGTATCCATATGACCATATACTGCATAATTAATCTGGACCTTAATACGAAAATACTAGTGTGCACAAGGTGAAATTAATACCTCATTGAAATTTTTAGTTAACACAGAAAATACAATACTCATTTGTCTTGCTACAAAGCTCAAATAAAAAACTCCCACTAGTCCTAAAATAAGTCCGTAATCTCCTAACACCCACCTACATGTCTTTCAAAACTCAACAGTGTAGCCTCAGGAATGGGTCCGCCAGTTTTCCTCTCGACGCTTATGCAGAATCCACCGCTGCCTCTCGCTCAACACGCCTCTGATCGCCAGCCTTCCACGCTGCTTTTGCTTCTTGTGATACCTTGGTTCTCTCGATCGCGTTACGGCCCCACCGCTTGTCACGCAGCGGCAATGGGCCGACCCCGAGACCGTATCACCCGAAGATCCATAATGAACTTCTTCACCAATACGCTTCCTTAGTCAGCCGTATGCAGAACATATTCAGCTTCGTAGGAATATGCCACACACGCCCGTTTAATACCCTCCAACAGACAAATTTCCACCATATAGTGTAAACACATAACCGTGAGGTAGATTTCTCGAAATAATATCCCTCGAAGTTCTGAGTCTGTGGAAACCAATGGTTTCTTAAACTCCCACCTAATATACTAAAGATATAATCTCGGTTTCTCCTTAGATACTTAAGTATATGCTTTACCGCAATCCGTTGTTCTTCACCGGATCGATTGACACGGCTACAACTCCCAGAACAGATAACGTATATCCGCCTTGCAGACATAATACATACACGCAGACTACCTACAAATGGCGTGATAAGGTATCCTACCACACGCTCTTCGCCAGGAGTTTTGGGTGATCGCTTCCTTAGAAAGACGACCTATGTCTAAAGGGTAAAGGACCCCTTGGAATTTTTTCCATGTTAAACCCGACAAGAATTTTATCAATATAAGAGGCTTCGAGATAAGGCCAACAACTTATTCTTCCTGCCTCAGATAAGTTTGATTCCACATACTGGGTTTTCCCAAGTCTTTCATATCAAACTGCTTTATGTAAATCAATCTTACACCCGACAACACTTAATTGGCTGCTTCCGATTAAATACTATGTCATCTACGTAAAGGACTAGAAAAACTACTCTTCAGGCTTGATTCTTTAGAAATAATGTTCATCGTATTTTCTTCAAAACCAAAAGAAGTAAATGGCCTCGATCAAAACCTCGATGTTCCATGATCCGGATGTTTTAAGTCCATAAATGCAATTCTTGCAACTCGTGATACCATGGTTTCGCTTCTAAATAACCCTCGGTTGCCGCATGTAGATGTCCTCATTTAAATTGCCATTTAAAAAGGTCAAGCTGACATCCATCCGCCAAATCTAATCGAGACTAGCAAACACAGCCTAAAAGAATCCTGGATAGATTTAAGCATGGCCACCGGCTAAAAGGTTTCTTCATAATCTATCCCCTGGTATAGCCTTGCCACCAATCTAGCTTTGAAGGTTTCCACCTCCCATCCGATCCTTTTCTCTTAAATCCACTCACAATCCTACTGGGTTTTACCCCCGCTTCTACAAGAGACCAGACCGAATTGAATATTATAGATTCCATTTCACCTGGCCCACGGCTTGCTTAATTCTTCAGACATCCACATCTTCCGCTGCTTCTTTGTACTGATGGGATCATCTTCACCGGCCACAAGAATAACTTGGTAAGACTCGCCTAGCAAGATATCTCGTGAAGCCCCGCCTACTCTATCACTACGACGGCTCCACCGCCAGGTTCACTGCTCGAGCCCCGTAAAGGTACTAGTTCCTCTGCATCGCTCTCTCGGTTCTGGTTCCACATGTATTTGGACCTCGGTTCCACCGGTTCCACCCGGTGTTTGCTCACCTTCGGCACATTTTCCTCTCTTGAACATGCATAGGAATCCGGCAGGCTGGGGAGGCCAAGACACCGGTGGTTCGCTTTGTTCGAAGCCGAGGTCAAGCTCCTCAAGAATTATTTTACTGGGTTTGAAATCGCTTATATAGTCTTCCTCCAAAAAAGTCATGTGGAGTACTCACAATAACCTTTTTATCCGAAGGACTATAAAATAGTCCACCTCGCCTTTAGGGTAGCCAACAAACATGCAAACCTCTCGTGTCGATTCCAACTTATTGATCCTTTCTTAAGACATGTGCAAGAGCACCCCATATTCTGATATGGCTTTAAACTAGGTTACGCTCTCTTTCCACAATTTCAGGTGTCTAGGAACCTTTGTATGAACTAAATTCAAGATACATCAAGTAGCTTTCTATGCAGATATCCCCTCAAAACGACATAGTAGAGATGTAGAATAACTAAGCATCGGGACCCTCACCATATCCCGAAGAGTTCTATTTCTCTTCTCATAACCCATTTTGGTCGGGGTGAAACTGTGTGCCGATTAGCCAGAAACTATCCCCTCTCGAGTCAAGAAGACTTTAAACTCTCCAGACAGTATTCACCAATTCTGTTAGACCGTTCTTGATATGGAGTCCTAATTGCTTTTCGCCTCACCTTATACTCTCGGGAATTTAAGGAAAGTTTCTGCACTTTCTTTACAAGCATTAGGTAACATATCCATATCTTCGAAAGAATTAATCAGAAGGTGACAAAATACTATACCCTCCTCCTGGGCTTGACATTTATCGTCCGCACACATCGCATAACTAATTCCAAATGGCTTGGTCATACATATCCTTTTGGCTTTAAAGGGCCTGGGTCATTTTACCTTCCAAACAAAGATTCACATACTGCATAAAGTTCAAAGTCTGGCAAGCAAGATCCCACTTTTTACCAAACCATGAATCCTATTAGATTAATATGACCTAATCGCAAATGCCAAAGGCAATGCTTCATTTGAAACTTTCCTTTCGCCAGTGATCATGCTTATCAACAATTTCAGTAATTAAAACATCATAGGACATAGGACTTAAATAATAAAGCACCATCTATCAAATCAATTTACAAATAACCGGAAGTCAACTTATTGTAATAGCGACTAAATTCCACCGTTAAACCTTGTTCAAATAAACAACTAACGTAAATTAAATTCCTTTAAAATCCTATTATAAAACGCCTACTAAACATAAAGTCCTATCATTATTGAAAATAATCTACTTCGGGTTCTAATGCTTTAACTGAGACATGTTCTCCATTTCAAGCCTCAAAACTCGCTCCTCGTCCAACTGCTAGTTTGTCTAACCATCGCAAAGAGTAATCGCATGGTTAGTGGCTCCTAATCAATGATCCATTTATCATTATAATTCTCCACTAAACAAGCTTCAACCACATTTAAATTACCCATACCTTGCTTTTGGCACCGAGGGCAATTCTGCCTAAAGGATCTCTCTTCTCGTCCGCATCAGCACTTGCCTTTCTAGCTTCTTCATAGCTGGTTTTGGTAATCGGCACTCGACCCTTTCCGCTTGTTTTATTCTTCCCACCCTTAGGTTTCCTCGGGGTCGAAGTAGAACCTCGGGCCCTCATATGAACACCGCTCGACCCTTCCGAAAGCCCTTCTCGGCACCCTCAAGTTCATGCATCAACTCAGGAGTTGTGATCCATCTTGTTCATATTATAATTAACTTTAAACTGGTAAATCCATCAGCAGATTCAAATATGAAATCAATTTGGGACCTTGCTCCATCTTCATCCCAAACACTTCACCTGACTGGACAAGACGGCTTTTCTGCACATAATGATCTCACACTTCCCTCTACCATTCTAAGGTCTACGGTAACTTAATCAGCCGCTCTTAAAGAACTTCATGGATTGTGCAACATCTTATCGAGTCTCGACTATCTCGCTTCCAGACTCTGTGACGAGATATCTCTGTCCTTTCAAATGACTAAAGAACACTCTAGCATACAGTCGAACCCGATATATTTGCCTTGTCCTGGGCTTCTCTATAGTCTTTCGACTTCAGCTCGACAGATGGTCATGCCTATCAGGCCTTGGGTATTTAGGGACAAACTTCAGCTTTTTCAAAATCCGTAATGTACGTTGGTTTTCCATTCACTATACTCATTTTCCATCCATGCTTTTGACTCAAAATCATCGTAGCGGCAAATGATGCTACTTTTCTCAAAAATACACAATAGTATTAAAACTGTAATATCTTACAATAAACATAATCTTAAAATTTAGTTAATCCCAAAACTATTTTCTCGTTTTATTGTAAACAATTATTTGTTTCATTATAAATACTTATTAAAGTAAGATATTTATAACAAACTAATTTGACTTTACAAACATTGAATCCTACTTGTTATTCCCAGTATATGGGGAGAGCCATGTGTTTAATTACTTAAATCCCACCTTTCTTAGACAGAACTTTCCTAGATAACACATAATCATTTCACTTTAATTGTTTAAACTTTGGGCACTTAATAAAAATATCATAGCCTCGTTGGGAGTGGTAATAATTAAATAAAGCTTTTGAATGTTTTAACCATTGTTTTAATTTCAAATATCTTTATTATCCAAGATTGGCTTAATGCAATGCGATCAATCTTATTAAAATTTTGAAATTTAATTGAGTACTAATCCACAAAATCCAACCATGTTTATCCGTCAGCATCACATGATCATTTTATTATTAGACCAATGAATGAGCCTAGGTTTAAAATTAATTAAATTAATAAAACCTTCAAATTATTCAATATTTTTAAATAATAGGGATTTTCTAAAATTATTTCACAAAATAATTTTTCCATAATAATTACAAAACTAGATAATAGGAATCATAATACCTTATTGGTGCACATGTAATTATCATCGATGCAAATTTATATGGCACCACCTATTCTATATGGCATGTTATCACACAAAACATGTTATGTTGATATATCAAACCATTCACAAAGCATTAATTAAAATAAACTCAATCCATGGTTTTCTGAAAACAAAATCGGGCCTATTACAAAATATCCTAAGGTTCTCGGTCTAATTTTAGTTTTACAAAGGCATAGCGCCTAAAAACTAAAAATAAATTAAAACCCTAAAACCCTAACACGTTCTAATTTGAAGGGTGCAGGTCCCGCATCCACCAAATCAAAACCGCCCAGGGAACCCACCACCACCACGAGCCACTACGGTAGCCGCCAAAACGACTGATACGCCGCCCCACGCCCAAAGACTATCACGAGCGAGGACCACGCCGCTAAACTTCCACCGGGCGCCGCAGCGCTGTGGACGACGCTTCTGCACGCCGATCCCGGCCCGACGCGCCTTCCTCCTCCTCTAACGTTTCACCTGGTCGCTCTGAGGATGTCCGTGATCTTCTCTCCTAGTCAAATAATGAAGGGTGTACGTATTTACGGATTTGAAATTTAAAATTACAACCATTTCTAATTAAAAAAATGTAAATACAATAAAACTAGAAGGAAACCTACTCCTAAGTGACCACCTCCCTGTTACAAACCCAAAATTAATACAATCAAAATCTACCATGGATCTAAAAACCATTAAAATAATACATCCATTCATGAACAAAATCAAAATTAACGTATCTAATCATGATCTAACAACAAATAGAACCTAAAGCCATATGTTTAAATCAACATCAGGCTCACATGCATTATTGAATGCCTAGATAATACTATTATCTAATCATAGCACTCATACCACTGGTGGAAAACAATACACTAAGCATAATGGATCAAAGAATACATTAAACATGCACCGATCAAAATTCAATATTAAATAAAATTACCTATGTAGATTTGCAGATCCGGCCAACTAGACTTCTAGACTACCACCAACCGAAGAATCTACACCGGGCCGATCTACAAAGAATAAAGACGAACCAACGATCTACACTTCATTCAATCTACATCAAGACCAGACCATCCGACGATCTATCTCGGGGGCGGTATGGATGTGTGTGGGCAATAATGAATCGACGTAGAACTCGAATCTTAGAACACTTAGAGAAAAACCAAAGAATAGAGCAAATTCTTTCTTTCTTTCTGCTTCCTTGCATTCTCAAAATGTATGAAAAAACTCAAAGAGAAAACCTTTAAAAACATTACATCAAGGAATAACTATTCATATAATAAATTATTTATTATAATAACTGCTCATATAATAAATTATATTTATTATAAATCACTATATAATAAATATATTTATTAGAATAAGAATTTATACATATATTTGAGAATACTAAGTGGGACCAAGAGCACATAATTTTGTTAATGGGCGAACTCTATTCCAATCACTGAGAAGTTTTAAAGGTTCAATGGTACCGATTTTAAGAGATGGAAACAAAGATGTTGTTCTATCTCACAACCTTGGAACTTCGCAAGATTCCTCAATGAGGATGGTCTTAAATTGGACTTTGGAGAGACAGATAAAGAAAAGTTGGTCACAGGATGCACGAATCACTCACTTCCTCGTGTCGCAATCCAGCCCTCAACGGTTCGAAAATACTATAACGCCTAGTCCTAAAACTAGCTAAGGAGCGTGGATAGTCCGACAAGAAGTACAAACCGAAGATGCCTGACCAAAGAAATTCATTGTCTGGTGAAATTTCGACTTATGGTTGATTTAAAGACCGGCCTTAAGTCGTTCAAGAGCTTCGCTGTTGTGCATGATATTAAGGCCAAGGAATGACTCTAAGTGAGACATTTCAAGTGGCCGCGCTCATTGAAAAACCGCCACCATCCCGCCGGATTTTAAAAACTATCTCAAACACGCAAGAGAAAGGAAGCACACGGAAGACTTAATTGTTCGGTCGAGGATTGAGGAGGATAATAGGCTGTCTGAGAAGAAAGTTGGAAAGAATCTAGAACTTTCAAGGGCCAAACGCAGCATAGCGGATCTAAACCTAAATAAGAAGAGAAAATGCTCAGTAAGTCTTTGTGAGGATTCACCTAAGGCCCAAGAAGTTCATTGGCAAGTGCTTTAACTATGGCAAGTCTGGACATCGAGCCAAAGACTGCAGAGCCAAGAAAAGACAGAAAACGCAGGCTAATGTGGTGAAAGATCTCCAATGGTGTTGATGATATCAACTGACCACAGGATATCCGAGTGTAATGGCATGGAAACCCCAAGAGGTGGATTGATACCGGAGCACCTGTCATCTGTAAAATATCATGTTATCTATACAAACCATATGGGTGGATGAAAAACTTATATGGGTAATTCATCAACCTCTCTAAGGTTGAAGGTGTCTAAAGATTGTTCTAAAGATGACATCTGGAAAGACCGTGACACTAATTAATGTTCTCGTATGTGCGATGTTCGCAAGAATTAAAGGCTGTGATCTCTCCTAGCAAGAATGGCTTCAAGTCAGTTTTGTATCTCGACAAGTTTGTACTCTCAAAAACGTA
Source organism: Tetrastigma voinierianum (assembly GCA_016808115.1). NCBI lineage: Eukaryota > Viridiplantae > Streptophyta > Magnoliopsida > Vitales > Vitaceae > Tetrastigma > Tetrastigma voinierianum. The sequence continues at coordinate 159,077 of JAEQBH010006527.1, read as the reverse complement.
GATGTACGTAGAAAGGGTTATCTCGAGTGATGGTTTGTTCAAGTTAAATGTAATGACCGTTGTAACCAAGGATGATTTGAATAAAGTTGCTTCTTCTTATGTGCTCGAAATCTTCTAACATTTGGTACAAAGTAGACTGTGACACGCATCATGTCACAAAGAATGAACCAATGGATCAAGGCCGGCTCGACCGGGTCCAAATGAGAAATGCCAAGTGTGTGTCGAATCTTAATTTTTTAAAGCCCCCCTTCCACTCTATAGATAATAGACTTTCGTAACCTTTAGATTTAATACACACACGTATATATGAGGATGAAATCAATACCACAGAGGTAATAAGTGCATTTTATTACTTTTATAGATGACTCAAGCCGCAGATGTTATGTTTACTGCTTAGTAGCAAAGACGCAGGTCAGAATGCTTTAAACTCCCAGGTACTGTTAAACTCAATAACAAGAAAAATTAAAATCATATGAGTGACAGAGGAGGTGAATAGCGAATTTCCTATTTCAGGAAATTTGTATCGTAGCCAGCATCGCTCACCAAACGATCGCTTCCTTACACCACACAACTAATGGAGGAAGCAAAGAAAACTTGTTTGAAGGAAACAATGAATGCATTGTTGAATAAGCTCGGGTTTACCACGTATAATCTGTGGGGGAAGCCGTTGACTACGAATTTATTTTAAATGAAAATTCACGTAAAGACAATAACAAACTCCTCATGAGAGCGGAGGCGTTAGACGCCTAACTTGAATTATCTCAAAGTGTGGGGAAGTCATTAAGGTCACGGCTCCTAAGCCTAAAAAGGCGAAGGGACCAAAGATTGTTGACCTTCCGTTTTGATCTGATATGCCTGTGACAGGGCAATGATAATGCTTTCTTTGTCTAAAGTCGTGAGATCCCGCATATACATGTCAATACGATCATCAACTAAGGACGCTTCGTTTGAAAATATATTTCCGTATACTAGTATATGAGTCTATTATACAATAAGAGGTCTCAGGATACTACAGGCATCTGGAAGTGATCCAATGGAGATGAACCTAGACGTAGTAAAAGACAAAGGACTTCCACGCCTTTGGACCCGATTTCTAACGATTCGCAACAATGAACCTCGCATATCTGCGAAGCTTGCGGATTCGCGTAAGCCCTGCTTCGAAAGAAGCATTGACAGTAAAGTCAATCCATCTTGTCAAATCATACATGAAATTGGTCACCCTTCTCCCTGCACAAACCACTACAATGTGTTTGAGATTTCTCAAGAGGAAATGAGAAAGCTAGCTGGTGCTATTGATAAATACAAGGCTAAAGCTTGCAAGAAAAGGACAAACAACGAGAAGGTCTTGATTATTTTGATATTTATTCAATTAAGTATTTAGAATCACATTCATAAGGATGCTAATCAGCAGCAGCCGGTGTATAAGCTAGAAATCCATCAATCGATGTGAAAACTACTTCTAAATTGATTTGGAAGAATAAATATATTTGGAACAACCCGAAGGGTTCATCGTTCGTGACAAGAGCAAAGTATGTCTACTTATCAAGTCACTCTATGGATTGAAACAAGCACCAAAAAATGGCATGTTTTCCTAAAGATTGAAATGAGCTACAATGTATATGTTAAGCAAACTCGTAATTGTTTACTATTTATGTCTATATGTAGACTGATATGCTTATAAATGCGCGCGATATGAGACTATTAAGAAAATCAAATGCCGCTTGCAAGTAAATTGAAATGAGATATGTAACTATACATTTGTGGAGTTAAAACCACAAGACACCGGGATTAGCTCTACTCACAATCCCATTATATTGAAACGATTCTCGAAAATGCAAGAATCTAGATATCGGTATCAAAGCAAAGACTCCGATAGATGTTACCCCATATCTTTCTAAGAATACTCGTGGAAAACAAAGCTCAAAATGAGTATGCTAGTATACTAGGCGCTTTAATATGTCATGAACTGTAATTAGGCCTGACATAGCTGTGCAAGAAGCTAAGTCGCATTTATGCGGTCTAAAATGAAAATCATCGGGAAAGCTATGAAACGTGCTTATCGGGCTACTTAAACATACTCAAGATTACGCTTTCAGACATACGCACATCCGGCAAGCATTCTGAAGATATCAGATAATCAGATAACTATGACTAAAGGACACAAAATCAACAAGCAGATATATTCACACTGGTAAATACAAAGGTCTCGAAATCATCCAAACAAACTTGCATATAGATCCACTATGGAATCAGAATTTATCGCTGATAAAGTCGGTGAAGAGCCAGTGGCTTCAAATTTCAAGATATTCCTAATCGCCTAGCTGCCTCACTGTGATGCATATCAGGATAGTCAAGCCAAGAATATGAAGGGCAAGGAATGTCATGTATAATGGTAAGTCTCTGACATTGATACAAGACATGACACTGTGAAACAACTTCTTTCCAGTGGAATTATCACCATCGACTACGCTGGGGTCAAGATAATAATATCATGGATCCATCGACAAAAGGCCTAACTGGGGAGAGATGATTGCAAAATGATCAAGGGACTTGCCATGCCTCTAAACAAGTCATGAAGCGACACCCTACCTAGTGGACTGGAGATCCCATGATCTAGGTTCAAAGGGACAACTAAGTTATGAAGGCAGTTATGTAGTAATCGCCTAATTTGTTTTACTCCATTCTGACATAAAGACAAGATAATATGTGAAGGTTACAAAAGCTTTAATGATTATGAAACTATATGTTCATAAATCACCTATGTGAGTGTGAAGTGAGGGTCGCTTCTCGTGAGAATTGCAAAGGTCGACTTAAAACACCATGAGACCAAAGGTTCATGGCCAAAACCTAACACAACAAAGAGAACCAATTTGTTCGAGAAATAGTTCAGGTGATTTCTATCGGTTTCAAAGCTTACACTGAAGGTCGATAGCCTCAAAGACATCAAGTCTACTGACACCGAGTAAGTCCGATAGTTTCACTAAGGAAAGTTCAAAGTCCCATTACTTATCCCCGATGCAACGTTTCATGGAATACCAGACTTTGCATCTCATGCATACACCCGGAGTATTGATATAAGAACTTTTCATTCATGTGTGATTGTCAGAATTAAATGAATGAAAAGAAGTTTGGCCCCCATCAACGCACACTCGGCTTCATACCTTCGAACCGACATGTCCTGCTCGCGGAGACACTTCGGGTTATTTTGGCAAGACTGCGTTTTCCCAATTTTATTATAACAAAGATTCTCACTTCTCTCGCATATCATTTCATTTCGTATGATTGTTCCAAGTAAGCCAGTTCGTTTGGCCCTCCGATCCACCACTTCTGATAACGAGATCCGTTTCTATCCTCGGGAGACATTGTCCATTATCCTCTGTGATGTCATGTGGCCAAATTATTTTACACAAGACATCGTCGGCTCTGGGTCAACATTCTCATTTGTTTGTTTTAATACTTACCGCCTGTGGTTTCGCTCTTTCGTTTCCTCGGTTTTTGAACGAACACGTGAACAACAAATGTTTGACATAGATATTTATGAATATATTGTTTACTTGTGAAACTTTATAAATATTATTGTCTATATAAATGATCTGTTTCTTAATCCTATTATTCAATAATGGGTATCGAGTTCTTGAGTTCTTTGTTGAACTCTATAATTTGTTTTAAAGACAGTTCGGGCGACAGGTTTTTTTTTTTTTTTTTTATCAAATCCACTCTTTCCTTTCTAAAACTTGAGATTTTGTTTTGGATACAGTTATTTGACGCAGAAAAACTTGGAGATGTAACGTAACAAGTTTTTTTTTTGTTTTTATTCTGTTATACTGTATTTCTTTATTATAAAAATGATTCAGAACATGTAGAACTGTTTTACAAAATAGTTAACCTTTTTTTTATTATTAAAAAAAGAGGTTATGAAGAATCTTCTTATGATTTTCTTTCTCACGAAAAAGAAAAAATATCTACTATTTATATAGATTCAGTTACAAATTCAAAATATTCCGTTAAGAATCTGAAGATTTTTTTGTTAATTAAAAAAAAAAACTCAATATCTGAAAGAAAGGAATCAATTAAAAAAATTCATATTATTCTGTTACATATTCAAGTTTATGAACTTCTATAAGTTCCGTTCTTTAATTGATTTGGGATTCTGATATTATTTTGGATATATATATATATATATATATATATATATATATATATATATATATATATATATATATATATATATATATATATATATATATTTATTTATTTATCCAAAATTTTAGATTATGAAATGCCCAAATTCAAACAATTTTTGTTTTGATATAAATCTTCAATTTTTCAATATGATTTTATTTAAATATTTATTTGAAAGATAAAAGTTCAAATTAAGTGAATAACAAATTCAAATTTTTTTAATATGCTCTTAACGTTTTTTTTATTAAACTTATTGAAATGCAACATGTCACCAAAAGTGACCTTCTTACTTATGAGGAATGCTGGATGTTTGTGTGTATGTATATCTCATGTGAGCATGACTGCCCCAAAGGTGAAGTGCTAGTGTTTGGTCAAATCAGACAGGTACACAATTTCATGGTAGTAAATATGTCATAATATAAGGTTTTCAGCGGAACACTATGTCCATCCAAAAGATAGACTTTGTCGTTTACTAGTGATTTCTACGTGAATGTTTTGATTAATGTGATCAAGAACTGCTTCTACAGTTAGGTTTAATGCAAGATCTTCTAAAATATTGATAGTTGTACCTGTGATGGGACTCACCAAATATTTGAATTTATTTATTTAATTTTTATATAAACTCTTATGCAATTTTTTGTTTATTTTGTTCAACTAACGCTTCTTTCCGCTTATCGTATATGCTAATATAAATTTGTATTCTCATTCTTAATGGGACAACCTAAGGATTTGGAAGATAATATTTAATCGTTTCTTGGTCAGACATGGATCTCGAATCCCCTCGTTTCTAAGGATCAATAACCTCCATATTTACCACTGATAGCTCTGTTGAAGGTGAATTTTGAGAAAATCATTCAAATTGCATGAATCCCCATGATCATAAAGCGCTGTAATATTCCTGTAACCTCTGTGGGCATGCAGATTCCAGAGGTTACCACCACCAAAGAATTCTCGATGATATTTAAAAACGTTAAAACCCATCGTTTTTAAATAGCACTCTTTTAGGAAGCTTGGTTTCAATGAAGTATCAAGGTCAAGGAAATATAAGGGACATCATGCAAATGTCTAACATTGATTCAAAACTCAAAGCACTTGAAGTTAGGTTATGTATTGATTCTTGGTGCATTTGGTTTGTGGCACTCTACTTGGTCGGTCGATTTAGGTCAGTTATAACTGCTAAAAGGAGAAATTGACTCTCAATGAACTCATTTCATATTGTGTGCAAAAAGAAGGAAGGTTGAAGCAAGAAAAGACTGAAAGTGCTCATTGGGCAAGTACCACTAAGGATAAAAATAAGAAGATGACTAAAGATAAGGAAGCTACAAGTGGTCCAACTCAAAAGAAACATCATAAGACACAAGATCAAGGTTGTTACTTTTGTAAGACATCCGGACATTTAAAGAATGATTGTATTAAATATCACGCCTGGCGTGTAAACAAAGGTACACTTATCGCTTTAGTTTGTTCAGAGGTTAATTTAGCTTATGTACCTAGAAATTCTTAGTGGCTAGATTTTGATGCTATTGCTCACATAAGTGTTTCTATGTAGGGTTGCCTAAGCTACCAAGTGCTAAATGATGCTAAAAGATTCATCTAAGTGGGTGATGGCAATGAAAGTTGAGGCTATTGGGCATTTTATATTGTTATTAAATACTGGAATTTATTTGGATTTGAAAGAGACTTTTAATGTACCTTCATTTAGAAGGAATTTAGTTTCTATTTCTGTTTTGGACAAATTGGGTTATACTTGTTCTTTCGGAAATAGTCAGTTTAGTCTTCATTAGATTCAAATGTGTTGATCTTTGGTTCTTTATCTGGATTTGACAATCATATTTGCTTGATATAAAATTGGCTATATTATGAAACCTTGCATGTTTCTTCCGCGTGATGAAAAATTAGGCGATAGAGAATTCCGCCCAGCTTTATGGCATAAACGTTAGGTCATATATCTAAAGAAATAGAATTGAGAAACGTATGCGATGGGATTCTTGATTCCCTTGATTTTAAACTTCTGTCGTATTGAAGTGTGTTAAGGAAACGAAACAAAACGAAGGTTGGGAGCCAATAGAGCTTCGAAAGTCTTAGAACTTATTCATACTAATATTTGTGGACCATTCACTAAGGCCTCTTGAAATGGTCAACAATATTTTATTTCATTCATAGATGATTATTCTAGATATGGATACCTATACCTTATTAAAGAGAAGTCTCAATCATTGGACATGTTCAAGGCTTTTAAAGCCGAGGTTGAGAATCAACTCAACAAAAGAATTAAAGCCGTCAAATCTGACCATGGTGGTGAATACTATGGCAAATATGATGGATCTGGTGAACAACATCTAGGTCCATTTGCTAAATACCTAGAGGAATGCGGAATTATCGCATAGTACACTATGCTAGGATCACCTAGCATGAATGGGTGTATAGAAGGCGAAACTATAACTCTGGAGACAAGGTAAAGTATGATTAGTCAATCTACCTTACCAAATCTCTATGGGGAGAAGCATTAAAAACTGCAACTTATATTCTTAATAGAGTACCTATTAAAGCAGCAATAAAGACCCCTTATGAGCTTTGGACAAGCCGAAAACCTAGTTTAAAACATTTACACATTTGGGGATGTCCAGTTGAGGCAAGGCCTGATAGGCCAAATGAAGATAAATTGAACTCACAGAACCACGGTACGCTACTTTATAGGATACTCTGAAAGGTCTAGGGGTTACAAATTTTATGATCCCACAGTCAAAACTATTTTGAGACGGGAATTGCAATATTTTTTAAGGATGTTGAGTTTGGGAGGAGAAATAAGGTTAGAGACATTGTCTTTGAAGATGAGGTATCTTTTTCGACTCCTTCTATTACTCTTGACTATGTGCAAGTTCCTAATCCTGTCATTGATCAAGAAACAAATCTGGAACAAGACAATGTTGATTTGATGCCCATCTGAGTCGACAAATCCTATTCAAAATGAGGATATAGTTCATGAAGAACAAACCGAACAACCTCAAGAACAAATGCCACTAAGGAGATCCACAAGAGAAAGGAGAAAGGCTATTTCAGATGATTATGTAATTTTTCTCCAAGAGCATGAGGATGAAATCAGTATGATGGAAGATGGTCCCATTAACTTCCATCAAGCCATACAAAGCTCTGATTCTCAAAAGTGGATTAATGCCATGAATGAGGAGTAAAAGTCCATGTAAGAAAATGATGTTTGGGATCTTGTCCCATTACTTGAAGGTGTGAAACCTATTGGTTGCAAATGGATGTTCAAAACTAAGAGGGATTCGAAATGTGGTTTGGAGAGATAGAAGGCCCGTCTTTTTGCTAAAGGCTTTACTCAAAAGGAAGACATTGATTTTAAAGAGACTTTATCTCCAGTTTCAACGAAAGACTCTTTTAGAACTGTAATGGCACTTGTTGCGTATTTTGATCTTGAGTGACATCATACGGATGTAAAGACAACGTTTCTCAATGGCAACATTGACGAAACAATTTATAATGTGCAACCATAAAACTTTGTGTCAGAGACCCAAAGAAAATGGTTTACAAACTAAAGAAATCCATCTATGGACTTAAGCAAGCTTCCCGTCAATGGTTCTACAAATTTCATCAAGTGATAGTGTAACACCCTAAATTATACCTTAGCAATTTGTTACAGTTTAGGTTATAATATAAGTCAAATTTGAAATTTTCGAAATTATTAAAGAAGTAAAAAAGAAAAATAATGGTCAATTGTTAAATTAGGGACTTAAGAAACATTGAGCTAAAAGATTTTATAATAAGATAGAATATTGATAAGTTGTTTTGCAAATTGAATGATATGTGAGGACTAAATAGCAAAATGAGAAATTAGGCCAAAAATGGCATAAAGAGAATACACGTATATTTTTGTTATATGAAAAAATGCAAAGTACAGTTAAATGTTTATAAGAGATTATTTAATAATGAATATCTCATAGTTATTCATGTCTATGGGATATGTTTGTTTGATATCTGAAAGATTGTTGAAAAAACATAATAAAACTGATTGTCTACTTATGATCGGGTAGTTGGATAGATAAACATGCATATATGGATAACAATGCTGCAGCATATAATTTACAAACATAGTGGCCCCGTTTGGGTCATACAATACAGTACAGTTTATAAATCACTATCTCGTACAGTGATAGTACCTTCGGGTACATGCAGTTCTGTCTCATGATCCACTTCTTTGGAATATGCAAGCATGACAAGAGATGAGATGAAAATTTTGTAATGTTTATAAAAGGCATAAAATATGGAAATTACATGAAATGAAATTATAAATGATAGGATATAAAACATGAAGCATAACTCATAAGGCTAAAGATTAATGAATGTCATGAATATGCAAATAAATCAATTGGTGGAATTGTTACGATTTATTACCTTATGTTGAAATGTTAGTGATAAGTGGTTGAAGTATTGTGTCATATATGGTTAAATGTATATGTATAGTTAGATGCATTTGTACATGTATTCGTGACGATCGTTATAGTGGTCGTCCATATTATGGATCTCCACTAAGCTATAAAGCTTAACAAGGGTGTTTATCTGTGTAGGTATCGAGGGGGCGATGATAGAAAAGGACGTCCCACATCAGCAAAGGCCAACATAGCAATAGGTGTCCATCAATGATGTTTTGGTTTATTTTCAGATGATGTACATATATTTTTAAAAACAATGAAAAGTTTTGTATATAACATAATTGAATATGTTGATCACTCTAATGGTGGGGTATGATATTATTTTGTAATATGATAATTTATATATTTGTATTTATACTTTTTTTTGTAAGTTTATATTTTCAAGATAATTGTTTAGAATGATGTAAGATAACAAGTTTATAGTTCTCAGATTTGTGATACCCTTTCCTGACATGGGGTGCCGCGTTGAGGCATCAAAGTTAGGTGGTATCAGAGCTAGGTTTAGGTGACTCTAGATAGAGTATAAGATAAAAATGCATATGTAAAGTAATGTGTTGGCATGATGTGGATGTCTTTGTTTTCTGAATAGGATGGACCGTCCCCCAAATCCGATTGAAAAAGCTGCTGAAAGTGTTAACCCAAGGGAACAAGGGTCATCAGCTTCTAATCCATCTGAATCAGCCAGAAGTGAAAGCAATGTCCCTAACTAGCCAACATAAGCCTTGTTAAAGATAACTCAAGATATGACTCGAGTTTTGGAAAGGTTGTGACTCTAGCTCGATAGATATGATGAGGAGACATGGAGCGAAGAGTTCTGGGACTAAACCTAGAGGAATCGAGATAAAGGGTGAGTTTGGCTTGAAAGGTTGTAAAGAGTATTGTAGGACGTGAGATGCCCTCATGAGCAAAGAGTAGCATGTGCAGTCTCGCTTTTCCAAAGTGAAGCTTATGATTATTGGAAGCTTGTCTTGAAGCGTCCAAGGTTTTCAAACCCTATGCCTTGGGATTTCTTTGTCCAAGAGTTTCGGGCAAAGTATGTCACTGATATGTACAAAGAGGCCAAATGGAATCATATTCTGAATTTGAAGCAGAGAAGCCTAACATTGGCTGAGTACAAAAAAGAATTTATCCATCTTAGGAAGTATGCTCCAGAGTCAGTTCTCACCGAAGCATTTCGGTGTAGACAATTTGAGGATGGTTTGAATGAGTCTATCAAGAGATATTTAACACATGTGACTTCTCTTCAACAGGTGAATTTTTATCAGTTGGTACAAGCTAGTATGAAGGTGAAGAGGTCTGAAGCAAGTAGCAAAGAAAGGTTTCAGAATAAGAAGTTTGCAAGAGAAGCTTCTTCCTCCTCAGGGAAAAGAGTTAGGGAATCTCTAACTGAACCAGTGTACAACTCGGCTACAAGAGGTAGAAGGCAAGGGCCTAATGTGGAACCTAGTTCTGGTAGAGGTGCTTTAGATGGAAAATGAGAAACCCCAGAGTGCCCTCCTTGCCATAGACGACATTTGGGTGTTTGCAGATTATTTATAAGAGGATGCTTTAGGTGTGGAGGCACAGATCATTTCATGGTGAATTGTCCTAGAGAGTTAGGGGATAATAAGAGCCTATAAGGAAGTGGTAGAGGGAGATTTGTTGCACCACCTTCGACTTGGGATCGAGGTAGGGGTCGAGGTGGCCTGATTCAGCATAGAGGATGTGCAGGTATAGTGTTAGAGACAGTGGATTGTCCTATGCCTACAGCCCCAGCACGAGCATATGCTATGAAGGCTCGTGAGGATCAGGCTGCTCATGAAGTGATTGCTGGTATATTTTCTCTATATGATATTGAGATGCATGCATTGATTGACCCTGGTTCTACCCATTCATATGTATGCATTGAGCATGTATTTGATAAGATAACACCAGTAGAGAGATTGTTATATGATATGCATGTAACTAGTCCCCTGGGGTAAAGTGTTAATGTAACGACCCGTACCAAATAATACAAGTTTTTATCACGTTTGACCAAGTTTGACTATGTTTGACCAAGTTTGACCAACAATTAGTATGTAGGCCCAAGTTGACTTTTTCAAGGATGAATAATTTTGGGTTGACTAAGACACCATTTCGTAGGCCTCGTGTCACGAGTTCATATGGCGGTTGAGCGTCAAATCCGACTTCTGGATAAAAGTTATGACCACTGGGAGTTGAACATAGGTATTTATTGATATCAAAGGCATCCTCGGTTTTGCACAGAAAAGACCCTAGGCTCTATATAAACCTAGTTTTGCTTTCCAAATAGAACCCTAGCCCTAAAACACTCATTTTCAGCTCCAGAACCCTAGAAAGCTCCCCAGGCAGTGGACCGAGGCCCGGTCGTTTCGACCGTTCGGGTGTCGGGTTTTGGCGTGGGGCGATTCAGGCCACCACCCCCTTGCACCGCAGCGCCGGCCAGGGAGGAAGAGCAAGGCGAGGTGATTCGTGCCACAATAGGGTGATCCGAAGTCAACAAAATTTGTATCCTAAATTCCTCCTACTGCCGTAGTCAAGCTACTGCAGTATAGTGGTCTAGGGTCGAACATAGGGATGAGTTTTCTTCGTACAAATGATTTAAGTGAAGTCAAAAATGGTGAATTTGGTTTGGATTTTAAGGTGGTGATAAAAACAGGGGGTTTGGTGGGTTGCAAACTGAAAATAAGGCGAAATAAAATATAAAAAGAACTCCTTGAAACATTGGGCCCTTTGGGTTTAGGTCGAGCTAGCGAGAGGTCGGGTTCATTTCCTCGCGTTGGGGAGGATGACATATAGTCATCTCCCAAACCGGATCTTCATTTAACTTTAAAAACTAAACCCTAATAATTTTCCTTTTGATAGAAAGCATTTATTTAGCATTTATAGTTGCCGGTGAAAATCTATCACCTTGACTCATCCTGATGATTCGTAAATGGCAACTAATGAATCTCGATGGATCTAATAAGCATCCAGACCTAAAGATTACCAAGTATTGATCAAAGGATGCATCTACGGTGAAATATAACCCTTAACCTACCTCCGGTGGCTCGTAAAGGCAACTAATGGTTATCGGTGTATCTAAAAATTGGAAATACTGCCCCGAACCACAAAACTTGCCAAGTATTGTGAAAAGTACATCAGCTTTAAACCTAGAGTTGAGAATTTGGGAACCAAAATGTCAAAACACCTTTGTGAAAACAGGGAACCACCAGCGACCTTGGATCTGCCCGACAACCTTCTACTTCAAGGGAGGAAAGGGTTTTAGTTGCTCATCCTCGAGTTGTCATCCTTGGGAGGTGTTTGGCAACCAAGAAGTGAGAGAAAAGGAGAGAAGAGAGAAAATGAGGCTAGCAGGGCCGTATATTTCCTTCAAATAAAAACTTTGGTCAACAATATTTTACAATGGCTTATATAGCCTTACAAACATATGAAATACCAAAATAGCAAACTAGAATGAAATTTACCGGTGAGGGTAGAAATGAGAAAAACAAAAAACGGAGTCGTTTGGATCATAAAAACAGAAGCAGAAAATTTCGCTATTCACAGTGATTTTTGCTATGATAGCGAAATTTTGCTATGATAGTGAAACTTTGTTGTGAGAATTTCGACCTTTATTCCTCGCGCTCTTGTTCATTATATCTTTGCTTTTATGCTGCACTATTCAATTTTCTTCTTGCTTTGATATTCTTCATTCATGGCTTCTTTGAAATTGATAGAAACCATATTAAATTGATGAAATCAACGGAGCTTTGTTATGATTGGATTGACACGACGATTTGGCTTCAATTCTGCCGAAACTACAGCAATACGGAATCTGTCGGAAGAATAGTAGGGACGAACATGTCAGTGGGTTAATTATAACGAATTAGTACCTGGCGCTCAAAACTACAGTAAAAATAGGGTTCAAAATAGCGCTTTTTTGGGCACTAATCACGAGCGACCTTCTTTGGCCAAATTTCCACGATGCTTAGATCTCGGACGGCCGGATCGGTCGTGACGGCGGCCGCCACGGTCGTCATGGAGTTTTCTTCGTTTTTCGGCCATTCCAGGCCGACTCATACCTCCCTCCCCCCATTTTTGGACCCTCTGAACTCATTCCCGTGGTCCTTTTTCGCGATTCCTCAGTTTGAAAGATCTGACGAAGGAAGTTTGGTCGACGGTTTGATCGTGTTTAGACCACCGTAATAACTTTTGGACGAGTAAGAATGCTGGCGTGTTCGGTCTCTTGGGCTTTCCGTTGATATAAAGTTTGTAAATTTTGGATGTCGTTTGGTTAGTTTTCCATTTTTGGGTCATTTAGGGTAATTACCGAAAAGGTTTGGACTGAAATTGGGCACCAATTGGTCAAATTAGGCAAAATTGATGATGGATTAGTGAAGTGGATATTTTATGATGATTTGTTGGAGGTTCAATTTCGAAAAATTAGCCTCGGGTAAAACTTAATTTTGGGTGCGGTCTTTTGGTTTAGTTATTGGGCGCAAATGGTATTTTTATTATATTCTGTTTCGTCTTGGCTGAACGATCTTCTGAGAGGAGCGGGGCGAGCATCTATAGTCTGTGAGTGGTTTATATGCTTTGAAATTTTACACAGGGTGTGTTATGATATAAAATGGTGGTAAATTATTTTATATATATATTGTTGATCGTATTGTTGGTTATGCATAAATATAATCATCATTTGTTTATATAAACAAGTTATCATTTCATGTGAATTTTGTCAACATTTTAAATATTTGGAAATTTTACCGAGTTCATGGATAAATTTGTGGTATTTAAGTATTTTGATACATGGATGGAGGTTTTAAACCGCTTTGAAAATTTATTGATTTAAGAATACAGTATCGTTGGAAAAGTATATGTGAGTAAGGATACTGTGTTGGTTGTTATAAATTGATGCATGCCATATAGTACGGAGTTCGATTCAATATTTATATTCACAGTACCAGGTTTGCCCGGTGTCGTGAGGACAGTTTCATCAGCGGTTATATAATATTTCCAGTGGTAGTCAGTTCTGCGACGGTTTACGGGGTTTGCCACGGTGTCGTGAGGTTGGTTTCATCCAACGGTTACATATTATTTCCACGGTCGTGAGGTCGGGTTTACCCGACGGTTTATTATTATTATTATTACCACGGTACCTTTCGATGTTGAGGGTCGTGAGGTGGGGTATCCTACGGTTATGATGAGTATATGGTATGGTACATTGTTGGTTTCTGAGTAAGCTATAACCATTTCAATATTTATGGTTATTGTATCTTATGATTTTTCTTACGACATGATGTTGATATTTTATGTAAAATCGCATGTTGAATAAATACGGTGATAATTTTCTTAATAATTTAGGTTAAATTTTGACATGAATTCATGTGTTGACTTAAGTATAAGTTTGGGTTTGTGAAATGATTTTAAACGGGGAACCTTGCAAAAAGAGTGGACGTGAGGTCTTGAGAGAAGGAATGTTCGAAAATAAAAACCTTATTTTATTTATAAATTATGTCACTCACTTTGAGATTTATTATCTCCGCGTTCTATTGTTTGAATCAGTTCTCTAGGTCGAGCGATCCGTAGAGACACACCTCGCGCCGGCTCACACATCACTCTTCTGCGGCAATTTGCGGTACTCTTATCTTATCTATATATCCTTGTTTTATTGGACTTATTTATTTTTTCATTTGTACCCTAAATTCGCAAACACTCTTGAATGCTCGATCTTAGTATTGAACTCATATGAGTCTTTATTATGTGTTTAATGGTTATATGACAGCCTCTGATAAAATGGAGTCGGTTGTGGATTTGAGTTGTTGTGAATCTTTTCATGTATTGAGGTATTATACTAATGCATGTGTTTACTTTCTTTCTTAAAGTGAGGTTCCATTGGATATTCCCTAGGGATTGTACAGTGGGACTTCAGCAGCGGGACTCACCAGAAGTCCAGTCGAGATCTGTCGGCAGTATCGAGCTCTGGGTTTCTAAATTCCTTGAGGTTGTACATTGTTGTGCGAAACTCATCCCGATCTGTTTGTATACCTTCTTAACCTTATCCTTGAAATTGATTCTGTTCATTTATTCTTGAAACAATTCTCCTTCACGATGGCACACGGTAGGCGTAGGTTCAGCGGGCTTGATTCAAGAAGTTCGAGATGCACCTACTTATGAGGGAGAATCTTGTCGGCCTTTTGGCTCGATCACTTTCGAAGGAGTGGGTTTCACCCAGTTATTCTTTGTTGATCAGGCTCGTAGACTTGGAAGCGATGGGTTTTGATGGCTCCACCGGATCCCATGGTGGCTTTATCACGGCTGGTAGCCACAGAGAAGATTTTGGGCCAGAAGGTATCGGTGTCGGATGAGAAGAAGTCGGGATAAACTGGTTTTACGCTATGGGGTGAGTGCGAAGTGGTGGGCGTATGAGAGGACTAGGAAATGTCACACTTGGGCCACGATTGGTGCTTTTCTGTGAGTTTGCCCCGGCCTTTGTTGAGACTAGAGCACAGAGTTTGAGACGCTCACTCGGGGTGGCATGACGAGTTTCTGAGTCTGACGTAGGTTCGAGGAAATTATCGGTTCTGTCCCGATTTGGTTGCGGATGAGTCAATTTGGAAGAGGTTTCTCGATGGATTGGTGCATAATAAACTACCACCACTTGAAAAGAAAAAGCTAATGTGGTAGCATGCATGCATGCGAGAAAGCGATAGTAACTTTGTTATTCTGACAATGAATAAAATAGTATATGATGGAGGCTATATTAGCTCGATTAAAGCGTAACTTTGTTTTAAAGCAAATGAGTATAGATGCTCAGAAAAATGTTGAAGAGTTGCAGAAAAATGTACAATTAGTCAGATATAGTGATAAGACTGATTTTTCAGTAAAAGAAGATTAAAGTTTGTATTTTCAGAATAGATTATGCGTGCCAGCTGATACTGAGCTGAAGAAAAAGTTGTTATATGAAGCTCATACTATGGTATTTACCATACATCTTGGAGGCAACAAGATGTACCAGGATTTGAAGCAGTGTTATTGGTGGAAAGGAATGAAAAGGGATGTGACGGACTATGTGTCCAAATGTTTGACGTGCCAGTAAGTAAAAGCTGAACATCAAGTACCATCTGATATGTTAAATCCCATTCCAATTCCATAATGGAAATGGGATAGTTTTGCTATGGATTTTGTGATTGGACTTCCCCTTACGCAAATGAAGCATGATTCTATATGGGTGATAGTTGATAGGCTCACAAAGTCGGCCTATATTATACCAGTCAGGATTGACTATTCTATGGATCGACTAGCTGAGTTATATGAGGATGAGATTGTCCGATTTCATGGTGTTCTATTGTCAATTGTGTCAGACCGAGACTCTAGATTTACATCAAGATTCTGGAAGGAGTTACAATTTCAGTATCGATAGTGTCTTAATTTCAATACAACTTTTCACCCGTAGACAGATGGACAGTTCAAAAGATTGATGCAAGTGCTGGAAGATATGTTACGGGGTTATGTTATGGATCTTCCTGGAAGTTGGGATAGATATATTTCATTGATGAAATTTGTCTATAACAACAGTTATCAATCAAGCATTGACATGGCACTATATGAGGCTTTATATGGCCGGAAATGTAGAACTCTTGTATGTTGGGCAAAATTGAATGAGCATAAAGTGATTGGTCCATACATAGTAAAAGATATAAAATAGAAGTTCGGGTTATTGAGGAAGGTTAAAGGTTGTCGATTAACACCCCTTTTGGTGGGCTTTGGTTGGCGGGTCAAACACGATCCGGGATGCTCTTGTTACCCTTTATATCACTTTATCAAAAACACGCGGAGCGTTTGACTCAGTTGGCATAAAAGCCATTTCAATTATGTGGAAGCGTTTTTAAAGGGGTAGGCCCATTAACATTACATTTATACAAAAATACAGTTACTATAAAGGCATATCAAGCCTTTTCAAAATGATTTATAAAATAGATGTTCAGAGTTCAAATTGTTTTTACAAAATATCCATGTTTAACAAAAAAAAAAAAAGGAGTGAATGCATATGTCGGAGCATACTCTGCAAATCTTTCTCTATGACTCGACGATCCTTGATCTTGCCTTTCGTTCCTGTTCAATCGGTACTTGCATGAAGCGACCTACGCACCTAAGCATTTTCATGCTTGAGTAGTTCTATCTAATTTCATTCTTACTGTTTCGAGTTTAAGTCGAATCATGAAATTTCACTAATAAGGCTTTCAAATCTTTTGGATGGTCAATATGTCTAATCATATACTTAACATATACGATCATTTATGGTTCATTGATCATTCCAAATATATACGCTTTATATCACGATAAATCATTTATAACCGTCATGCATTTCACCATGCTCTTTTCATTTCAATTTAATCATGCTTTTCAATACCCGATATGTCCAACAATCTCAAAATCAATTAAGATATGCCCATACTTGAATTTCATCTATGTTTTGGTATACGGGATATCGGAATCAGAAACTGCGGTCCCACTAGGCTTCTGGTATGTAATATATTTTTATATGCAGTTCGGTCCCACTAGGTTGTTAACTAGTTATAAAAAAAATCAATACATGAACACTCTGGAAATCTTGTTAGTTGAAGTACGCTAATCGGGTGACACATCCAATACGTTTGTTCTGATCTTTGCTAATTTGACCTTTATTGGTATACCAATCTATCTTAATGCAAAATAAGCAGTTAACATTCTATTAGAGCGTTCAAATCCCGTTATAAATCACAGTACAATATGTACATTTGTATAAATGATTCAATTCCAATACTCATGCAGATTTTAAATATGCAAACATTTCACAATCAATTGCCTCAAATCAATTAAAACAAATCAATATGTTTTTCTTATACATTTAGAACAAACATTTCAAATCTTGAAATGAGAATAGGAGAAAGATAGAACAAACATTTCAAATCTTGAAATGAGAATAGAAGATAGAACAAACCAATCTATCTCTTCCTTTTATACCTTCAATCTCGGTCAGGGTTAGGTGATCTTCATCGGCCCCTAACCAAATCACACATCATTTAGTAAACTAGCACTACTCACACTTAGCGAACTCTGGCTTTGTCACGATTAGAATGCAGTCGTTTTTCGTTTTAGTTTTATCCTTATTTGAACCCCCATTAATCATTTATTGAGTCCTTAAACTATCGATTGTCTGAATAAATTATTTGAAACAAAAATCCAAAATTGCTCTCTGTGAGCAGTAGCTACGTGGTAGGCGTGCACGAGGGGTGCCATTTGGCACCTCAGCTACATTTGCGGTGAGGTATCCCGTAGCAGGCGTGAAGTCTCGCCACGGCGTGGGTTCCACCTTCTCGGCGTGAAATCCCGATAATCTTAGAGATTTTCCGGTTTTGCACTTTTGTGATTTTTCTCCATAATCACTCCAAAATCCCAAAACAAAACATGAGAATCACTCCCAATAACATCCTAATATCATCCTAAACCAACCGTAGGCAAAAACCCGTGGATGGATTAGGAGTTTTAACTCAAGCATCAATGCAACTTTCTAGGGTTTAGGTTCATACCTTGAATCTGAAACTTTTTGTCTTAGCTTCCTTCTTCCTCCTTGATCACTTGGAAGCGTAGGGATGATCTCACAAAACCTTGATTTCTCATCAACCCTAGCTCTTCTCTCTCTCTCTTGCCTCCAAAAACAATTTTGCCCAAAATGAGCCCTTCTTAGACCACATTTGGTCTTAATTCATTCCTTCATTAGCCTTGTTGCAAGCTTGCGTCAAATCCCATTTTCATTTTTTCTCACTTAAAGCTTACTAATCTCCTTATTTGCACATTCACTTATCATTTATTTCTTATTAGCATTTAAGCTTAACATTTGACCCTTAGGTCCTCATTTACAAATTTCCATTTTTGCCCTTTTTACACTTGAGTTATTTCCGGGTTCAATCACTTAATCACTTAGTATATCACATTCAATCATATATCATTTGCAATTGACATTTAGTCATACAACCATATAGCATTTAACAAATTCCCCGAAAAACCCAAGTTTGGTTCTATATATACCCGGAATATATAATAGAATTATTATAAAAAAATTCTAGAATAACAGATGTTCTGATCGGTGATCGAAAAAAGTCATATGCCGATTTGAAGAGGAAAGATATTGAATATGAAATTGGAGATAAGATCTTCCTGAAGGTATCACCATGGAAAAAAGTACTCAGATTTAGAAAGAAATGGAAGCGGAGTCTGAGGTTCAATGGCACATATGAGGTTTTGGAGAGAATCGAACCAGTGGCGTATCGTTTGGCTCTCCCTCTAGAGTTAGCCAATTGCATGACGTATTTTATGTGTTTATGCTGCGGAGATATCGATAAGATAAATTGCATATCCTGGCTGTGCAAGAGGTGCAAGTGCATCAAGATTATTCCTATGATGAGGAGCTAAAAGCTATATTAGCTCGAGAAGTGAAACAATTGAGAAATAAGCAGGTACCATTGGTAAAAGTGCTCTGGCAACATCATGGTATGGAGGAAGCTACATGGGAGCCAAAGACAACAATGAGAATTCAGTATTCGCAACTATTCAATTCAGGTTTGAATTATAAGGACGAAATTCTTTTAAGGGGGGAGAATTAAAACACCTCAAATTATATAAGTTAAATTTGAATTTTTCGGAATTATTAAAGAAGTAAAAAAAAAACAAGATAATGGTCAATTGTCATATTAGGGACTTAAGAGACATTAAGTTAAAAAATTTAATGATAAGATAGAATATTGATAAGTTGTTTTGCAAATTGAATTATATGTGAGGACTAAATAGCAAAATGGGAAATTAGGCAGAAAATGGGATAAAGACAAACATGGCCTTATAGAAGAAGCATTTCCCATTTGGTGTTGGAGAGCTAGGGCATTTACGGGTTTGAGAGGAGAAGCCATTCTTGGTGATTTTTCTTCATTTGCTTTGGAGATTCTATGTATTCCCGAAAGAAGTGAGAAAACGAGGAGAGGCTAAGTTTGGCCAGTTGTCCCGAAAGATCTGAATTCCCGTCTTTGCTTGGGTTTGCTTTATATTTTGAATTGCTTGGTATTTGTTTGTTGGGTTCTTCAAATAGGGAAGCGGGTGTAAAGTAGGGGGTTGTAAGGGAATCTTTTGGCTAAAATTTTCCCAGGCCACCCAAGTTAGTTATTTGGTCATATCTTGGCCTAGAGACCTTCGAATTGGGTGATTCCAAGTTGAGGAGAATCCTCATTCCATTAGCTGCAAATGTGTTGAAGACCTCAAGGTCCGATTATTAGCATAAGACCCCTGAATTTAGGTCCAAAGTTCAGTCTCTGATTTGGTCCGACCAGTCAGACCAGTCTTGATGTTTGTGTCATATCCCAAGTTTTGGTGATCCAAAATGAGTGATTCTAATTTATGAGTAAACAAAACTTCTTTTAGAATTACTTCCATGAATGAAGTGTATTTATATTTGGACCCCATTGTACCCATAAATTTATCAAAGTGGAGCTCTGTTTTCTGTTAGTTAAGGTTCGTCTAGATTAGCCTTGAGTGTTTAAGTCATATCTTAGGATGAGTTGATCGAATCACGATGATTCAATTTTTGAAGTAATCTAGGCATCAGAACAACTCTTGAAAGTGTAACCAGGGTGGTTCCCATTGTTCCACACGAGTTTTGCGAAGTAGGGAACAATTATATCCTATTTGTCTCGGGAGTGAGATCCAGTTAGGACCATATCTCCCAAATTAAAAGTCCAAATGACATGATGTTTGAACCATAGGAAACTTAAGACATAGGGGTATATTGGGTTAGAAGATCACTTTATCTAACAATCTCATTTACGAGGTCAAAATTATAGTTGAAAATGGACTTGGGAGCTACCTCGAATTGTTCAGGCATAATTGGTTATGGAAACATAAATTGTATAAAGGTTATATAAATTTATTGTTATATAAAATAATACATCATAGTAAGATGATCATGATTACATGTGTTATGAAAGCTAAAAAGAATACACATATATTTTTGTTATATGAAAAAGTGCAAAGTATAATTAAATGTTTATAAGAGATTATTTGATAATGAATATCTCATAGGTATACATTATATCAGCGGTTATTCATGTATATGGGATATGTTTGTTTGATATCTGAAATATTGTTAAGAAAATATAATAAAATTGATTGCCTACTTATGACTGAGTAGTTGGATAGATAGGCATACCTATAGGGATAACAATGCTACAGCCAGGGTTAAAAATATAGCAAAATATCGACGATATATCGTCGATATTTCGTGTGTTAGGCCATCCTGACACGATTCTTGCAAATGAAGTCGTTTCTTGGAAAAATCGAAAAAAATCGCTCAGTATTGGCGATATATCAATAAATTACCGATATATCCGACACAAAAAATGCAGGCTTGTGAAAAAAAAAAAATTTGGCCAATATAATAGCCCGAATTGCTGTTTGATTTTTGTTTTGAGCACATCCAACTGGCCATAAATTGATGACCGTGGAAATGAGATTTTGTGCGGTCAAATTTTCATGGTAGTAAACGTCGATGACGAGTGATCGGCATTTGATCAATGGCCAGTATTTCAATCTTTGATTCCGCGACTATATTTTTATCGTGGTGGATTTTGAATGTTGATTTGATCGCGGCCATAATTGATTTATAGCGGCTGAATCGAGAATCCCCCTTTGATGATTTGATTCAAATCAAATCGATAGCCCTCATTCATTTTTAAAGGAGTTTTTACCAAAAAAACGGTTAGTTTGACTCCGAGAAAAATCTAGAAATAAGCCTAAAATTATTCAATTTTTCATATCAAACTCATCCATTCCCTCTCATAAACGATTTTTTATTAACAGAGTCTTGGGAGAATAATATTTTGTCAATTTTTGGTTTTAAGTCTTAATTGATATAATTTCTACAACTTTAGTGTATGTTTCATATTAATTTTTTGTTTGGCTGCAATTTAGTAATTAATTTAAGTTTATATTTAGATTGAGATTATTTATATTTAGATTAGTTGATTTGGTTTGTTCAGATTTAGGTTCAAATTGATCTATTGTAAGATTATAAAATGAAATCTTCAGGCATATATTATATATTTTATGTTGTAAAAATGCATTTTCTTTAAATTGTGATAATTATTGACATGTTTGGTGGAGTTAATAGTTATAAATATAAAAATTGATATTAATTAACAGATTTATTGAGAATATACAATTTTTCTTTAAATTATAAATAATTAATACAGCTTTATGTTGGATTGAGGATTATGGATGTGATATATAGAAATTTTGTTAATTGTTAATTAACAAATTTGTGAAATATACATTTTCTTAAAATTATGATAATTACTACAACTTTTTATATTTAGATTGAGATTATGGATATGAAATATAGAAATTTTTTAATTATTAATTAACAAGTTTGTGAAATATACATTTTCTTTAAATTATGATAATTAATGCAACTTTATATTTAAATTGAGATTATGGATATGAAATATAGAAATTTGTTAATTATTAATTAACAAATTTGTGAAATATACATTTTCTTTAAATTACGATAATTAATGCAACTTTATATTTAGATTGAGATTATGCATATGAAATATAAAATTTGTTAATTATTAACTAACAAATTTAGAAATATCAAAATTTGTGAAACATACATTTTCTTTAAATTATGATAATTAATGCAACTTTATATTTAGATTGAGATTATGGATATGAAATATAGAAATTTGTTATTTATTAATGTAATATGAATTGATGTAACTTTATATTTAGATTGAGATTATGAACATGAATTGATTACAATTATTGAAATTTTGATAGATGGATATTGGTGCTGGAAGCACACGGGAGGTCGTGGATCCCGCTTGAAAATATCAGACACCCATTGAAGGAATGTAAATGATCATATGTAATTTTCGCTTATCACATACGCATCCCCACTCAAATAAGGCAAAGGTTGCCCTATTACGCTCCCAAAGCTAAAAAGAATGAGACAACTTTTGGTTTAAAGGAATAAAGCCAAAGCAAAGAAAGCCGCGAATATTGAAGAAATTCGATCTGAACTACGAGACACAATGGGTGGTAGCCATAGACATCTCTTTGATGATGGTGATAATGATGATGAGGAAAATGAGGACGAAGATTATGATGTCTATATGTATCTAGCTGACATGAACCCTGACGAGCGAGCTAACTATCGGGCAGCATGTCGTGCATCCAAAGCTAGTGAATGGAATCACAAACAAGAAGAAGGGTTTATGAGAGGTAAAAGAAAATTTAGTAAATCTTTTAACTTAAATTCATTATTATAGTATAAACGGATTTACAAACATTTTTAATATATATAATTGCAATATGTGGTTTCACAATCGCTACATCTAACTGATCCAATAAGGCGCATGCAAAGATCTCAAAGTGTGAGACACCTGATTCATTACCACCTCTTGCTCCATCATTATACAAATCTTTCAAAGAAGACAAAGAGTGTTAAAATCTTTAAAAGAGGTGCAATCAAAGAAACGATGAGTGATTAATCGCAAATTCTTCATATACGAGCTGCGCCTCACAAAACAAACTCTCACCACTTCAAAACATGATTGTCGTGCACAACAAGCTAAGATAGTGAAAATCCGCTTTCAATTTCAAATAACATTATTATTTTACATTATAGTTACAAACCATATAATTATTTACTTTAACTTGTAGCATGGGAATAGGCACCTCTCCATATGAAATTAAAACAACATTTAGATATGGAGTATAAAGACAAGAAGATTATGTGAATCTCCAAAGGAGAAATGGAAGACCTATGTGGTACAATTACGTGCGACGATAGATCAAATTTCCACGAAATTAAGAGATCATTAATTTCATGGTATATTGTAAAGGAAGCACAATTTTTCTAAGTTCATGATGCACGGATAATATCAAAGACAACAAATACATTTATGGTTTGTTAAAGGACATGATAAAGGATGTTGATTTAAGAAAATGTCAGGCAAATTGTTACATAATGGATCATTTAGAAGGCCGGAAATGTTAATTGGAAGAAATACAATTTATATTGACTCCATGTATAAAGACATTGGTATCGACCTTTATGTTCAAGATACTGCAATGAGAAAGTGTTTCCGAATTCTTGATTGCCATCAATGCACGAAAGATCACCAACTTCATCTACAATCATGGTTGGTTGCTTGCAACAATGAGAAAGGTTTGTGGTGGAGATATTGTGCATCCAAAGGCAACAAGATTTGCGACAAATTACATCGCCCTAACTAGTCTTCTAAAAAAGAGGGCTGATTTGAAGAAGATCTTTATTAGTGATGAATGAGCTTCTCACAAGCTTAGTCGGACGACCGTTGGACGTGAGGGGCTAGTTGACTGACTCATGTTTAATCATCCATATCGTATAGCGTCTCTAACCTAATGTCAATCTACGAGGCACTATATACAGTTCTTCGCATTATTGATTCCAAAATCGTCCCAACAATGCCATTTGTGTATGAGTTGATTCGAGTGATAAAGCAAAATTTACATGCACTCAAAGCCAAAGAATGGGTCAAAACATCATTCGCAGACGTTGAGATAAAACCTCAAACATCTTCTCTTCATGCCGCAGTAACTATTCCATATCACAATCACTTTTAAAGCATATTATTTTCCTTTTATCACATACTAATTTAAATCACTTTGGTAAAGATATTATCTTAATCAAATATTTCAATAGACTTGGAGTTAGTAGTGACCTGAGCTACTCCTGCTTATTCATGGCGATGGAAAATTATCCCGCCACTATTGCAGTCTTCTCGAAATATTGGAAATGAGGTACATCATAGTTATATTTCTAATTAATTGATTCAATTTATTTGCTTACACTTACACATATATCGACGATCAGAAAGTTCATTTGAATTCACAAATTTTTAATGTTTCGAGATGCCAAAAGGGATTCGTGGGATCGAGCAAGAATAGCATCAAGAGATTTAATGGTTCTCAAAGTGAAAGGTTGCTTTCTTACAAGCTTAAAAGAAAGCCTATTACCACAAGTATTAGATTTGAATGTTATACTTATTGCGTACGAATGTAGACCATGTATGGAAACCACGCTCCCACATTAAGGAATTTGGCCCTTAAGGTTCTTTCCTAAACAACATCATTTTCAGCATGTGAGACAAAATTTGAGCACGTTTGCTTTGATTCATACAAAACAAAGAAATCGGCTAGCGCATTTCTTGGCTTCCAACAATTAGTTTTTGTTACTACAACATGAAACTAAAGACATCAGGAAACCCCAGTAATCGAATTTTCTCAAATGGCAAAATCGTGAATTTTGGTAAAATTCAAAAAAATTTATATCTCTGATGACGTAACGGACTTCACCAGTTGAATCGCTCACGAAATCTAAGCACACGTCACCAGAATTCCGAGACGAATTTGCACGCTGAGACATTGCGTCGTGCCGTAAAACTGTTTCATTACTGACGCGACAAAAGTCACCCACTACACGACTCTCGCGACACATGTTACAAGATTAAAGAGGATGAAATCGATGGCTTATTAAGCCATGTGTCAAATAGTGACAAAAGGGACAAGATGGGAATTTTGAAATTGTAAGTGAGATAAGACAAAGATGAATGGGCCATCTTCCATTTAAGCAAAAAGGGCATTGGTCGGACATTTTGCAAGGAGCTTGAGGCTTGTTATTTTGGCAGAGTGTGCAACTTCTCTCTAAGATCCCGGACGATCAGACCATCAGATTTCTTCGAAGCAAGAAGGAAAGTTGCTTTACGCGGCGAGGACTACGCACGGCACCGATTTCGGGGGAGTTTGACAAACCCGTGGAGGCGCTTTATCCTACTGCTTTACCTCGCTTAAGCCATTTTTGTGATGCTTGTGTCAGGTTTGAGGCCGTGGAATGACCGTTTGACGGCCCCAAATCTTGGAATGGTATGTGGAAATTTTTTGAACTCCATTCGAATAAATACGGACTGTAGGGACCTGCTTTGGTGTTTGTTTCAATTTATGCAATAAAATTGGGTGTTTGGAGGTGTATGAGGCCGAAATGGCCATGGAAATCGGTTTCAAAAAGCGAACAAATGTTTGATGAAAGGGTCGCCTACCTGACAAATTTACTTGTTTCGTTTTAGATCGTTAAAAACAATTCCGAAGCTGTGTGAATTTGACCAAAACGCCCATGTGTTAAGTGCTTGAAATTATTGAAGAATGACTCTTTGAAGGTATGGGAATTAGTAGGTTAATGCATAAGTTTGAGGTGTTAACATGATGTCACAATTATATGGAATATAATTGTGCGTGGTAGCTATGGAATATAATTACGGTATGTGCCACGTAAATGGATCAGGGTTTAATTTCATGAGCTAATTGGGGTGATGGTCGATATTGCTGAATTACATGTATGCGACAGAATTCGGAGAATATATGCATATTTGATATATTGATATAAAAATTAATAAAATTTTACACGCATTTTCATACGCACCTGCAACCTAGAAATTAAAGTGCAAACAGACACACGAATTTTCGAAAACGAACATGGTTATGAAGGAATTTCATTGAAGATGATTTTTCGGAGAATTGAGTTGGGTGATGGTCCAACAGATCATTTCGGATGAGGACCATGATCAAGCTTTAAAGCCTCAACCAATTCGCTTTATAGCTTTCTATTTTTACCGAAACTCTAAGAGCGCATTTTCACGAACAACAAGTTTTTTGTTTTGAAAATGGTATTTTTCATACACGCTAGTGTTATGAATAAAGGACAAAAAAATCGCTTTTTTTTCTACTAATTTTTCTACGAAAATCTCGTTTTCGACGGGTTGGAAACGATTGGGGAAGGAAAATCGAATTAAAAATCAGAAAAATCGCAGATTTTTTGGAAAATTCCGATTTTTGCCGATTTTTCGGCAATTGATTTACACGCGCCTGGGAGGCTCGTTGGAGCCGACATTTTCGTCGATTTATCGGCGATAAATTCAAAAAATCGCCGATTTTTCGGCGCTTTTTCCTGAATTATCCTAGCCCTTAGATATTTTTTTTACTTTTTGATCCGACTACCCAGATTTATCCGGGATTTTTAAAATCCAACTAGCTATATTTTTGATCCAACGGTTGATTTTAAATCAAGCTTGATCTAATCTGGCCCGCACGATTTCTAACTGATATACGATGATCCAAATCCGGGCCGACGGAACCAAAATCAAATCCAACGGTTAGAAATAAATCACAACAGTTTTTTGACAATCCAATGACTATTTTGACTCCAAAAAATTCTATAAATACCCCTAAAATCATAAACTTTCATTACAAACTCATCCATCCACATCAAAGCCCATTTCACTCTCAATAATTTTTTTCTTTTGTTCTTTATCTCAATTTTTTGGAAGATCTTTGTGAATTAAGTATGTTTTTATTCTATTAATTTTGTTTTTATGCATATGTTATTTAGTTTTATTTTGGTGTTGGAAGTAGTTTATAATAAATATTTTATACTATAGTTTTATTTTTATTTTTTATAATTTGATAATACTTATAGTATAATTTTTAGTTAATTAATTATATTAGTTATTTAGTTAATAGTTATTTTAGTTATATAATGTTTCAAACTTAGTTATTTACTATAATCTTGTTTTAGTTATATAATGTTTGAAACATTTTTTATACTATAATCTATATTTTTATACTATAGTTCATTTAGTTTTCATTTGATAATATAATTTTTAGTTAATTAATTATATTATTTATTTAGTTAATAGTTATTTTAGTTATATAATGTTTCAAACATTTTTATACTATAATCTTATTTTTATACTATAGTTTCATTTGATAATATAATTTTTAGTTAATTAATTATATTATTTATTTAATGATAGTTATTTCTTAGTTATATAATGTTTAAACATTTTTATAGCTATAAATTTTTTTATACTATAAATTTATTTTAGTTTCATTTGATAATATACTTTAGTTAATTAATTATATTTTAGTTATATAATGTTTCAAACATTTTTATACTATAATCTTATTTTTATACAATAGTTTCATTTGATAATATAATTTTAGTTAATTAATTATATTATTTATTTACTTAATAGTTATTTTTAGTTATATAATGTTTCAAACATTTTATACTATAATTTTTTTATACTATAGTTTTATTTTAGTTTCATTTGATAATATAATTTTTAGTTAATTAATTATATTTAGTTAAATATTGTTTCAAACATTTTTATACTATAATCTTATTTTTATACTATAGTTTTATTATAGTTTCATTTGATAATATAATTTTTAGTTAATTAATTATATTATTATTACTTAATAGTTATTTTAGTTATATAATGTTTCAAACTTAGTTAT
Organism: Tetrastigma voinierianum; assembly: GCA_016808115.1. Classification (NCBI taxonomy): domain Eukaryota; kingdom Viridiplantae; phylum Streptophyta; class Magnoliopsida; order Vitales; family Vitaceae; genus Tetrastigma; species Tetrastigma voinierianum. The sequence goes on along the minus strand of JAEQBH010006527.1, from coordinate 131,043 downwards.
TTACTACAATCTTATTTTAGTTATATAATGTTTGAAACATTTTTATACTATAATTTTTATAATGTTTAAACTTAGATATTAAAACATCCTATTATTTAATAATTTGAAACATATTACTTACATTAAATTTTTAGTTATACTTATATAATGTTTGAAACTTAGATTCTTAGATGATATTTAATGTTAGAAATTCTAGATCTTCTTAGACATCTTAATGATATTTTAAAGCTGTGATATCATGTTATAAACTAGGTCTTACTTTTTATGTTAAATTAAGAGAAGAATATGATGAGAATTTATTATCACACACAAAGATCACACTGATTCAATTTTATTTCAATAAAATCACATGTGTTTATAGAATGGCTAGTGGAAGTGGGAGGCCGAGATCTCTGTGACGAGGTATTTGCAAGACCTTCGAGGGACATAAAAATGAAACAATTTATAATTATTGTGGTTTAAGAGATAAAGTATAATTACTCGCTTAGTTTCATTCTGACACATACTGATCCTCTATTCAAATACTAAGAAGTGTCCAAATAAAAATTAAGTAAACAAGAAATGAAGCAACTTTTAGAACATAAAGGTGCTACAAAAGCGAAAAAGCAACTGATATAAGAAATTCGATCCGAATAATTACGAGGCACAATTCGATAAAACATCATAGCCTTCATTGAGGATATTATAAAGAGGAGGGTGATGAGGTTGCATATGTATTCGGTTGACATGCAACCCGATAAGCGAGATGAATATCGAGAAGCGCACGTGCATCAAAAGCTAGTGAATGAACAGAGATCGTGCTGCGTGATTTATGAGAGGCAAAGAAAAATAAATTTTTTATACCAAACGCCCATTTTTTCACATAATTATGTATAAAATAATGTAAGTTGATTTTATTTTTGCAGAATTGTAATGGGGCGATCTTCACAAGGTGTGATCCATCAAGACGTATACAAAGATCATAAAGTGTTCTAAGATATGGATTCATCACCGCCAATTGCACCATCATTATACAAGTCTTCTACAGAAACAAAAGTTCCTTAAAAAATATTCGTGCAGGTTCAATCAAGGAAACAATGGGACGATTAATTAGCAAGTTCTTCATATATGAAAGTGTTCCACTTCAAAGTTTTAATTCACACCATTTTAACATGATTTTTGGTGCACAACAAGTAGGTTTGTCTAATTATATAATATGTTTTACATTATGATCTCCATATAAAATATGTTTTAATAATGACATTATTATCTCCATATGAAATATGTTTTAATAACCAAATTTTCCTTGAATTATTATATGTAGGATGAGCACGAACCACCATCTCCGTATGAAATCAAAAGCAAGTACTTGAATGGAGGAGAAGACATGGAAGCTTATGTCAACTTACAAAGGGGAGAAATGGGAGGCATATGGATGTACAATTATGTGCGATGGACGGACTCGGGCCAACTAAATCGGTTATACCTTTAATTCTTGCGGAGCGTATTCCAAGTAGCTGCCACTTTTCTCAAATCTATTAATGCGCGTATAAGATTAAAGGCAACAAATACATTTATGGTTTGTTAAGGACGTTATCAAGGAAGTCGAGAAGCAAATGTAGTTCAAATTGTAAAAATAATGGATTTATTGTGAAGGGAAAGTTGTTGATTTAAGAAAATACAATCAGAGCTGACTTCCATAAAAAAGACACCGCATTGATTTAATGCTCAAGACATCGTAAACGGATAATGCTGCTCAATCGACGGGAATGGTCGAAAGATAACTCCACCGTATTTATAATCGCGGTCGGTTGCTTGCAAAAATGCGACTGGTATGTGGTGGAGATATCAAGGCCCCGAGTAACAAGATTTGAAAATAAACGAGGCTGCCCTCAACAGCCTCTAAAAAAGAGAGTGGTTGATTTGAAGAAAGTCTTTATTAGTAATGAATGGTCATTCCACAAGCTTAGCCTCTGATCGAAGTGGGGCATGAGGTCGAAAGACTCATGTTTAATCATCAACATTGGGAGAAAAGTGGAAAAGCTAGTGTCCATCTATGAGCAAGACTATACACAAAGCTTCAGATTGTTGATTTAGGAAGTCGTCCCAACCATGTCATTTGTCTACGAGTTGATTCGGTTGATAAAGACAAATTTAGATCGACTCAAAGCTAAAGAGTGGGTGAAACTTATCATCGCAGATCGTTGGGATAGAACTCTTAAGCATCATCTTCATGTAGCAGGTAACTAATTAATATCCTCTTCGCCGATATTCACCTTTAATAATTTTATGTTTATATTATTATTGCATACTAATTCCTCAATCACTATTGCAAAGATACTATCTAAATCAATTTTTTATAGACTGAGTCGGGTTCCAACCCCGAGCTACTTCAAGTCGTTCATGATGTTTTTCTAAATTAGATCCTAATGTCAAGGCCTTCTAATTTTTGAAACGAGGTAAATTAATGAGTTTCTAATTAATTGATTCAATTTTTTCGATGAATTTTATTTTAGATTTTATTATTTGAATTCAGCTTATATTTATTCCGTGATGTATGATTTGGTGATCGAGCAAAGAATAGCCAAGATCAAAAAATGGTTCCCGATGAGTGTTAATTCTTATTATAAGTAAATTTTATAACTATTTTATTATTATATATGAGAGTGGCGCAATGATCGTGTTCTAATGGTGGTTTTTGTATGGAAATCACGCTCCAACATTAAGGAGTTTAGCCTTAAAGGTTCTTTCCCAAACCGTATCATCTTCAGCTTATGAAAGAAATTGGAGCACATTTGCTCTAATTCATACCAAACAAAGAAATCAGCTTGCTTATCGTAGGCTCCAACAATTGGTTTTTTGTTATTACAACATGAAACTAAAGATTCGTGATATGGAGGCAGAGACTCCATAAAGTCAGCCGAAAATAATTTTCTCGATTTACTAGAAATTTCAAATTAAGTTGGTGAAGAAGAAGAGAATAACTATTTCAATGGGTTAGACCTCCATTTAGACGTATGAATATGGGAAACTCGATCCATACGATGCACATGTCTCGAGAAGCAAAGCATGTTGATGGGTTTATCTCAAGAAGTTCATAGTGAAAGTTTTAGTCAAGACACGAGGACTCATTTCAACCCACACATTTCTCGACCATTCTTGATTCATGTTGAAATATAGTAGCACCAAGTTTCACGGGGTACTTCTACCACAAAGTTATGATGGCTCAAAAGGAGAGGGGACCAACGATGGTAGTGATACTAGAAATGATGCGGATATTTGTATAGATTCACAACAAAGTCAATATCCATTAAGCCCATTCACCTGAAGATGATTTCACCATGCTACACAAGATGAAGACCACTGGTCTAGAGAGCCGAACATGGCATTGAGCCACCGGAAAGCCATGCAGGAAGACAACGGACACCATACAATGAGGATTCGTTTCGCCAGCTTGAGTCCATGAGTATTGGAACTCAATTCGGGATTCATCGAATGAGGGCAACATATTTCCTCCTTATACAATGAGTTATATCACCCTTCTTCACATCCTTCAGTTCTATCGGGTGAAGAATATGGAATGGTTAACTATCCTCATGATTCACAAATGCCATTCCAAATTCCATATCAAATGCAAGAAGGATTTCAAACGAGTATGTGGATGAACCCCGAATTTCCTATCCACGGAGAGGTTGTGGGTAGGTGTCAACATAATTATGCATGGCATGTTTGAAGTTACAATCAATATTATTGCAACACCATGTCTTGGTATGAATATTGTCTTCATCAAGATGGGATCCTTTCACAACAATGCAATGGACCCACATCGGCCTATTTGGTTTAAATGGCTATTGTTATGTAATTTCTCGATAAATTATAATGAATATCGTCTTCAACAAGTGTATATTTGCTTATTTATACATTTTTTTTATAGTTCAACAAAGTATTTCCATGAATTTCAAAGAATTTTTGTTAATTTTTGCATTACCAATATTTTTGTCAAAATATCCACCGATATTTTCCGATATTTCCTTAAAATCCAAGTACCGATATATCTGTAATTACCGATATTTTGTTCCTTGAGTGTGAGGGAGTCGGTGAGGACTCGAGACATGGGAATGGGCATGTAAACATTCAAGTAGCATCACGCATTTTATTTGAGTGTGTTTAAATTGATCATTGTATATGCACTTAGGGTGGGGAGTAACCCATTTAGGGTAATTCCACTATCACGGAGAAGCCTCACCCTATCGAGGAAGACATTTCCTAAGACAGGAGCGCTGAGAAGACTAGCCATCTTGTGAGGCCGATTTTGAAGAAAGTCTAAGCCATGCTTATGTTTTTTGCATAAATAGTATTAGAATTGTAATTTTAATATGTGTTTGTATTAAGAGAAATGTTATAACTCATGAACTATTGGAATATAGTTGTGTGTATTTTGATGAGTATTGGTTTATAGGCCCAAGAGGCCATTTTCACTGGGATTCGGGGTCTCATGAATAGAGATTTTGGTAGATATTTCACAGTGTTGATCTGATTGCTAAAGGACCCCTGCTCAAAGGCCACAAACTAGTATCGTGAGCATAGGTATAATGATTACCTATAGGGCTTCGAGGGATTTGGGTCAAGGCCAGAGTCATTAAGGTGTGAGAACATCACCACTTGGTGTGGCTGACTGTGGCTAGGTATGTGATTACCTAGACAATCACAGGACAGGATTAGAACACTACATGCACGTGTTTTATGTGATTGTGTGATTGTTGCAATTGATGTGTGAATGGTGTGCATAACATGGATTGTTATGTGTTGTGTGTGTGATTTGTATGCTTGGTGAATAGCATAGGGATTATGTTGAACCTAAGGGATTATGTGAAAAGTCGGAAAATCAATTCCAAGTTTTCAGACAAGAAAAAGAGTTTGTAATTAAACTCTGAAAATTTTGAAGTGTAGGAATTGCGCTTCAAGTTATTGTATGTATGGAGTAAGTAAGGAGGTTATCAGGAATGAAGAGAAAAAAAAAATGTGATGTGAAGAAAATTTTTTTAGTTTTACAAGCAGGTAAAATCGAGAAAATGGATAAAACAAATTTTTATAAATTTATTTGGGTGTACCGAGAATGAAAAAAATGGGATATAAAATTTTTTTGGGTGTTTTCAGATGTGTTTCTTTCTGTGAAAAAAAAGAGTGTGAAAAAAATAGAAACGGTCGCAGAATGCCATTTCAATTAAAGTCATGATACAATGAAGTGTATCGCGGACATAGCCATGGCATGCGATTTGGTGGAGAACTGGGTCACGATACAATGGAAAATCAGACGCGGACACACCGTAGGGCATGCAATTTGACTGAAAGGCCGTGTCACGATACAAATTTGTATCGTGGGTCGAGGCGTCAATGATCGAGGAGATCAGTCGCACACCTGGGGTGTATCGCGACAGGGGCAGCGCCAGGCGTGTCAGGGACTATGTCACAATACAAGAAATTGTATCGCGGACGTTGACTTATTACGCTGCGATACAATTAATTGTATCGTGACAAGGAGCGCAGGAAGCAGTATAGGCTCGTCAGCGATACAAAATTTGTATCGACCGTAAGGTTACACGAGATTGTATACGCCAGAAACGCGACATAAAGCCACGACATGGTCGTGCTGGGCCACATGATTACGGCTCGCGACACGGCATCGCTTCTGGCTCGCGACACTATTTATGAGTCGTGGCCACCAGACCGCCTCGCGGGCCTCGATTGGTAATCGACGCACTACGCACGCGAACTGTATTGTCACCAGGTGTGCATACCCGTGCACTCGACCTATTTTCGACTCAAAGGCAATCGCTTCGCCATCGTTTTGACCATCAAACATATGGAATACCATACATAATTTTTCAAATTTTTTTAATTAAATTAAAATCAAATCAAATAAAATAAGATAAAATCTTTTAAAACGAAATTTTCAAAAATAAAATTTTTGATGTTGATTATGATCTAATAAAATGAAATTAATTTTCTTGCATTGCTTATGAATGCATGGACTTAGTATATGAAATGTTTTCGGTGTATGAATAGTGTCTCGGGGCCGTGTTTGAGCCTTAGAGATAACGCACAAATTTAACCCGCTATCGACTTCAGAGATGGCTACCGAGGGCAAGGACGCAGGCGCCCACTGGTACCGGTCAGCACCTACCTGCGAACCAGTGCCTCGATGAGGCCAGATTGCAACGCTATCACATGTGCATGTGCACAGGAGCCGTATGTCAATCGATCTCCGCATTTATACATCGTCCTCCAATGGTTGTGGCGAAGAGTGGACTCTCAGTGGTCGACGACTATGACCACGAGGAGAAGCAGATGACATGCGAGGCATCCGAGATATGGGTGTTGGTACTAAGATAAGGAAGATCCATCTTCTTCCAACCCTGTTAAAGCAAAGACTGCTTCGCAAGGATATCCGTGATTCGGGCCGAGGTCATCGTGACCAAGGCCAGACGTGGACATTTAGTCAGCAGTGGCGCATGATGTGTTACTACGACGCCCGACACTGACAGATTGTCCACAGGCGTGAATCCCAAGGTTATGGGACACCCCAGCCCCAATCATCGCTGAGACGAGTTAGGGTTGTCAAAGATGGGCGATGGCGCATGCCAACACAGCAGCTCGACATATGAGGAGGGATTGCCTCCAAAGACAAGGATCCCGAGGTTTAGGGACGGTGCAGTCCTAGTCAACTGAGGGACAGAAGCAGATACAGTTTGTTTCTCCATACCCTAGTATGGGGCCAGGGGATCAGCCACCAGTACTTCAGAGACGTCACATGGTGCCAGGTCGCAGCGCAGTCAAGGTCGAGCATAGGGCTCGCGGTGCCGAGTTCCGGTTAGGCTGGGCAGATGACGTGTTACGATGCGCGAAGCCTGGTGCCATGAGGCGAGATTATCCTAGGAGGCGAGGTCCACAAGACAGAGACTAAGCTGCCTCAGACAGTTTGACATGCAGTGGCACGCTTTCTACTTTCGCACTTTGGCTGACCAGAGTACAAGTGAATTGGATGCATTGAATTCATTCATTGTTACATCTTGTGTGATAGGTTTGGGTTTAGAGGTTGAGGCCTTTAAAGAGATGATGAGAAATTCTTCCCTAGGACGTAGGGTGAGAGTTGGTAAGATGTGTCGGTGATCGTAAGTCGTGGATCTCAATGGATTCGCTCATGGCGGATCCTAGGTGCCAGACATCGCGTCGGGCGTCATTCTGACATGGATGAGTCGGGAGCAACCATCTGCCATGAATTGACCTTGGTCGGTCGGCCATACCGGCACGGCCGAAGTTGCGAGGTTACATATGCACGTGATTGATATGATACATGAATTCTGACTAAATTCTTTTTTTATGAGGGGGAATGAAACCCCCGAGAAAATCCAATTTTCAAAAGGCAAAATCGTACTCTTGGTAAAAATCCAAAATTTTTCTAGATTCCTGATGATCGAAACGGACTTCACCGTCAATCGCTCACAAATCTAATTACCACGCCGACCCTCACAATTCCAAGATAGTTCGGACCAGACGCTTTTTCGAAATACCAAAGGCTGCTGGTCAGAAACGGTCAGTATTAATGCGACGACAAAAAGTCATCCAATACATGTACTCTTGGCATGTTACAAGATTAGAGAGGGGATGAAACGGATGACTTACTAAGCCACGTGTCAAATAGTGACAAAAGTACAGCATTTGCACTTCGAAATTATAAGAGATAAGACAAAAGATGAACAGCCATCTTCCATTTAGAGTGCAAAAAGGCGTTGGCTGGACATTTTCCGGCCTTGCTTATATTGTTATTTTGCAGAAATACAGAATCCTCTTCTAAGATCCCTGACGATCTTAATCACGGATTTCTTCTAGTAAAGAAAGTCAGCTTGGCGCTTGCGATCACGCATTGGCACACCAGCTTTGGGAGTTTCAAAACCCGTGAGGTAGGGGTTTTATCCTACTCTGTTTTACACCCTTCGTTTAAGTGTTTTGTGATAAGCCAGGTTTGCCTGAGGCCGTGAGGGTTGCCATCGTCCCAAATCTTGGAACCGAAGTGTGGAAATTGGAACCTATCTGGGACAAGCCCCGTGACTGCAGTGGACTGTTTGGGTGTTTGTTTCATAATTTATGCAATAAATTGTGTGTTTGTGTGTATGAGGTCGGAATTGCCATGAAATTCCAGTTTCTAAAAAGTGGAACAATGTTTATAGAACGGGCTACCCAAGGATAGCCCACTTAGCTTCGTTGTGACCGTTAAAAACAAATTCCTGCTTGTGTGAATTGGACCAAAAACGTCCATGTGTTGGGTGCTTAAAATTATTGAAGTGAATGACTTAAGTTGTATGGGAATTAGTAGGTTAATGCATAAGTTTGAGGTGTTAACATGATGTCACAATTATATGGAATATAATTGTGTGTGTAGGCTATGAATGAGAATTGTGGGTATAGGCCATTGAAATGAGATTGTGTTTAGCCTAAGTGAGCTAATTGGGGTGATTGGCCGATATCATTAATTACATGCACATGGACAGAATTCGAGAATATATGCATATTTGATATATTGGTATAAAATGGTTGAAATGGCATAACGCATTTTCAGCATGACCAGAACTTAAATTACGCAAGGAGTGCATGACACGAATTTTCCGAAAAACAAACATGGTTGGCGAAAGCGAATTTCACAGATGATTTTTCCCGTGTGAGAATTGGGTCGGGTGATGGTCCAACCGTGATCATTTCGACGAGACCATGACTGCTTTCTGGAAAGTTCCCCAACCAATTGGGCCCGAGGGTAGTCCCATATTTTTACCGAAACTCAGAGTGTGTATTTTCAAGGGAACAACAAGTTTTGTTTTGGTAGTTTATATCTTTTCATACACACTAGGTGCTGAGGAGTTTCATGAGAATCTAAGACATGGGAATGGACATGTAAACATTCAAGTATGATCACGTATTTACTCGAAACAGGTGTTTAAATTGGATCATTGCATATGCACTTAGGTGGAGTAACCCATTTAGGTAATTCCACCATCAGAGCGACAATAATTCGTCGAGGGAATATTATCGTGCACGGAGCGCTTCGAAGACTAGCCTACATCTTAGAGGCCGATTTTTAATAAAGACTCGCCAGTGGGCTTTGATGTTTTTGGTATAACATGTATTAGAATTGTAATTTTAATATGTGTTTGTATTAAGAGAAAATGTTATAACTCATGAACTATTGAATGAGGTCAGGGTGTATTTGATGAGTATTTGGTTTATGGGCCCAAGAGGCCATTTTCACTGGGGATTCGGGGTCTCGCGATACAAGACGGTAGATATTTTCATGAGTCGACGGGTCACAATGGACCCCGGGTTTTGGGGGCTACGCATACGAGATATGCAAGGCAGACCGATAAAGTCGAAAAGATCAGCTTGATTTACCTCGACATTTCGCCAAGTTTGGTGAAGAAGAGGATAATCAATTATTCCAATGCCGGCTAGACCTTCCATTTAGATGATGAAAATGGAAACTGACAAGGCCCAAAAGTGCTACTTTGAACCCCATATTAGATAGGTTTTGAGTGCTTTGGCGCGCTTAATCATGTCATTTATGCCAATTGAAGTGTTCAAGTCTTCTAGTATCACTAATGCCGCTTAGAGGCGATGCTCGTGGTTGTTTTCAGGTTTTCGCAGACTTGGGGAGTTCAATATCGAGACATATGATGAATCATGAAGATTAGAACCCAATCGTCACCCATCAAAGCACTAAAAATCAAAGAAAGAATGAAGGGCAAGTGATGGAAATCACTTAAGAGGAGCATTAGGCAAAGCAATGAAGAATCAAGAATTGTGAATTTCGCTAAGATTGCGGTACTGCTGGGATTATGGGTAATTTCAGAACCTAGCGAAAATTTCGCAATCTTAGTGAAATTGTCAATTTTCGCTAGACTCAAAATTTTCGCTAAAGCACTATTCCTAGCTTAAATTTTGCATTGCCATTCACAAAATTTCGCTTAAGTTAGCGAAATTCCTCATTAGCTAGCTTAAATTACACGTCTAGCGAAAAATACTTCGCTATCTCTTGGTGATTTCGCTAGCTAGCGAAATTTTTCGCGTTTGGGCAACCAGATGCCTTAGCTAAATTCACTCGCCTTGTCACACTTTTGTAATTAATGCAAACCTGATTTCAATTTTTTGGTGTATTACTCTTGTCTCAATTTAGCCAAATTGTTAGGCTTTATGGTATTTTTCATACATTGGGTGGCCTATATAAGCCCCTCCCATTTTGTAAATCAAAAGCAACAAATCGAGGAAGCCACTTTTGGCAAGTTTTTATTTTTAGAATATCTTTTCGTAAATTTTTAGTTGGGGGTTTGGTGTTTCTTCTCTCCTCTTTCCCTTATTTTCTGGTCACAAACACCCTCTCGAGACGACAACCCAAGAGACGCTGGCTGTTTCTTTCTTTGAAGAGGAAGGAAGCTAGCTTCGTGCTGGGCATATGCAGGTTGTCCTCAGGTTAAAAGTTACAGTACTGTGCTTACGACTCCCTATCTTCTCAAACTACGGTGAATATCATTTAATGTCATTAATTCGGGCCAATACTTACCACGCTTGTAGATACAAGGTATACTTATTGCTGATGCAATCGTGGTTTTTTAGATGGTTCTACGTAGCCATCAAATGATGTTGAATGTTAAGGTTTTTAAACTGTAAGGGGCCATAGATGCATGTTACCCGTGTTAACTCAAATAGGAGTGGTTTCTGGGGTTAGGTTTGCTAAGTTTAAACATAGATCCCATTATGGGTTTCGACTATAGGTTGCTCATTACAACGCGAGGATAAAACCCGGAGGACACTCTGCTTGCCCTAAGTTGCCAAGTTAGTAATTCCAAATCTTCAAAGTTAACTTTTCACATCACTTTCGCATAATTTCAGCTTAAACTACTTCCACCGTTGAAACAAAAATCCAAAAAGTCCAAATAGAAAGCCTTACCTTTTTACACTTATGCAAATCATTCCTAGGATGAAAACCCATCCCCGTGTTCGACCCTAGACCGCTATACTGCAGTAGCTTGACTACGGCAGTAGGAGGAACTTAGGTATATAAATTTTGTTGATTCAGCTCAGCCTACTGTGGCACGAATCAAAATCCTGATCCACGAATTGTTGCGCATGTTTGAGAAGCAGGTGTAGATGTTGAGCGGGTTTTATCTGAAGAAGTTCATAGTGAAAGTTTCAATCAAGAGACTAGAGTCTCATTTCAGCCTGTTGTCATTTCTCAACCCTCTTTTGATTCAAGTGTTGAACATAGTAGTAGACCTAGTTTTGTTGGTTCTTCTACTACAGGCTATGATGGCTTAAGAGGAGAGGGGACCAATGATGGTGGTGATACTTGAAATGATGGTGGGGATAATGCATATCGACAACAAAGTGAATATCCATTGAGTCCGTTCACTGGTGAATATGATTTCACAAATGCTACACAAGATAAAGACCATGGATCTAGGAGAGCTGGTCCAGGTATTGGAGCCGTTGGAAAGCCATATAGAGGTCGATGAAGAAGGATAACACAACACAATGAAGATTCGTTTTCGGCTAGTTTTGAGTTAATGAGCCATCAAGCACTCAATACAGTTGATTCATCCAATGATACCAACTTTGCCTCTTACACAATGAGTTATGGTCACTTCTTCACATCCTTCGATTCCATTGGTGAATATGGAATGATTAACTATCCTCATGATGCACAAATGTCATTCCAAACTCCATTTAATGTGTGAATGTTGATTTCTAAACAAGCATGGGTGGAACCCCGAATTTCCTATCCATGGAGAGGTCATAAGTACAAGTCAAGACATTTATACACGGCGACGCTCGATCTTTATAATCAATATTATCGAAACACTATGTCTCTGCAGATATGCTGTCTTCACCAAGATGGGATCCTTCACAAATGTCGCAATGGAGCCACATCGATCTTCATTTGGTGGTTAAAGACCATAGTGTATCACTGTCTATATTTCATTATTAATGTCATTCTACACTTTTACAAAGTAATGTCCCTTCTCCGATCTCGACCGATCAAGGGTCCAAACCGACCGAGGTGCTCGATACCACTAACTCAGAACGCCCTTTCTCCAACCCGACCCGATGGTCCGAACCGACCCGGGATGCTCGATACCACCAACCTGCGGACACCTCCAACCCGGCATTCGGTGCCGAGCAAAGGTGTCATATTATTATTATTTTTTTTTTATAAACTTATAAACTTATAGCCTTTAAACTTGTTCACTTATATAATGTTAAACATTTAACTGGTACTATATTCTATAGCAGCGGATTACAAAATATATACAAGCTCCATATATGGAAGTGTTCAAAATTTATTAATGTTTACATCATTACAACAAACAAATACATATACATTAGACCAAAAAAGGTCTTCCAAAGTGGACACCCAGCGGACGTGCGGCCTGACCGTCGGGGCGGATCGTCCCGTCCTCCGGTTTCTTTTACATCTTTCTACACTATGAAACACCCGTGCTGGGTTTTTGCGCTTTGTTTTGAATAAAATTTGTCGATTCACCCTAATAAGGGTCATCACACTTTACACATATACATATACTTATAACATATCAAATACTTATCTCATATTCCATACTTGTCATATACACATGCTTAAATATGTTCCATACATATAATTTACACATGCTTATGCAATCTTATACTTTCTTATCATATCATGTTTCATTTAAGATCACTTACATTTTTCTTCTTGTTCTTATCACCATATACTTGTCACTGTTTATATATCATCACATAGCAATGTTATGCTTTCATATCATGTCATGTCATGTACTTTATCATTTTTGAACCATTTGCATATACTTATTATTTGTTTTATGTTTCATGCCTACATAAACTTTAGAAGTGGATAAAGGAAACTATAAGGGCCTGAAGGCATTGTACTCAATGTACGAAACAGTGGACTATAAGGGCCCGAAGACGTTATACTCATTGTATGAAACAGTGGTCTATAAGGGCCCAAAGGCGCTGTTATCATTGTGCGAGACAATGACCATCTATATAATATCCAAGGCTGTAATAACCTGCAAACGGCCAACCGATCAAGATGTCAGCAGATTTTGTTTTTCCTAATAGGCATGCCTATATATCCCCACAGTTCCCAAGGCATAACCATGTGTATTTTAGATTCAAGATATTATCCATATTCCCGAATAATTATGGTCATCCGCAATCATGCGATATGTACAATCATTTATTCGAATATTTTCATTTTTCATATTTCACATATAACAACTTATATACATATTCAGGCTTATAGCAAACTATACTTGTTCCGACCTCCCGTAAGAGCGTTGCAAAAAGCCATAATTTCCATACGGAGGTACTTATACATGTACTTTGTACTTCATCTATCCATACTTGTCTCGGGACTTCATGGTGGAGTTACGTGTTCATACCTATACGGAGGTACTTATACACGTACTTGTACTTCTATCTATCTTATACTTGTTCCAATCTCCCATAGGAGTTATAGAGCTTATACTTATACATAGGTACTTATACACGTACTTGTACTTCTATCTATCTTATACTTGTTCAAATCTCCTGTAGGAGTTACAGAGCTTATACCTATACGTAGGTACTTATACACGTACTTGTACTTCTGTCTATCTTATACTTGTTCAAATCTCCCGTAAGAGTTACAGAGCTTATACTGCATCACTTGTACTATACTTGTACTACTTAGCTTATACTGCACTACTGAGTTTATACTTGTAGACTCACGGAGCTTATACATGTACTACTGAGCTTATACTTATACTATGAGCTATACTTGTACAAAGGTACCCCGTAGGGTACTACATGTAGATCCTATACTTCAGATGGCACTGCAGTGCATTACAAAGTTTTATACTTATAATAGAGGTATTCGTAGGTACGACATAACTTATACTTATACAGAGGTACTACAGAACTTATATTTATACAGAGGTACCCGTAGGCACTTTCAGAGCATAACGATGTACATTGTTTTATTCTTATTCTTATTTAGTCCCTTATCATATAATTGTTCGACAACTTAGACCAGTAATAATAAATGTATAAAGACACGAAGACAATAGGTACCCTGAGGTACCTATGACAGATCGAGGTGTCAGAAAGATGTGCTGTGAGTGCCGGGCACTCCATGAAAAGAGTGTCGTCAGTGACTACAAAGAGTGTCGTCGCACTAATCAAAGAGTACCGAAGTACTAAATGTGCCGAAACACTATCAGAGAGTGTCGTCGCACTAATCAGAGAGTACCAAAGTACTATACGTTCCTGCCCACGTAATAGAGGTGTCATGTCATTCAATATCTGGTCTTAGGCAATCCTACAATTATATGTTTCAGGAATTTGCTATATTACCAGTAGAGCCTACTATTTTTTGTGATTTCTCAATGATCTTTCCATAGAGTCTAAGAACACCCGAAACGGAGTTTGGACAAAGAAGTTATGGCCGTCCAAGTCGAGGTCACATGACTAAATCCCAATCCTAGCCGAGCTAAACTGGAAAAACCTATATTTCAGCAGGGTTATGTTCACCTACTATCCTCCATAGGAATATGGCTGGAATCTTGACTCAATGAGATTTCTATAGAATCCAAGAACACCCAAAACGGAGTTTTGACGGTAGTCGCTGACTGGTTCAGAAACGCACTTGAACAACCCAACAGTTAATCACTTTGTCAGATTTACTGTCAACGAATATCATCGTCCATACGAATATTGACCCGCATCCAGAGTCCAGAGCCGCACCGATCGGAAACACTGACCGAACAACCGTCGAACGACCGACTGACAGAACGACGGACCTCGGTCGGTTTGAGTTGATCACCGGTTCGTAACGACCCACTCCATTTGCACATGAATAGAATCTTGACTCAATGGGTCGCATATAGTTCAATAACACCGGAACTGAGTTCTGACGGCTAGTTATGACCTTCCAAGTCGAGGTCACATCGTGACCAAACCCACCGAAATGACCGACTAAGATGACCTGATCCGCCGAGTTTAATCCGACCTAGTTGAGCTGATCTACTATCCTCCACAGACATGAATTGATTTGACCAATGGCCCATAGAGTCTAAGAACACCAAAACGGAAGTTCTGACGATAGCTATGACCTTCCGGAAGTTGGAAGGTCACACGTAGGTCAAACCCAAATGAGCCGCACCGTCGAGTCAGTGATCATTCAGCAGAAAGGATCATAACTTAGTCTACAGGTCCGAATTGAGAAATTAAAATCCTAACACTTCTAACATGTGGCATAATTTTACCAAAATGACTCACTTCCAAATTCCCTTTATTTCTTATCCAAAAACCAGTTCTAAAGTCCAGCTAATGCATATAACCAAAAATTAGGAAATTTTCTTGGTTCAAATTGCAACCAGACCTTTCCCACAACACATATATAGAAGTCTTAGAGCTCTTCTCAACTCAACCCTAACAAGAAATGATATGATAGAGTTTTATTATCTTTGTGGTCCCTTTCAGCTCGTATGAGGATTAGTTTGAATATAGTATGACTTAAAAACACATTTCGTGTGCATAAGCCCACTCATTTTCACCCGTTTCTTTAAATCCCATATTTCAATTTAATCCCAAGTTTAAAGGATATCTAATTATATTTGTCCCGAGGTGCCAGTGACAAGTTAAAGAAGTTAAAATAATTATACATGTCATTTCTCTATATCTTGCCACGTATCACTATCAAATTGATCATATTTCTTTATTTAAAAAAAATAATAATTTTGATCCCTCATCCCCTATCTCTCCCTCCTCAGCCTTCATCTTAAGTGGCACAAAACTAATGGAATATGAGATTATTTAAAGAATACAAGTGAAAGTTGAGATTATTCTATCAAAATTTTCTATAATATATATATATATATATATATATATATATATATATATATATATATATATATGTTTTAGAGTATCAATTTGGTTTGGTTTGGTTTTTATTTGCTATGAAATGAAACAATAAACAAAGTTGATTTTCTAAATTTTCAAATTATATCACCCTTGAGGTTTGGCCGATAAATGGATGTATTTATCGGAGATCTCATACTTCTAATTTAATAATAGAATATCATAACGATATAATGCACAGTGAATACAAATAAAAAAAATAATCAAATCAAACTATAACAAATTTTTTTTTTTTTTTAAATTGAATGATAGATTGGTTGTTTTGGATTTGTTGGTCTTTTATTTCTTTATCATTTTGCTTATACTTTTAAAATTCGGTTTCAATAACTAAGACACCAAGTGGAAAAATAAATTGAATAATGCAAGACGAGACAAAGGAAAAAAACCAAAGAAAAAAAAAATAGACAGAAAAACAAGAGAATTTTTGTTTTTGAACTTGATTACATATAAAATTCTGATCAAAAGTGAAGGTTATTGTTCTTAGCGGATGACAGTCGTACTTTATAGTACTGCGCCCTTTTGATCAAGTGAATCCTCATAAGAGATCGCTAGTACCAGATGGAGAAAATCGTATGGGATAATCATAAAACGGAACAGAGAATTCAGGAATCTGAAGTTCAGGGAAGATCAGAGGGAAATGATCTTCAAGAATGTAGTTCCGGTTGCAGTATTTTCAATTAGTCCGGACTTCTTCATAACTTTATAGTTGCAGTCCTGTGTAATAGGGGCTAACCATGTCTCTGTCTGTAGAAGCTCTTCCTCTATTCCGCAGTTTTCAGAACTCCATTTTCAATTGCCTGAATTCAACCACTGCTCCTCTTTCACAGACACGTCAAGCTCATGCCCACATCCTCAAGACAGGATTTTTCAACGATACCCATCTCGCCACCAAGCTTCTATCGCATTATGCTAATAACATGTGCTTCGCGGATGCAAGTCTTGTTCTTGATTTGGTTCCTGAGCCCAGACTCTTCTCTTTCTCCACCCTCATTTATGCATTCTCAAAGTTACATCAATTCCAACATGCTCTGTCCACTTTTTCTCGAATGCTCACCCGAGGCCTCATGCCTGATAATCGTGTCCTTCCTAGTGCCGTCAAGGCCTGCGCTGGATTATCCGCCCTTAAACCTGGCCGACAGGTCCATGGCATTGCATCTGTATCTGGGTTTGATTCAGACTGTTTTGTTCAATCGTCTTTGGTTCACATGTATGTAAAATGCAACCAGATAAATGACGCTCGTAAAGTGTTTGATGGGATGTCTGAACCAGATGTTGTTACTTGGAGTGCTTTGGTTGGAGCTTATGCTCGGCAGGGATGTGTAGATGAGGCTAAAAGTCTTTTCAGTGAGATGAGGGATTCGGGTGTAGAGCCCAATTTAGTATCATGGAACGGTATGATTTCGGGGTTCAATCATAGTGGACTGTATTCGGAGGCTGTTCTTATGTTTCTGGATATGCATTTAAGAGGCTTTGAACCTGATGGAACAAGCGTCTGTAGTGTTCTTCCGGCTGTTGGAGATTTGGAGGATTTGGTTATGGGGATACAGATTCATGGTTATGGGATAAAGCAAGGTCTTGGGTCAGATAAGTGTGTCAGTAGTGCCCTTATTGATATGTACGGGAAGTGTTCCTGCACATCCGATATGTCACAAGTGTTCAATGAAATGGATCACATGGATGTAGGATCTTGCAATGCCCTCATTTCTGGATTGTCCCGAAATGGGCATGTCGAGAGTTCATTGAAGTTATTCAGGCAATTCAAGGACCAAGGGATGGAACTGAATGTCGTATCTTGGACATCAATGATTGCCTGTTGCTCCCAAAATGGGAGAGATATGGAAGCTCTGGAGCTTTTCAGAGAGATGCAGATTGCAGGTGTGAAACCAAATTCTGTAACAATCCCTTGCTTGCTACCAGCTTGTGGCAATATTGCAGCATTAATGCATGGGAAGGCAGCCCACTGCTTCTCCCTTAGAAGGGGGATCTCCACTGATGTTTATGTGGGCAGTGCCTTAATTGATATGTATGCAAAGTGTGGAAGGATCCAAGCATCCCGGTTATGTTTCGATGGAATTCCCAGGAGAAACTTGGTTTGTTGGAACGCAGTTATAGCTGGATACGCAATGCATGGGAAGGCAAAAGAGGCCATGGAGATTTTTGATTTGATGCAGAGAAATGGACAGAAACCAGATGCTATCAGCTTTACCTGTGTATTATCTGCATGTAGCCAAAGTGGCCTAACAGAAGAAGGATTACATTATTTTAATAGCATGTCCAGCAAGTATGGGATTGAAGCTAGAGTCGAGCATTATGGTTGTGTGGTGACTCTTCTTGGTCGTGCAGGAAAGCTTGAGCAGGCTTATGACATGATCAGAAGTATGCCATTGATTCCAGATGGTTGTGTTTGGGGAGCTTTGCTCAGTTCCTGTAGAGTTCACAATAACGTGAGTCTGGGCGAGGTTGCTGCTAAGAAACTCTTTGAGCTAGAACCAAGCAATCCTGGAAACTATATTCTTCTATCCAATATTTATGCTTCTAAGGCTATGTGGAAAGAAGTAGATAGGGTAAGGGATATTATGAAGAATAAGGGTTTAAGGAAAAACCCTGGTTGCAGTTGGATTGAGGTGAAAAACACAGTCCACATGCTTTTAGCAGGAGACAAATCCCATCCTCAAATGACCCAAATTATTGAGAAGTTGGATAAACTGAGCATGGAGATGAAGAAATCGGGCTATTTTCCCGAAACCAATTTTGTGCTGCAAGATGTAGAGGAACAGGACAAGGAGCAGATCTTGTGCGGGCACAGTGAGAAGTTGGCTGTGGTGTTTGGGCTTCTCAACACTCCCCCAGGATATCCACTTCAAGTAATTAAGAACCTCAGAATTTGTGTGGATTGCCATGTTGTTATAAAATTTATATCCAGCTTTGAAAGGAGGGAGATTTTTGTTAGAGACACAAACCGGTTTCATCACTTCAAAGATGGAGCTTGTTCTTGTGGTGACTATTGGTGACACACTTCTATGGATTACTGAGGAAAACCCAGTATTCTCCTCAAATGGAGTGGTTGGTATTGAGTTAACAAGTTACGAGATACAGATGAATTGCATTTCACAGTAGATCTGAAGGTGAAGATACTGAACCTGCCCCTGGAAAAACGGTACACACTTTCCATTTGGTCATGGCCAAAGAGTTGAACCATCATTTTCCCCTTTTTATTATTCCAGTTGTTCAACTTCCGACCCACTAGGTTGAAGAACATATTTGCCCAAAACTTGCTAACATGAGGCAGGGGTCGTCTCCCTCTCTCACTTTGAAGGTATTATTTTTTCCCTCCTGTCTCTAGTTCGCCCAAAAGTTTTGAATTATTTCAAAATCCATTTCAATTATTTGCTGTAAGTTGACGTGCTTTATAGTTTGTTGTGTACCATAGGTTCAAGAGTCTTTTTTTTCTTCAATAACCATAATTGTCTTCGAACCAAATATTAGTATTTCAACTAACTAACTCTACGGCCCTTAAGCTTAATGATCGAAAGAAACCTAAAGATGTCTATGAATCAAGAGTTCTAGTCAAGGACGGATACCCTTCTTGTGTGAATCAACTGGCCTTCTTGTGTGAATCAACTGGCCTTCTCAAATCAAGGTAACTTTACAGATCATTGGTGTGGATCAACATGGAATGTATACATATTGTAGCAATCATTTCCTTAATTGTTCTACACGTAATTTAAGAAACTGCTTATTTTACTGTGCTAATCATTATTGCTTCTTGGCTCCCAGATACTCTTCAATAATTCTTTAATATAGACGCTGAATCGAAATCCATCCACGCCAACTCTGGACATACGTTGGGAATTAAAAGACTGCCTTGTCTGTCGTCAAACAGGTGACTCTCCTGATATCAATTGAAAGCATCTTTCCATCTTCTCTTGGTTCTATAAATATGCTGAGATGTTCACAATGGTTTGTCGCTTAGCAGAACCATCTGATTACTAGAGTTATTGGGTGAGGGCTCCACATAAAAATTCTACAGAATTTATATTTGGGTCATTTTAAATTTAATGTACTGTGAAAACCCTAGTCATTGAATGAGGGTATATTATATACATATATATAAATTGGAGGTATGGTATATTTGGGTATGATACCGAAAAGATACCATTGTAACATTGTTTTACCCTTTTCAGTGATTCAGGATGCTGGGTTTGCTGATTCTGACGTAAGACACATGGCAATTGGAGTAAAATTTGTTAATTGTGTGGTCTTTTCTTTTTTCCTCCTCTGATAACCGTAGGTATAATTTGTTTTTGTAGTGGTATTTAATTATTTATCACTGCTGGAGCTTCAGTTTTTTCTATTCATGTGAATCAGGTCATTCATCACGTTTCTCTCCAAATCCCAAAAAATATTTTCTAAATTTGGTCTATAAGTCGTCTAGAGTTTGACTGCTCTCAGGAATCATGACTGTCGTCCGTATCATTTTAATAATTAAAAAGAAAAAAAGAACTGCCACAAATCCGGTTAAGATGGAAAACTTGTGGAACCAATATTTTGTCCGCTTATGCTCTACCCCCCTAAACTAACATTGCTTCTCCACAATCTCTCCCTATTTGTCTCTTGCATTACATATATATTTAAAGTAAAGGAGGTTGTTGGCTTTTGTTGGAAGGAAAATAATTTTATGGATTCAAGTTAGCAATTTATTTTATAGAAATATTGAATCAAATTTATTAAAAATCAATATAATATCTAGGTTAATAATACAGTGAATTGACTCAAAGTATATATATTCGGAGAATTTTAAGGACAGATTATATTATTGATGACTATAAATTCAAATAGATAATTACGATTCGATTTATATTTGCTTAATCGAATTTTACTTTATCACACACTCACATAAAAACGATGTAATAAGACGTATTTAAACCACCCATTGCTTTTAAGCAAGATACAACCACACCATAACATAAAACAATGACAATAACACGGACAAAAAAACAAATTAAAAATCTAAATTTTTATGAAAAAATCATTTTATTAAAAAAAAAAATAATAGAAAACGGTATAGAAATGTGATTTCATCTTCCTTAAGGAAAATGGGTTAAAACGAACAAAATGAAGGAAGGAAAGAGGCGGTTTGGATTTTTTTTATTCCCAGGAATGATCTATTTTAGGAAGTTGTAGGCTTAGGTTTTCTTACATTGTGCTTCATTTCAAGTATGAAATGATTCACCTAAAAGGAAATGCGTGGAGGGATTTTTTTTAAAAGCTAGAAATAATTGTAAATAACTTCCAAAGGCTGTGGCGCCCACTGGATCTTGCATCCAAACACGTCCTTAGAATAATTGTAGTTTAATTAATTAATCATGGCTACCACCCACAGAAGTGAAGAGTTACAGCCCACAGGCCCAAATAAAGTCGGCGGTGTAGCGTGTTATACTGTATATATATATATATATATACGGTTTCAACAAACAAAAAACATTTGAGGTTGAGGGAGAGAGAAAGAAAGAAATTATAAGAAAAGTCTAAGTCAGAGTAGTAGCAGTGAGTAGAGAGTTGAGGGTTCTTCTTTCTTCTTAACCAAGAAATATTTTTCTCTTTCTTCCAGAAATGGTCGTTACTACTCTCGAAACAAACCCACGTCACCTTCTCATCTCTCTCTCTTGAAAGTTGAAACCACCATATCATGATATGATCCCCACCAAACCGTAATCCTACCACCTCAGGCTCAGAATCCGTTTTCGTTTTCTCTCCACCCAAACACCATCCCCGATGGCGTTTGCTGTCAGTTCCTGTCTTTACTACTATTTATTCTCTTTTTCCTGAAGCTTCCTTGTGCCGCTCTCTGCGACTGCTAGTGTGAAAACTGAAAACTGAGAACAAAAACAATGCTGGTCTCTGTGTTTTTGGCTCTGTTTTTACCCTGCGCTGGGATGAGCGTCGTCTTCGTCGTCTACATCTGCCTCTTGTGGTACTCCGCCCTCGGCCAGAATGAGGAGCTGCCGGCGCCGGTGAAGCCAGCGGCGGAGAAAGGACTATCGCCTTCGGACCTCGACAAACTGCCGAAACTTGCCGGAAAGGATCTTGTCGCCGGAGCGGAGTGCGCAGTATGCTTGGACGAGATCGAGAGTGACGCGCCGGCGAGGTTAATTCCCGGCTGCAATCACGGCTTCCATCTCCAGTGCGCCGATACTTGGCTCTCCAAGCACTCGGCTTGCCCTCTCTGCAGAGCCATTCTCGGTCCTGAGTTCTTCAACTCCTCTGAAAATCCTTGCTAAGATAGAAAACCCCAAGAATTATCTATTATCGATCGACTTCTCTGTTCGTTTTTCCCTGTATTTATTCGATTTTTGATAGCTTTTTCTGAGTTCTTCCGATCATTACCAGGGTTCTATCATTTATGTCTTCGATATCCGATTTCCTATGAATACAGAAACATAATATTATAAAGCTTAATCCGAAGTTAAATCAGCGAATTTTATTTCCCTCCTCTTAATCATAATCTATCAGGGGATTAAGAGGTTGGGGAGAAGATGGAAGACTGCTTTTCTTATGCACGCGCTTCATGGGAGTATGAGTGATGACAGCCTGGTAATGAATCTACCGCCATACTTTACTAATGGTTTCTCTGCAAGGAATAAATATAAACTTCAAATTTTGTGTTCCAGAAACTTTCAAAATATGCTTAACTTTCGAAAATCTTCTGAATTAATTAAGCTGATTTCGAGAATTAATTTAATTAAATAAGGTGATACTTAACGAATCACTTTTTTTTTTTTTAAATAAAATAACTTTATTCATTCAAACTAGGAACACAAAATAATCAAATTCACTAACGATAGGAACACAAAATAAAATTCGAAAAACTCTAGGGAACGGTAAAGGTTAATAGCAAATGAATCAGTTCAAAGGTTAAACATTTGATAATTTTATGATGATGGAAGTATCTACGACTTCATTCCAATTTCATAGCATATTAACGAGTATTTATTTAATCGAATATGTTTTGCCGTTCGAATCACTTATATTAAAAAAAAAACTAAATAGTCATAATAAGACGATACAAACCACAAGACAACATAAGACGATAACAAAAACCTAAAAAAACAAATTCAAATTTCAAATTTTATGGAATAACAATTTTATTGAAAGAGAAAAAGGTAGAAAATTCTCTTACTAAGATTTGAACTTTGACCTTTGATTTAGAGAAAACCCTTAGCTGTTACACTTCCCCTTAACCGCTACACTTCATTGCTAACTTTGCAATTATTCCTAAAAATAGTTCTTCCCTCTCAGTTTATTTTATTGGTATGCATTACTAAAAATGCTATCAAAGTTTATTTATTTATTTTAACATAATCTTAATGGAAGCATAATTAATGAAAAATTGTCACATATTAAGTTATAAATTTATAATTATTACTTTCCAAGTAAATTCAAAATTAATATGACCCACCTGACATCTTCTCATGCTTTATGCATTGTTGTTGGCTTTAATGGAAGTATTTATAAAGATGACAGTGACATATCCCAACCGCTTGATTTTAGAGTTAATAAATCATTCTGTGTTGTAACTTGTAAAACCCTAGTCGTCCCTAATCTCATTTTCTCTCGTCTTGTTTTTCTTTATCCCCTTTTTTTTAAGTAAAAAAGGATGATTTTTTAGCATTTTTTATCTAAAATCACCCCTTTCACATTTCTTTCATTCAATAAGGTGGTTTTTCCATATAAATCTTTGATTTTCTTTTATTTTTTTCTTTGTTTTCGTCAGATACAATGTATCGCGATACGCTATTTAATTGTTGTGATCGATACTAATGTTTCGGATTCAAATCCAGAAACTTATTTAATCATACATAATAATAATTCGCCTAAGATTTTCAGCATACTAAGATAATAAAACCTCTAATGAATTATAATAATCATAAAATTTTCCAATGTATATGCTGCCTACCACATAAGCAAGATTATTACCTTGACGTCATGGGCTTCCTTGTTTTTATTTAATTCATTTTTTTCTCGGACGTATATATCGCTATTCTAATCAAATAAAATATATATTTAAAAATCATTACGTTGTAACCAAAAGTACAAAAAGAAATTTAGATAAAAAAATCTAGAAAGCGAATAAAGTTTTATTTTCATTACTTTGATTTATTAAATATAAATAAGATATGACTATTTATAAGTATTTGAGAGAATCCAAACTTGCATATAACCTCATTATTTAAGGCAATTAATGTGACAAACATTCCTTCTATAAATTGATAGTCATTCACACAAATCACACCATTCTTTATAACATACTACATATATATATATATATATATATATATATATATATATATATATATATATATATATATATATAATTTCAATTTCTGAAATGTATGAATCAATTTTATATTTTTAATACCCGAATAAAATAGGATAAAAATAATTATTTTTTATTTGTGGGATTAGGTTTCAATTTTTAGTAAACAGGAGCCACTAAAAGAAAAAGATAATATATTCTAAAGGGAGAAAAAGATAGACACATATTATAAAAAGAAAAGACATGGGAGAAAACATAAGGGCAGTCCAGCTCATACTCCACTATATCGTTAAAGTTATAATATGTGTATAGTGATCGGTGCCAGTGCAATTAGCTGGACTGAAGAAAAAGGAAAATCCATGAAGAAGGAGAAGATAGCTATGAGAACGGTGTAAAATGAAACCATTCATGAAAGTTGAAAACCACTTTTTGGATGATTGCTAATCCCTTTTCACTTTAATCATAAAAGAAGAAGATAAGGATGGGTATCAAAATCTATACTTCAATCTTTCATTCGTGGTGGTTGGGCTAAACTCCTTGCATTAAGGGCAGATATTTTCAAATTATTGTTTATGGGACCTATTGTCCTTATGAAAAAAAGAATAAAAGAAAGAAAAAAAAGAATAGTCATTGTCAAGCCAAACAAAATAGTTAAGAATTAGACAGGATATAAGAAATGGATTGAATTCGAGTTTACACGAGAATAGATTATTACAAAGTTAATATATGTCAAAAAAGAAAAAAAAAACATCGTAAATACAACATTGGCATTTGGCACTATATTTATTCCATTGAAATTCGAAGCTTTTTTTTTATTGATTAGTGTATTTTAAGGTTTTAACATAAGTATATATGCTTATCTCAAAAAAAAGTATATATATTTATTATGTCTAATTCAAAATATAGAGTATTCATCCTTCCAAACTAAAATATATTAAAAACATAAATAAATATATATATATTAAAAAAACATAAAACATAAAAAAAGGCGGGAAAGAGACATTGTTTCGAGTGTTTGGCTGAGAAGAAAATTGCTTGATTCCGAGGGAAAGCTTGGTGGTTCGAACCACTAACAAGTCAATGAAAACAGAAAAGTGACCTGAAAATGTTTAGGATTCGAGGAATAACGGCTATATATTTTTGGGAAGACAACAACAACAAGGGTTGCATATTCTGGACGTGACAAGAAGACGCAAATTCATTATCTAATTCTTTATCTACATAATCAATTCAAACTTAGGAGTAAATTTACGGCCGGTTTCCTTAAAACTGAAATAATTTTTGTTTCATGAAAGGTCAAGACGATATTCATATTAAACCCAAATCCCATGCTCACTTTGCGAGACCATTATTTAACATTCAGATCGTGTACTGGCCGGCAGGAGTGTCCCACTCGAACTTTCCTTGCACTTAACCCATGCTTATTCGGGTGCTCCATACCGACTTCGCTCTCCACGCGCACGAGACATGTCGTACGACGCGAGTGGGAGGCTATTGAAGATGATATTCATATTAACCCAAATCATATGCTCGAGCCTTGCGAGAAATGGGCCATTTAACACAGTGCCAAACATGACATGTGGCTGACAATCTTAGTAAGAATAGAATATGATAACTATGTAACATAACTCAAAGTAAATAGATATTAAAAAAAAACCTTTATAATAATTTTTATTATGAGGCCAGGCTCAAGGAGATATGAGTATACACCTTAATGGGAAGTCGATTGCTTATAAGAATAGAGTATTATAACTATATAATATAATAGAAAGTAAATAAATATTAAAACAACTTTTTTTCACCCAGGATTATTAAATTGTTGATCCTTGACTAAACTTTATGTTTGAAAACAAAACTTCAAGGTCAGTTTGGTAACACTTTTTGAAAATTTGTTTTTTATTCTAAAAAACAGTGAGAATAAGGAAAACACAAATAACGTGTTTAGTTCATATTGTATATAAGAAGAACACATAAAACATTAACTTCAGATAACAAAAATAATTTTCAAATTACATTAAAATGGTGTTATCTGTGTTTTTAAAAACTATTATCAATAATAGTATTCAAAAACATGAACCAAACACACCCTTATTCAATTATTTAAAAATAAATAAATTTTAAACACGCTAGGGTTGTAACAATCCTACCAAACCATATAACTATTGTCTGTTTCAAGTCTAAGGAGCGATCATAACTTTAAAACGCTTCTACTAGGTTGAGAAGAGTTCATACTTATATAGTACTAGAAAGTTTATCCCTTATCCGATATAGGATGTGACAAACACAATATCCCCATTATATCCTATGGGATTGAAGGGCCAAATGAACTAACACCTCCTATAGGGCCAAACTGCAAGAGCAGAGCTACATAAATTTAGTTGCAAATTGGTTTGAACTCTTGAAATTATTTAGCTCCCCCACACCACGAAATTATTTATATCCCTCTTACTGGCTCCGCCATTGCCAAATGGGATCGAGATCAGTTATAATACAATTTTTAACGATCAATCTCAATTATGTAAATATTGTTCGTTTTAGGTCCAAGAGACGCTCGCAGCATTACTATGACTTTGATGATTACAATTGTATATCCAACCATGTCGATGACATTGCTATCAGTAAAAATTGTAGCCATTTGACCCGAACGTGCCTCCCGGATTCAATGCACACATGCAACAGATGAAACCAGGTTGACAACTGTAGTATGTAGCGATATTGTTCAATCTACTATGATGATCTTATTCATTTACAAGTTATTTTATTTTATTTTTTGCATTTCAAAGGACATTTTAATGAATAAAAAAAAAGGAAATTAATATTAAAATTACTTTTGTATTTAAATTCTCAACAAAAAATTTATTTTTTAAATATAACAATTTTCATGAATTTTGTTTTTATATCCCAACAAGACTTCAAACCTCTCCCTTAATCCAAGGTGACACCATGAAACGACGTCATTTTGATGTTAGAATTATAATTAAAATGAAAGTTGAAGATATAAAAACAAAATTCATGAAAGTTGTTATACTTAAAAAAAACAAACTTTTTGTTCATGATTTAAATACAAAAATCATAAAAATTTATGATTTCAATATTAATTTTCCCAAAAAAATATTATGTTTTAAGGCAAATTCTTGAATAATCAGTTGAGTGGCCACATACCAGTGAAAAAGATTGCATAATCACTGTATGACATAAAATTATATAATTTATAATTAGGAGCTCTGGTAGTGGTACTATCAAAATATCGAATTAAATTCTAAGGTTATAATTGGTTTTTGAAAAAATATTAAAGGAATAAAAATATCCAGAAAATTTATTGTTTCACATTTATTTGTTCTACAGAAAAATATCAATTAAAATTAATTAATAAATTATATATTTTAGACTTCTATTTATCACCCTATTTGGATAATACATATTCCACTTGATCAAGCCTAATTCTAATTGTTTTGCTCCAAAGCAAAGATACCATGAGGAGATCTCCTTTTAACACTTTGCCCTAATTAATATAATTGAGAAATCTTATTTGTTAATATGATGTAGATATATAATCTTAAGTATTTTAGGTATTTTTTTATTTTCAAATACGTAGGCTTTGAGCTGTTTCTTTTTGCTTCAAACTGAATGTTGCGTCATTCACTAAAGGTTTTAGCAGTTACTTAAATGTATTGCGATACTTAAATGTATTGCGAACATAATCAATAAATTTATTGCTTTTCAAAAGCTTCTTGAAAATTGATTGATAGAATTTTAGTTTTATTATTTATCTAATTATAATTTTTAATATGATATTTAAATGAACATCATACTGCTATGGCTCTCAATAATGAAAATTTTACAATAATGTACTTTTAATTGATATAAGGACAATATCTTTGCCAATAAGACCTATCTCGATGGTTAAGGGCTAATTGTGAGCATAGGAAAATGAGGGGACTAGGTTTAAGTTCTAGTGAGAACAAAATCATGTACTTATAAAACAGGGAGGACAATATCCTTTAATTCATGAAATGACACTAAGGCCAAGTTTTGTTGATTTTCACCAAAACCACATATTGTTGATCTTTTTATTTCTTGTCATAGACTGAGCCTCTGTGTGTTGCGATGACATGAGTCTGTCTTCCTTATTCATGTGCCTAGATTTTTCTACAAGAACAAAGACAACAACATTGTCGAAAACTAGACTCATATCTTTGATTTCATTAATGCCAAGTTGATCCTACAAATCCGATAAACTCTTAAGTAGAATTTACACTCATTCAGTTTCATCCATGTTAAATCCCATGGATGAAAGTTGTGAGAATAAAGTGTTGAGTGTGTTAATGAGCTCTTTGATTGATCCTCATTCATTTCAATATTATTAGGCTTTCTCCTTAGAAAGATCTTATTGTGAAAGGATTTGAAACTTGTACATGTTGATTAGAATGTCCTATATTTCCTTTTGCAAGATTTCTTCTTAGAGACACTTGATAGAATTGCATCTCCCGATACTATGCTGCTTTTTTTATTTAACGCCGGTCAATATAATCTTTGAGCTTAATGTCAATAGTATTTAATAAGATAAGATGTTTGCTTGCTTTTTAATATCGAAGAGGAGTTGAGACGACACCCAGACGACTATTTCGGCTTCAAGGCCATCGCCTAATGGGAAGGGTTTTGTTTAATTGTAACGGCTTTTAACCCTGCAGCTTATTTTCTCAAATCCAAAGATCAGCCTCGTATATCATACTCCCGCCCGATTATATTTTAAAAATACCTTTTTATTATTTTATTTTTATACTTTAATATAAATAATAATAATAATAATTAGAACGTTTTTTAATAAATAATTTATAGTACCATAATATTTTTATTTTTCTTAAATATAAGCCAATTTTAATGATGTCAAAAATATGGGGAACAGGAAAAAATTAAAATTAAAAACAAAAATAAAATGTAAACGGTTGTTTGAGAATTTTTCTTATCTCCGTCCCGCACTGCTTAATTTTTTAAATGAGCATAAGTTTGAGAATTAAAAAAATTAACGAGTCGGGAATAAGATTTCAGGACCTGGTCCCAAACCCTCCCGCCGGCCATCCCTAATGTGTATTTCTAGCCCTTTTCCTCGTCACAAAGAATGATTGCTGTTTTTCTTATTTTTGTAATGACTAATAAAACCAAATATTTTCATTTTTCTATTCGTAACTTTTTAAAAAAATTTCGAGAATACGTCGTGGAAAATTTTAAAATAAATAGCTTAATGTTAGGTTCATATAAATGCGAATGATCATATTGCACTGAGCCGCGCATAACTTACTGCGCGACATCTAATCCCTGCTGTAGATTCGGCGTCGCCTAAACAATGAACTCCGCAGTATCCATCAAACGAACTTCATTAATAAGGTTCATGATCTTATATCATCCCAGTTCATAAAGCGTCTTCACCCTTTGTCAAAGAGTTCATCGTAAATAAGTAGCTCTCATCTTCTACCTCTACTCGAACACAATGGACTTTCCTCATTCTCACCAACTTCAACCTTCTCAACACGGATCATTCAGTCATAACACGCCATCTATCAACGCCCATGCGTTATAGCGTAACGGGTCCTCTTAGTTAATTATGAATTATCACCGTATTGAAAACATTTGGCTGATGATGCAAAAATGTCGCCTTCACAGATAGCACAACGCGACACTATACTTAAAATTTGACATATTTCTCTTACTTAAAGAAAGTAAACAACAAGCAGTTAGTACAATTTGTGGCAATGCAAAACTAATTGAAGGCTCGAAGAGCTCATATCATATTGCCTAAAATAACAAAGTTTCACGGCTGGTTTTATTCGGGAAGTCTCACCGTGTAACTACGGGAGTTTCAAAGATATCTCAGCAACGATATCATATCGAGACTGGTTAAACTAAGCGTACGTCGAATATTCAGGTATTGATGCATCATTGTTTCGAAAGAAAAGTGTGCCGAAAGATTACCCGCTTGTTATGGCCTATACTACACCAATATTAGCAAAGATGAGGCACATGCAATAGTTAACTGAAGCAACTAATCATAGTGAATTTATACTTCCATATGCTAACCTGGCCAATCATCCCTGCCCATTATGATGCTAAGGATTATAGAGAATTCATCCTGGCATTCATTGAAATAAAGAGACACAAATTAGAATTTAGTAAGTTGTGATGCTCACAGTTAAATTAAATCATCATGCCATCACGCCTAAGATCGGGGATTGAACTCTATATTTCTGTAGTTCAGATACATGGCGATATTTGTGGGTCTATACAACCATCTAGTGAATCATCTTAAACAATTCTTTTCTTAGGTTAATCTGACGCTTTCCATCAGATGGTACACATCGCTTCGCTTTCTTATTATCAACCTTGACTTAGTCATAGATTACTAGCTCAACTAATTCGACTAATGAGCCTAATTTCCGTGACAATCCCATTAAAACTACAAAGACCCCATTAGCCGGCACCAATGGTTATCCAATTATTATTGTATTGCCACAGTACAATCACTGAACATCCTTCGAGGTTGGTGTCCTCAACACTCTAATGTCTGAAGCTAACCGGGCCTCCATAAAAACTTTAATCCAATTCCACTCATAAACCATTTACCACTTCACGGAAAAACTTCCTATAGTCCGTATCGGGGCATGCTATCTTACACATGTCACAGATTGACGAGAGCAGGTCGAGCAGCATTTGGTGACCTCTTTACTAGCACCGAAGTTCATAATCAGAAACTGTAATATTTATCGCATCTTGATATGCTATTGTTGATTCCAATTACCTACCACATCAGCATCTTCGTAAGATGGCACTCGTAAATGAGGTTAGAATATATGTTGTGGCGAATCTTCCACCATTAGCTAAATATCTCAACCATTCAATGGAGATTTGATTTACTTCAGCACACTTCGAAGCCGATTATCACTTGCATTGAAAACTTTACCCAAATAATATTGTGTATAAAACTAGCGTACCGCATCAATGGAATGAATTATTTGTCCTATCAGCGGATCCTCGAAGGTCAACGTGCGGAACACAGCCCGAAAAGATAATCTATTTACAAACTTTAGTAAGTCAATCGCGACGCGATGCATCGATCTAAAGAGTAATCTGTTACAGGTCACGCAAATGCTCTATTGAATTGCCAGCTCCCGGAGTTGACAAACTTATTACGCTTCTGAACAGAGGCACAGCGTATCGTAACCCGCACAGTGCAGACCGTCGGTTCCAAAGATTACAAATCCCTCGGCAGAAACCAAAAGCGGAAAGAAAAAGATACAAATTTAATTCGGTTTGAGGCAACACAACCAAGAAAACTCTCTCAAGAAAAACCCGGAATACAGTCGACTTCTCAGCAGAATAAGGCACCAAGATTGATGAAATGAACAGATCTCATAATTATAAAGCTGACTGGGAAACGAGGAACCGAAATGAGAATCGCAACGATATTTTGCATACCAGTGTTACACAAAATAAGTTGTGCAAAATGAAAATGAGGATTCGAACAATGTTCAGTGGAAGAATGTAGATGATTTAGAAGATTGGCTCAAATGGAAGAGGCTGCAGATTGCAAATTGGGACCACAGCGTAACGTGAAGCCTTTGGACTCGCTTGTCTCACACCTTGGCGCAAGGAAAATCTCAGTAGGACAAGGTAAAATGGAAGGCCAGGTAAAACGAATGGAGAACGCAAGCGTAGTGGCAGCACGACAAGTTGCCTAAGGGTTCTTTGCCAAAAGACCCGCGGTGTTGATTGCCAGCACATATTCCTCGTATGATGCCGCGAACTTTTCGATTTCTAATTAGTATGGCAGTTCTTGAAAAACTTGAAATGCGTCTCATGGATGTAATCACCGCCACTGCATTTTACCACTTGGATGTAATGACATTTGCTATGAAAATCCTCAAGGATTACAATTGCCTCGATGTGTATGACTCTAACCCAAGAGAGAGTTTTATTCAATAAAACTCGCAAAGGTCTCTATGGCTTAAAAACAAGCGTAACGTATGTGGTATAATCGCTTAACCCGAATACTTGTTGAAACAAGGTTATACACATCAGTCTCATCCGGCGCGCTTTGCTGCAAAAGACATCAAATATAGAATCCAGATAATTAGGCAAGATACGGTCAGAAGACTTAAACATCACCCAACCCTTCGTGAAGTTGTTTTCCAGTGCGCTTCGAATTGCCTAAATTCGGAATTTGAAATTAAAGACCATGGGAGAACGAAGACTATCCTGGTTTTGCAGACTGAACATCCTACGACAATCTTACAAAACTGAAGTCACTATATATCAAAGATCCAGTTATCGCATACGGATAAGGCACAACCCATTACACCGGCGGTTGGGATCACTTGAAACTATTTTAAGGATCCTTTCACCTACGGAAATGATGAAGAACCGCCATCCCGGGCACCATATCTAAGTGTCATAGGTGAATTAATGTATTCTAGTCACACTCGACCGATATATCATTTGTCGTAAATCTATTAAGAAGATATAGTTCTTCCCTACAAGAAGACATTGAATAGGGGTTAAACAAATATTTCGATATCTTAGAGGCACAATGGATATGGGTTTATATTATTCTCTTTCGTCCAAGTCTGGATTGGTAGGTTATGCAGATGCAGGGTTTTTGTCCGATCCTCATAATGGACGATCACAAACGGGTTATATGGTGGCACTGCTATATCTTGGCGTTCCATAAAGCAAACAATTACGATCACATCATCAAACCATGCGTAAATCCCAAGAATTCGCGCAAGTTGCCGGTATCGCGGTCACACCGAATCATAACCATGCAAAAACACGGCTGTCTTTATCGTGTTGCTGAAGCATCAACAACCTTGAAAATGAACATAATACAACATGCATAGCGCAATTGAAGCCGGATATCAAAGGTGATGTAACGGGCGTATATCCTTAAAATTCTTCTTCACGCATGATATTCAAGAGCGTGGTGTTATCGATATTCAACAAGTTCGACGAAGTGATAACCTCACGATATATTTACAAATACATCTACCTACAAAGAAATTCGTTAACTAGTATCCAAAATTGCACTACGACTGGCCAATCCGCCTTGGCGGATGAGAGATGTAGACAGTGTGGAGCAAGCATCAGGACACTCTTCTACGATAATCTTCTTCTTCATGATTCTTCTTTCTTTCCTCTCTAAACATTCCCCAACAAATGAGGAATGAGCACTCCTTCCGGAATTCAAGCAGCTCCTCCCACCAGCCTTCACCCAGCAGTTAGGTCTTCACGGCATTTCTGCCCCTCTGAAGGGCCTTAGTCATTCAAGCAGTGTTATAAATGAACGACCACATACATGGAAAATAAAGGCGCATAACTTACTGCGCGACATCGATCCCGGGTATTCATGTCACAACACTAATCCTCGCATTCATCACCGAATCCCATTAATAAGTGTTCATTTATCTTATCATCCGGTGTTTCATAAAAGTGGTCTTCACCCTTCGTTGAAAGAGATCATCGTAAATAAGTAGCTTCTTCATCTTTCTCGCCTCTCACTTACGTTCGACTTTCTCTCATTCCCTCACTAATCTCAACTTTCTACATCTATCATCCGCTCATAAATGCGTCGTCCTGTAATCGGTCTCCAATCATAAACAGCAAAAGCCATAGAACCTACTGCATCGACCTTCTCGCCGATACCATTGCAGCCTTTACCGTATGTGAAAAACGATAACAACCAAAATGTAGAACTGGATTGTGGTGAGTAATAGATTATAAATCCTTCCAAAGGAGGGAAACACACATAAAACAGGAGAAGAATTTTCAATAACATAGAAAGAATTATAACATTTTCCACGAAAGGATAGATAGACCAGACCTCTTCTCATAGATTGATTGTTTTGGGAGCATTCCAAGGCTAAAATTTTAAGGCTGAACACTATAGGTCCTTCACTCCACCCAAATTCAATTACCTTAACACTTTTTCATTCATTAGCTGAAATCACTCTTGCCATCTTTATCGATCATCATTTCATTATCATCACTTTCTTTATTATAAAATAGTGAAGATTTTCATTATAAAATCAGAATCCTACTTTCCATCAAATGTCATTAGTTTAAGAAACTAACTTCTTTAAATTGATTAATAGGATATTAGTTTTTATTATTTATTCCATTATAGTTTTTAGTTTGATATTTAAATGAATATGATGTAATGAAATTTCTATATTAAAAGATTTAGGTCCCAATAATTAAACTTTTACAGCTTGTATTTTTAATTGTTAATATGATAGTATCCCATCCATACAATATGGTTATCATTACTTCATTTGAATAAACCACTCAACACAATAATGTTTCAATTTAGTTATGAAGTGCATTAAAATGCTTGGAATTTTATTTATCATGCATAATTTTTAACAGGATTTTTAACAATACAATAGTAATAATGGAATCAAGAATTATATTGATTCCATTTCATTTATAAAATATAAATCTAACTAAATACTCAAACTCCACATCTCAATTTTCAAGCCGATAATTTCATTAAACATTTTCTAGTTTTGTGTAAATGTATTATCATAATTCATCTTTCATTATATATGCAAAGAAAATAAATCACAATTAAATTAGTTAAAAGGTTATATAATTTTTAATTATATATATTTTTATATTGAAGAACCACAATAAATTAAATGAGGTTAAGATAACATATGGTATTAATTCATTATCATTAATTTATGAGATTTTTTTATTAGACAAAACTGAGGACAAGAAAATAAGGAAAATATTACTTACTTAGTAATTAAATTTTAAAATAAATGTTCTGAAGATAGGAATATTCTTAGGAACATTTCCGCCAAAGAATCAACATTTTCATTTATTATGGACACTCTAAAGTTTTTCCATCATTGAATGGAGTTTGAAAGTTTTAAAGTTTGACCACTGTAAAAGCCTGGACTCTCGCCTGCAAACCATCGCATCTTGGGAAAGTGGATCCATCCCACATTCGCTTCATATGAGATTCACGTCTTATTCACGTTTTAAATAGCTTTCATTTTAAACTTTCTTTACATTATCGGGTAGTCCTCTTCTAGATAACCCTTTTCTATTACGCATCAATTCTCAATAAAATACCAACGCACAAGTCAACTGTTTCAATAAAAGTAGCCTCAAACTCAAAAGAACATGATATTTCGGGAGTAATCTTTTAAATTTATTCACCCATAATCTCACATGTAGCCCATCACACGAGCTCAGATCTAATGTAACAAAAATTAGATGCCAAAAAATAAAATAAACAAAACAACGCCAAACATCGGTCGAGATTTTGATCCCCATCAAGAAACCCCAACCCCGCACCCGTAAAGCTGGGGTAAAAAGGATGTCAGCTGCACCAGAACTATAAACCTTGCAACTTTATATAATTCCCAACAATTATCTCGAAAATATAAACTACAGTAATATACTTCCACGATGGCACAACCGTGAAAGTAGGCTTCACATTTGTAAATAGTTCTCAGGGCCACAAGGCTTCCTGAGCCCCATTTTACTCTTTGCAAAAATCCTTGTATTCACACCGTGCTCCAAACTCACACTTCGACAACTTATAAATCATTCAACTACTCCTCGCGATTGACGATACGCAGGTTACTTATCAGAGGTGGATTACAGACTATCTTTAGACGTTATTGAAGGATACAATTCACAGAAGTTTTATACATTTTTATAACTATAACATGATTTGACGACAATTATAACGATAATAATAATATTCTCATAACACGTAAGATTTATAAACACATGTTACTTCACATCATTATGACAAAAAATTATTATACTGGTACTTCACTAATCATTTCATGCTCACGCCTTTACAAATATCTCCAAAATTCCATCACATCTTTATTACGTCCGCATATTCCAAAGAAGCAGGAGGCGGCAAGTTAACCCAGTGATGCAGACTGAACGTGCTTAATTGATCTACATCCTCTTCGCCATAGAGCCTGATCATACGAAGTTTGAATGAATGAATGAACCAGATGTCAAAAAGCATCACGAACAAACAAACGTTAGTAAGACAACGAGATTTAACTCCGCCAGTAAAACCCCAACCAAAGCACCCTTAGTGTTGCAGCAAGCGACGTCAA
This sequence comes from Tetrastigma voinierianum, assembly GCA_016808115.1. Taxonomy (NCBI): domain Eukaryota; kingdom Viridiplantae; phylum Streptophyta; class Magnoliopsida; order Vitales; family Vitaceae; genus Tetrastigma; species Tetrastigma voinierianum. Next base: position 94,602 of record JAEQBH010006527.1, on the reverse strand, counting down.
AGAAAATCGGCGAACTATAAACCTGTTAACTTATATAATTTAACAATTATCTTTTAAAATATAAACTTACAAAAATATTTCATATACATACACCGTATGGTATTTGGCGCTAATCTTGTAAATATATTTTGAGTCTCATTTACTTGTACTTTAGGTTCACACGTTCCAAAATTTTACATTTACACTTACAAAATCGATTCAAACTCATCTCGTGATTCGACTCCCATAAATACAAGGCGCCCCCCATCGTGATGAATATCACTTATCGCCCTCTTCTCAATCTTACAAGGATAAACACCCGTGGTAAGCTTTATAGCTTACTTAGAATTCATAAATATGGACGACCACTATAACGATAGTCACAATACTTCATAACATGTTATTTATAACACATGTTACTTCTCATATCATTATAATAAACAGTTAGGCACGTTACCTCACACTGTCATGTGCCTCATGCCTTTTATAACATTCCAAAAATTTTATCGCATCTTATGTCATGTCTACATATTCCAAAGAAGTGTATACGGTAAAGAATCGGTATTCTCAAGATACTATCACTATACGAAACAGCCGATGAGTAACCCAGATCAGACAGATTTAATCTAAAGGTAAGCCACTATAATGATCCAAACTGGATCCATGTCATCGACTCAAACGAGGTCACTCTGTCTGTAAAATGTATGTTGTAGCATTGTTATCCCTATAGGCATGCCTATCTATCCAACTACCCTTGTCATAAGCAGGCAATCAGTTTTATTATATTTTCTTAACAATATTTAGGTAATAAAAGCATAGCCTCTATATAGTTAATATCAAAACTGGCTGATACCATAAAGCCACCGCGCATATACACCATCGTGTAATCAGAACTTTATAAACATTTCAACCGTATTTCGCACTTTTCATATAACAAAATTCATACGTGCAATCATCTCACTTTCTAAACACAGCCATCATGACCAACCCTATACCTATTAGTCATTCCGCTACAAACATTACCTTATATTTAAATTTCTTATATACCCCCCACCTCCATGCCAACCAAATTCCTGCTTCCCGAATAATTCGAGTGCCTCCTTCAAGTCCATTTTTTATTATAATTTTGACCCTATAAACGGGATTGTTAGAGAAAGTGATCTTCTAACTCAATATACTCATATGTCTTAAGTTTCTTATGGTTCAAAAACATGTCATTTGGACTTTTAATTTGGTAGATACGCCTTCAAACATCCTGGAACTGCTTCCTCTTATTTGACTTGAACATAATCCCAATCATTTCATATTTCCGTAGAATGAAACAATAAGAGACACAATTTCACCATACCCTTCATGAAAGCCAGTTCTCCTGAGACGCCTGCCTTGTACTGAGAACTTGAATTACCCCCCATGACTCTCAGATAACTCGTTATTATTTAAACAACCAGTAATTACCAGCTTCAGTGATCGTTTGTAGATAAATCAAAGTATTACATAATCAGTTCCCTCATGGAGGTGAGACTTTCTCAGCCCAATGAGTCCAAAATTTTGATACACCCTCTGATCTCCGCAGAGCATTTTCCATTCCTATGAGTCTAGTTTTATTTTAGAAAATCTTTGAAACTGATCGACCTGAATGGCGAAACCCCAAACTTTGCGCACCCAAAACAAATTCAAAAACCCAGCCTTAAACCCAAATCATACAGAACCTAATCCAGCACTTAATCTGAAAACACAGCCTCAATTTCTGATCTAATTTCTCTGGTGCTCTTGGGTTCAATTTGCATACACCTATTTCTTAAGAATATTTGTTCTCTCTAAAAGTTCAGCTTTTCCTAAAATTTTGAATCACCAATTTGGCTTGTAACGATTACTAAGTTATGGCTAAAATAAAAACATTAGTTTAAAAAACTGACAGATCTCCCAGAACTCACATTTTCTATGCTAAATTTTTTTCTCTCTGGCCAAAGCATCACAACTGAACCAAACATTTCCAGAGCTAGTATTCTCTAACCTGAGAATAAGGGACAAAAGAAGTTGTGTACCTCAACCCTTCACAATACCTCATACGTAAAATCCTCTTAACGCCGAAGATCCACATTTAATTTTGAATTTTTTTCTTTTTCTTTTCTTTCTTTTCTCTCTTTTCTTTCAAGCACTGTGATCAGCTTAGAACTCTTCTTAAACCAAAATTACAATTTAAGACCGCTGTTTCATCGCTATCCACTTTATTTTCTGCAACTTAGTCTCATTTTTTTATTCTCAAATCACTTATCGACTTATAACTTTAGGTGATATAGATAGTTTTTTCATATTTGGCACTTCTTAAGTCCTAGATTATAAATCATTAATTCATCTCTTCGACTCTTAAATTCACCTCTCTGCATTTGCCATTTTATTTTAAAGATTATTTTATTCCAAAAAATACAATTTATTTTACATCTCAAAATGAATACGCATGGGTAACCTCCACAAGAAAATAGATCTTTAGGTATTATATCACAAAGTAGAGTATAGAAGCATGTTAAAGTCAAATCAGGCATTCGAAGTCTGGGTATAAGAAATATTACAACATTATGGGCCTAAAACACCACAATGTTGAAGTGCAACTGCTTGCCAAGACAGACACAAACATGAAGAATCAAGAGGCAAAGTTACTTAATTTTGTGGCCATGCAAAGTGAGTGGTAAATTAAGGAATAGTTATTCGACATTAGTTAATTTTTACGCTAAAAAAATAGCCTCCATCAATTATTACATGATTTATAAATAATAAATTTATAGTTCTCTTTGAAAATAAACCAATTACCTGGGAAGATAATACAATGCAATGAAATAAAAAATGATATTTTTATTCAAATTATGTTATTTTCAAAAAACATATGAAGAACTCCGTTGTAACTTTAGGTCACCCGGTGCGCATGCAACGCACGCAAAGGAAACGGAAGGATAGGTGATTGCTGAAATACTGGGTTGAAACAAAACAATCACACTCAATATTTTTAAACTTAATCGCTTTTGTGTTTTTTATGAGGTAAGAATATTGTTAATGCAATAAATCCCTGACCATCTTTGATTAATACCAAGGATAAAGAAAGCCATTTTGCTGTGCATGTTTTCGTCAAATTCAGGCGTAAATAAAAATTAGAATGAAAAATTAGATTCCCGAATATTGGTTTTCAAAAGGATATTTTATTCCAATCACCTTAGATTCTAAAGTGGGAACAAGTGTGGTGAGGTGGTGGTTTGAAGAGTTGTAGGTGATTATTGGATCATTAAAAATATAGTTAATATGGAGAAACCAAATTTGTTTTTAAGGCTGAAGCTGATCTGCCTTTCCTTAATGAAAGGAATCCCTTTTAATTGCTTCCAGCAATGTTTTTCAGAGAAAATTTTAATTAGAAAAAAAAATTAGGACTGAATTTAATGTTCATGAAATTTCTCATATTTTTAAATTTTATTGTGGTTATTTTCTAATGATTAAAATTTATAAAACCATTTTTACTTTTACCTTTTTTTTTTTTTTTTTTTTTTAGTTTAGAAATTTCAGTGTTTAACAAATCCATTATTTCATTTGTTTTCAGAATTCATGCATCATGTATATTCTTTAATAGGATTTTAATAATAAATTCTAAATTAAGGAATCATAATTTTATATTGACTTCAATGGGTGGGCAAAAAAATATAAGAAATGGAATCGACCACAAAATCAAACCGAAACTGAACTAAAAAATAGATTAATCGAACCCAACGGTTCAATTTTTATTTTTATTTTACACAAATCTTGATTTCGATTTATAAAATATAAAAACCTTGATTTCGATTTGTATCAGCCGCTTTTACCTTTTCCTAACTGGGCCAAACTTATTTATTTCGAAGTTGTATCAGTTTCTCAACTATAAAATACAAAAGAGAATGGCGCCTCCGAACCATTTTGTTTCGTGACCTTCCACTTGAATTAGTCACCACCCTACCTCGCTGTGTAACTGCCACTTATCACTCCCCAAAACTCAGCTACACAGCACATGACTTATCTCATTCTTTGAGTACGAAGCCTCTGCAACATGTGCTGATCAAAAACCACATTGAAATTCACCACCCCGTTTATTTCCACATATTATTTGCAGCACGGCAATATAAACGTAGTATTATAAAAGCAATAAGGTTAAGGAGAGGGTTGGGCAAACCTATGAATCGAACCGCATCAAAACCAACCAAACTGAATTCTAACCAAACTGGTGAGTGAGCAGCAGCATAGAGTTATAGAGCATATATATATACAGCAAGGTTAGTTACATATATGTTATTATATACATGTTGTTATGGCTACAAGGTTACAGATATATATATTTCCTGAAGCTTTTACTTTTGGTTTGTAAAACAAAAGTTTTTATCGTTTTCAAAATCAAAAACATAAGTGGAAAATCTGAAGACTCCTACCAGATCTTTCCAATGTAAAGCCACAAAATATTATGGTTGATTAGAAAATGGTAGATTAAATTATTTAATCTCATAGTGCTCTATATATTAGTTTATTATTTTCTCGTATTATACACATATGTCATAGGATTGTGCAAAATAACAAAACGTATCTCTACTTCTTATTTGTATTTACAACAATTCACATGGACTCGTGAAACCTTAAATGTATATTGGTAATTGTAAAATAATTCTTAATTATAATTAATTCAAAAACTCAATGGATGGTTAACTGAACAAATGGTTAAACAAATATTTGTTTAATCATATTAGTGGTTAGATTTTTTATTTATATAAACAACAAACCAAAAATCTACGGTTAGTTTTTATTTTGTGCCACGGTTCGATTAACCGAACCATGTCCACCCCTATTGACTTCATTTCATTTACACAAAGATAAATAATCAATTATCAAATTTAAGATTCTAATTTTAATAGCTTCATCAAATACTCTAGTTTTATGCAAATACTATTTCTCAACGCCAAGAATCTTTATATGTATTTGTTATGTTATAATATAATAAAGGCCCCATTCCACAAAATCTCATCTCCTTTATTGAAGACAACCTGATCCTTCCTTCTCATTAGAACCACTCTGCTGGAGTCACACAGAAATTATCACAATTTTTTTTTAAATATATAAATTTATTGATTCAGGTTAGTAATACAATCGATATAAACACAAAATCAAAAGCTGCGAAAAATCTTTAATACGACATATTATTCAGTTAATAGAAAATCGCCAGAACATTTGCACATTCGATTATTAAAATGCTTTAGAATTACTCGTAATGATATTAATAAAACGTTACTCGATCTTACGTGATTATTTAATCTAACCAGTCATCTGAAAAATGCCACCGGTAAACCCAGAAAGTTAATTCATTGACTATTAATTACTTCCACTGTGAATGGGGCTAGATGACAAACATATCAAGCATAACAGAGTCAAGGATAAAAATATTCCAGAATAGATTGGCGAATTTAAAAAAAAAAAAAAGGTAAACCTAAATTGATGTGGAAGAAATCATTTTATTAAAAAAAACCCAAGATTGATATGGTGTTTTCAGATTAAAAAAAAATAGCTAAAATATCACAGAACAAGGGGGCCTGAAAATGAAAAAGTGAAAACAAAGGGAGAGGTCGCTAGGATTTTCAAGATTTTTTAATTATATATGCAAAGAAAACAAATTACAATTAAAACAGTTAAAAGCTTATATCATTTTTAATCATTTTTATTTATATTGAAGAACCACACTAGAATTAAATGAGGTTAAGATAACATAACATATAGTATTAATTTATTATCATTAATTTATGAGATTTTTTATTAGACAAAACTGAGGAGAAGAAAAATAAGGGAAAAAAAATTACTTATTTAGTAATTGAATTTTAAAATAAATGTTCTGAAGTGAAGAATCAACATTTTCATTTATTACGAAGGAGACTGGAAAAGTTTTTACCATTGAAGAACTGGAGTTCCAAAAAGCAAGCTTGACCGCAACTATCAGGCATCTTGGAAAAGTTACAAAATAAATAAATAAACGTTGCAGGGACAAGGGAGTAATTTTTGTATATATTCCGCAATGCGCTGCTCCAAACGAAGATCACTGCAGCGAAATGCAGGCAACCGTGGCCTTGATCCTGTTCTATGTTATATCAAAACCTGATGTTTTACAGCCGCATCAGCGCATTCCAGATGAAACCAGCACGCAAACCCAGAACAACCTCGCCACTTCGTCGCCTTGGATCTCCTCCAGACACACCGCACACTCTACCGCCGTCACCGCCATCTCTTTTCCGGCGAGTTTCGGCAGTTTCTCGAGATCCGCCGTCGACAATCCCTCATCCGCCGGCGACTTCTCCGGTTGCCGCGACTCGAACCGGTTTCTGGTGGCGAAGAACCACAAGATGACGTAGTGGAGAGCCAAAATCGCGGCCATTCCTGCCGTGAGCAGAAGAACCGCTTCGATAACCGTTACGATCACGCTCATTGCTGTACGGACAGTGAAGTGCTTGTGTTGTGTGGAGGAATGGGAGGGAAAGGAAGCGGGAAATTAAAGCTGAACGCGGAAGGAGAAGAGAACGAGAGTAAATTCTTTGGTGTGAACAAGTGTGGTGAGCTGGCGGTTTGAAAAGCTGAGTTGGATGCCATTGTAGGCAGTAGGAGCATTAAATATGGTTAATTTGGAGAAATCAAATTTGGTTTGGAGTCTATTTGGTTTCTTCTTAGGCCTGCTCAGATACTTGCACCTCTGAGGAATCCGAAGCAGCACCAACTGATCTTAAGCATCATGCAGCACCCGCCACCCCTCCTTCCTTTTTCCCATCCGCCCCAATGCACTGCTCTTCTCAAGCAGCCAAGATTTCCACTAGCTTTGACCCAATCTCACCCCACTGATGCAGTCTCTTCCCTGCTCCTGGGATCATTCTTCACCACCCTCTACATTTTTTACTTTGTTTTCATCAATCTATTATTTTTTAAAATATTAAATTTCATATATATTCTATTTTAGTTAGATGAACAAAATTAAATTACTTATCATACACTATATTAATAAATTATTTATTATAACAAATTTACTGATTTGATTTGTAGTGATTATTAGTCAAAGCAACTACACACGATTTAACCAAATATAAGAAAATGTAACACTTGTGTTGAATAAACTTAATGTAAATTGAATCAAGTTTCAGATGCACAATAAGTGGAGAAAAAGACTATGCAAATACAAGTAAGGAAACATGGTTTGACAATATTAATATGATTTATTATCTCTGTCTAATATAATATGTTTTGCTTGACTTAATCGTCCACGCATAACTTAAACGTTGTAACTAGAAAACGACACAAAATTAAACACCTACGACTATAACACCGTAAACCGAAATTCAAAACAAAAAATGTGTCTCACATCTGAGAACAATAAACCATTTGATTACGTGCACCCACCATCAGCGATCGCGCAGACTCATGACTCGGCATCGCCAAACCAATATTACTCTGGAGCGAATATGCGTATCCGCAAATATCCCTATACTTTTAAATTTGCCGCGCTACTTATGATCGACGCACCTCAGAGCAAACCAATGCGCCATTTTACCTTGCAAGAATTTCCTAGCTTCAGAAACCCAGCATAGCCTGCTCTTTAAAATCTGCTTACTCAAGTTTCTGATGCATTTTTTGGGAAAAAGTTACTTGAATAATTAAAATTGCCATCACTACAAAATATGTGAAAATAAGGGACAACAATACATGGCAAAGTGTTGTAAAGTGTTGTGTGAGAAGATTAAGGAAAGCTGGGGCTGGGCTGGGCTGGACTGACCTTGAAGGATCTGGACAATTCATGTCTTAGGTGGTTCATTGTCAGGCCCATTGGTCACATCATCCGGGAGCTGCAAACAAACAATCATACTAGCGCCACAAGAAGAATGCTGAAGAAAGATGAGAAGGAAAGAATAGCTTTTTCTTTTTCTATGGCAAAATGCACAAAAGGATATTATTAAAAAAAATCCATAAAGAAGCAAATTACTATATCATAAACATTTTTCTTCGATTAACCAATTTTTTTTTTCTTATAAATACGGCGCAATCTAACTGCAATATCAAATCTGACTCCACCGAAGATGACACCGAATGACCGTAATAAAACTGAGTGTTTGATTCTCATTCATCTGACGTTTGTAAAAGTGTAATAAATCCACTTTGTAAACACCTCACCAAACCAAACTCTCTGAGTCATTTCCGCCATAGTCAGGTAACGCTAATGAAGTTGTTCCAGGTGAGGAAAGCAACCCATGAAACACAACTACTGATGAGAAAGGCAATCCCTTCCCTGTAGCAGTCCAGGATCCAAACTTCTTCGCCAATATTTCTGCCACTTGGTTAATTACTACTACTCTCTCTATAAATATTTTGTTGATGACTTCATTTTATAATTAATTTGCTCAGATTTCCCAGAGTGAGTGCATGTCTGCCACACAGCCTAAAATCCTTCATCACCATTTTGGAATATTACTTCCTGGGAATCAGGGAATCTGCACTACGGACCGAGTATCTCTCCTCCAGATACTAGGTCTATGAAGCCCAAGTTTCTTCAACAGAACACCACCACCGCATCTATCTAGAAAAATCCCATCATACCCATCCGACGTATTCCCACTTCAACAAACTTGCCACTTCCAGTATGTTCCTTCCAAAATATTAACACACTGTTAAAAGGAGGCAAAAGCAGCCCATCTGAGGTGGTGGTCTTATCCAACCCAGTTAGGTGCATATTAGGAAACAGCCTTCCTAGCCTGCTCACGGTACACAGGCTAAATGAACTTCAGAGAAGAACAGCTTTCGATCCCGTGCATTCTTTCACACGATGTCATTCTTCACATTAGTTGAAAACTAGGTTTCGCGCTTGGCTTCCACATCTAAATTACATGCACCGCAAAACCGCGCCCATGCACCCCTGAGCCTGCTGGGTTCTCCTCTTCCTCCGGAAAATATTCCGGAACTACGCGCAAACTAGGCTTAAAACGGTGTCTGAAGAAAACCTGACTCTCCTGTCACCAACCGCTCCCATAGAAGAAAGTTTCCGTCCCGCGGGCACGATAAAACAGTAAGTATCGAGCATTCCTTCTCCGTGTATACCCTACTGGCAACACTTTACAGTGTGGGGATCCAGGCCCTGTGGTTGTGCAACTTCGGCGGCATCATTCCTTGTTAGTCATAATATGCCCATGCATGATCGCCCGCATCAGGGTTTTCACCCTTTGTGGAACTTGCAGTTTCCATACTTTTCCCCATAACTGGCTTCTATGCTTCTGCAAACAAGGAGAAACTAGGTTGTATGCTGTCTTTACTGTGAATGAACCATCCGAGGTGAGACCCCAGCAGAAGCTATCCTCCCTATCATTATCTTGCCTCAACAGTTTATTCATTAATTGCGTCCGAGCCTGTGGGGGTAACACTTCTGGGAGGGGGTTCCTAGATATTTCCCCAAATTTTGGGAGATGGGAATCCATGCCAAGTCCGCAATACTCCTTGCCTCCTTCGGGTTTACATCGCATGAAAAGCAAATGTTGGACTTCTGAAGATTTATTCTTTGCCCTAATACAAAAGAGATCCAGACACTCCAATACGCATGCATTCAGTCTAGAGATGTTTGTTTAATGCACATAGTCATTCAAGCAGTAAAACAAATGAGAGATGTAAGGACTCATTTCGACAAGCCGACAGGCTCATTGTCCTGCATTGATCAAGCTCATGACGATGGGCCTAATTCTTCTTCAGCGTAGAGTAATAAAAATTATAAGGAAGATAGGCAGCGTCCTTTGAGGCCTGAAAGCTCTCTCCAGCTTCTTTCTTATTCCAATATTGACTCGACCAGCATTCTGCTGCTGGCCTATATCATTACGAATCCATCTTCCGGTAGTCCCGCAAATACCGTAAAGTTTCAGACAAACACCCATGACACAGTGGATTCATCGGTTCTCCATTTATCGACTCTCAATTTTCACAATGCCTCCTCTCATTATGCTGTCTCATTGTGTGTAGCACCTCCTGGTAAATTATTACATTGTCAATTATCTGAGACAAAACTGCTCTGATTAGGCGCCAAACCTTGCGCCATTTCTTCAGCCCGCCGCCGCTAGTCTCGCAACGATTCTTGCAATAAGCCCACGTTGCCGCGACCGACCGGGACGGAGCGGTGTGAGTCCAGATTTCGGGTGCGTACCCAGAACAGCACTACGTTTATCATTTACTCCTTCCGGGAGGATTCCATCGAATGTTGTTAGCAAACGAATCTCCAATCGCTCTCACGCGCCGATAGAACCCGGTACGTAGTCTCCATTCGACCCGAAAGCTCCTGGAAAGCGCCACGCTATCAAAGACCGTTGCTTTTAATTTTTCTAAAGTTAACGGCTTTGGGATCTTTGTTAGCCGACAGCAGTGGAAAGTAGCGCCGCTGAGAAGTACCAACCATTCTTCGAGCATCTTTCTCTTGGAAAACTTTCTTGTAATATTCTTGCACCATCCTTAATAATTCTTCCAAATCATTGATTTTAATTTTTTAGTTAGTTTTTGATAGAATTTGATTACAGCATAACCGTGTGGAGCACGTCCATCATTATATTTCATTCCAACAACGTTGACGATTGACGAATATGAGCTGTCATGATTTTTTTTTTTTTAACAGATTTGGCCATAAACTATATCTTCAGATTGCCGTCAGATTATCACCATTCAGCTAGTAATAATCTTTAAATAATTTGGGAGACTTTTGTTTCAATCCATTGGCTCGGGGATAATTGCATATAAGTCATAACTATGTAAAATACATGGTTTAATATGATTTGATATAAAATAATTATATTTCATGTATAATAGGACTTGGATACTATCTTAATAAATTACAACACAATCTTAACAAATAAGAAGGGCAGTACCTATAAATGATCGGTGTTATAAACACTTACAATTTATTGGGTTGCATATTACTGCAGCCTTTAGTTTCTATAAACAATCACGATTTTATCATTTTCCATGCATTTTTATAATTACTTTCTCAAATTACTGTGTGTTCACGCAAAAGCCTACCAACTAATTTTTAAAACAAAATATAATTTCCTTATCATACATGGTTAATAAGGTTTGAAATATCATCAGAAGCATTAAACCCTAAATTCCTTTTCTTTCAACTTAATCTTCCTTTTTCTCTAGACGTCTTTCTTGAATGACAGACTTATCATTTTTTGCTTCACCTTCAATCTTGTTTTTCGATCTCTCACACACAAGATAGTTGGCCCTAAAGAAAAATTTAGTGGTTCTTTCTTATTTCTCTGTTGCTACTATCAAGATATAATGTGATGTGTCTCATACCACCCCATTACATTATTAACTGTGATATTAATGTCATATAATAGCCTTTTTTGAAAAGTTGAACCCTTCGTTCCTTGCAAAGTAGAAACGACAAAAACTTTGAGCCTTTACATACAACCTCCCTATTAAAGCTCGCATAAAAGTTTTCAGTATTTGAAGTGATGTCCCACTGCAAGGCTTGGTATCGAATGCAATGGAAAAGCTTCAATTTCACAAAGTAATCACCGGATTGCCTCCCTCAAGACGTTGCAACATCACATCTGACTTAGTTTAATTCCAATCACTTATTTTCAGTAGTTTCAAAAGTCAAAACATCTCAAAGTTCAGTAAATCTGAATTTCTGTGATCGTTTATCTCTCAACAACCTTTTAAAGAACCTTGTTCTCTCTTTTGGGGAGGAAAATGATAAAAACTTTGAGTTTCATATGCTACTATAAACCCTACAGGCTTCAGTACAAGTTTGATAAACAGTGGATGCCCCACACACGCACAAATAAAATGCAGATTTGAAAGCTCAATTTACAAAATCACGAATTTGTCCCCTTGCATGTGAATATCTTGGTTTTACTCCCAAAACCACATTTTGTTTTAATGCAATTTTTTGAAATTCAAAACCCTCGGTTATGCTTTATTTTTCCTATAAATTTAGTCCTTCTAATTGCGAAAAATATATATGCTGTTCATCTTGAAGACTATGATGTTCCTGATTCTAAAGTCCTCGAAATGTTACTGATTTCTCAGATGAACAATTGAAAAGGACAGCACAAACAATGATCTTGGCTACCCTCCTTCCATCTCAACTTCTTTTTGAGATTTAATATTATTACCTTTTTTCTGCCTGCGCAAACCTGAACTAAATTACGTAAGTATCTCAACAGTTCACACAAATTCTAAAATATACATTTACCAGTTTTAAAAATTTTAAGAATCATAAAAAATACAGAAATACAATAAAAAACAGCACATAATTAAAGCTGCAGCGCTAATTAAGCAACAACCACAAACCCTTCTGGTGTAGTGATTTAGATGTTCCGTTTTATCGACGCCAATAAAGAATCCCCACTCAAACCACGCCATTCATGAATATTAGCGGCGGAATCGAGTTTCGGATTCAACTATCTTCATCACCGAAACGGTCAAAAAAAAAAAAGAAAAAAAAAATATTCCTGTCAGAATTCGACACGTGCCCCATTGGAGGAACGACACGCCCTGGAGATTTATGGATTCTGCAGGTCAGAAACTCCCATCAAAACAGACACCTCATCATTCATAAAGAAAGAGAGAGAGGAGAGGCAGGTGTGCAGAACCAGACGTGCAACCCTGCCCTTTACCTCCCTCCCTACTCTTCCTGGGACACTAAAGCTGAGTTGATGGTAGGAACTACAGAGTGGAGTGGAAAGCCACAGCAGCCGAAACTACATTAACTGCTCCCAGTCCTCGATGAGAACGGTGAGCGTTAGTGGGAGTGCAGCCTGCGGTGTAGCCCGGAAGGATCTGAATACCGGGAGTAATGAAGAAACCACAACCTCCTTCTCTTTCGATGCAAGCCAGAATCAGGAAACATATTTGTGCTTTTATTAAGCGTGTCCTATTTGGCTATTTCTGTACCGATCATCTATACGAGTAACTCCTCTTTTTTCAATTTCTTCATCTCTAATGACCTCCTTACTGAGAATGGTATCATTTATTGACGTTGTTGAGATATGGAATAAATCTTTAGTAACTGTTTCATACATTTAAATACTATCCTGATTAATGTGAAAAAATCAAAATAATTTTGGGCCTTCCTTTTTTTAAATTGTTTAGTTATAAAAATATTTGAAGGACAAGAAATACAAAAATATATTTAGTTTTCATTTTCTCAAAAATTGTCAAAAAACACAAAAAGTATCACCAACTAGAAATAGAACATTATCAGCTTTCTTTAGTTCTCAAAGACTGAAACACCACCCTTTATTCTTTCTTCATCTCGCTCAGAAAACGACAGGAAAAAGGCCTTGCTCTCATCGGACCTGGTAACTACTCATTTTATCAAGGTTTACTACTCGATACGCTTCATAGAATCGCATTCTTCCAACCGCTTACTTCCAATCCTTTTTCTTCGTTTTATATTGCTAATAAATCTTTAACGTTTTGTTAGCTTTTTGTTGGGCTTGTTCATTAGTTTTTATATGAGCGATTTAAATCATATAACTGTTTTGATCAAACAAATAAGTCACATCAAATCTCTATTCATCAGTATGCTTCATCAAATATTGAATCTTAATCTTATGTTTTATAGATATGTTAAGACTATAATTTATGTAAATCTTGAGTCATTTCTTATTTCTATTAATTTTGATATCGTGTTATTCTTTAATATTTTTAACAGTTTAATTTTTATGTTCGCATATAAATATTACCATTTTAATTGTTCCAAAATTTCATGGTCATTAAACAAATGATCTCAACCCGTAATGAAAAGATTTAGAGTAAAGGTATGCATGAAAATGACAATCTTATAAATAAATCGAGGTGATTTGATTACTGATTAGGATGTATTAATTAAAATTTTATTTTTTGTTTTTTATTGACTTTCAATTGGTTTTTAAATCGGGATGGGGATTCTTGAACATCATAAGGAAGGAATACTTTATAGCCCATCCAGAATAGATAATTCCTTAGATGGATACAACTTTCGATCCTGACCGTCCACTAAACGCTTGGTAATGTGATAAAAAATGGAAATTTTCAGTAGGATGACCAACCTCTGGACGCATTTTCTCTTTAATTTATTATTATTTAAAAAATAGATATAATTTCCGTCATCTCCGCCGTGCCAAACACTACCAGCATTAAAGCCCTCGCGCCAGTAGCTCTCATATCAATAGTACTAATTGATATCCGCTGTGGGTTTCGCATTACGAAGCACGTGAGTTTTATCGGCATTTTCAAAATACGTTGTATCAATTTGGCCAAAATACGCTTTCATTTTCACCATTACTGGCCAATTTAATTAAGCACGCGAAAACAACATGCACCTGCTTTTCGATTTATATAACGCCGGTGTTACTGAATTATTTGTTAGTTGTTGTTTTATTCTAACTAAACGCCGCTTTCCCTCGCCAAGCCAACATTTAAAACAGAAAATTTTCTACCTACTAAATGCGGCCATAAAATTTGCTTTCTATTCAAATTTTTCAAAACAAAGAAAACGCTGCACACGGTATCGTAAGACAAACAATTAAAATGCAGAACGACCGCTATTTTTCAATACTTTATATAATGACCGCAAAAACGTAGTTGTTCTCTCTTTGTTTTCACCTGGAATTCAACTCAAATCGAACCTAGAACACGGAACGAAAACGATATCAATTAAGATGAATGGATTTTGAATGAAACCATATTAGAATACATCGCAAATTTCACATTCTGACTTTTCGACGAAACAAAATTTTCGCGAATCCAACCGCCTGTAACGCTGCTTTTCTCTATTCAAACTTTTCAAAACAGCGAAAACACGTTTGGCATTTATAATTGGGACAAAACAAAATTAAAACAAATAAATGAATTCACTATTTTCAACATTTTATATACTTAACCCGTAAAACTGCTGCCGCTGTCGTTTCCTCAGCTTTCCCACCAACCCGAAACAGACATTTTATTTTCAACATTTTATAACTTCATTTTCAAAGAAAATCGTTTACAAACTGATTTTATTATTTATTCAATCAAATTCAAGTACGAAACGTATTTTCTAAAATTAAAAACTAAATACTATAATACATCAAAATTTTCCTGCTTATAGCAGAGCACCTCTCACAGCCTGTCCAAATTTGATAAAACATGAAACAGCCAGCACTGAATAAAGATCTTAGCAAACAATTCCTTAAAAACGGGTTAAAATAAATCCACTCATTCTTCCTGTAAATTACCCTACATAATGAATCGAAAACATTTAAAGCTCGCTTTCTCCTCGGTTCTCAAATTCAACCAAATCAACCGAACAAAATAAAATTTGAAAACCAGATTTTCAACCAATTCAAAGATTAAAACGTATTTCTCAAACGAACGAAAGACGTTGAATGACATCAGGCACTGAGCATTCACTTTCAGATAGAATGGAAAATTCTTCAGCAACTGAAACATGCCCAGTCTTTGGGGAAGTACGATATGGGTCATTTTAAAGCTCATTAAAAAAACAAATCAACTACAAAATACGCCAGCCGTGCCAAAACAATGTTGAAATATACAATACCCATGATTTCTGAATGAATATATTTTAGCGAACATGATCTTGATGGGCTTATTCGTTGCTGGATTAAAATCTTCTATATATTATCAAAATGCGATTTTTAACATAATTCTTATGGTAATTGCTTAACATTCGGTACCTCAATACAAAAATATAAAGAAACTACCAATCTTAATACGATACAATTACTACCATACAAGAATAAAGCATGCACTAAGAAGGGTCATAGATGTAAAATACAGAAAAGAAAAAAAAAAAACGAAGCGCACTAAACTCATGCGAGCATGTTTTTGAATAATAAGCTGGTATTATAAGTTAAAAATCAAAATCAATGTCCCAGAAAAATGACTTCATTCTTCTTTAAAAGTGAGTTGAACTTTTAATTTATTAATATTGAAGTTGCTTGGCCAATTTCTCACCATTGTTTTTAAGAGAAGGCTGAGATGATGAATTCGTGGGGAATATGGACATGATCTTCAGGCGACCGATGAATCAGTTATCATCGCATCCCCATAAAGTATGAAGGCACAGCCACGCGGTCCCAGGTGCCGCACATCTATGTTCATTTCTAAATTTTTTCAAAAATATTTTTCTTTGGACATATACTAATCCCTGATGAGAATCGCACTCATTTTCCATGTTCCTGATCTTGAATTAATATTCAAAAAGGAACGATAAAAAACAAAAACAAAATGTATATATGCAGGTCAAATTTTCGGAAAATGAATAACTTTATTATTTTTCTTTTTTCAATAAACGAAGTTTAAAAACTACTCTCTGATACGCAAAACTTTAATTATGAACTCTGCCTTTCGATTTCAAACAAACACAATCTTCAATTTTAAATAATAACTTTTTAATATAATATAATAAATTATCTTATCAGATTCGAATCATTTCCCCTTCATATAATTTTAACTTTGACAAACATGGAATATATTTAAAAAATATCAAAATAATATTCTATTTATTTTCAAAATTATATTTAAAATAATTAAAAGGAAACCCAAACAACCTATAAATTATTTAAAGAGACCCTTATAATAAGTTAGGGTGAGATACTCAAGATCTTTTATAGCAGCTATTAATTAATATCCAAACTACAGATCAACAAAAGTCGAACATATAGACGCGATATCTTGACAGAGAGATAATAGGTCTTTCAGTTATAAAGATCAAAAAGTGGAAAAACATGAGAAAAATGGCCGAATGGTTTCAATTATTTTGTTCCCAACAAAAGATACACAGAATAAAGGGAAATGTTCTCGCTCTGCTCGAGCATTTATCCGATGTTTTTAACCCCTATACGAGCTACATGGCACAATAAAGAATTGTCTTCAAAAAGTTAAACAACTTCTTTACATATTAAAAATAAGAGAGAGAGGGAAGAGAGAAAATCACAGCTTGATTTTTTTTTAATGTTAAAAATATAATACATTGGCCCAAAATACAAAATATATTTATAGGTTTGGGCCTAGTGCCTTAAGGACCTGTTAAGAGAAGTATAGAGTACTTAAAATTTTCAAGAGGCCACTTATATTTTCCAATTCTGTTTAATGAAGTTAACTGAGGTAGTGGAGACCTTTTGGAATAAGAGGAGATATTACATAACATGTGTCTTTCGATACTAAGAACACAAAAGAAAAAAGGAAAACAAAGAACGAAAAACAAATGCCATGGAATGAGTTGATATTCTTTTCTATGCCTTGATTATCCAAAAAAATGGTAGTGTGGTGGTTTTGTGCAGTTTTTGAAGAAATGAGCATGATGCTGTAGATAGATGTCTGTCACAGCAATCGCCAGGTGTCTAAACTACAGGTCCGATAAGGTGGGGCCCATAGAGACATGGCCACGTGTCCCCCCTCCTCCGCCCACCCATATCCGATGTGGGAGAAAACAAAAACTCGTGGCTCAAAGAAGAATAAAGAGGATCATTGTTAGAGGCAGGAGCAAGATGAAGGCCTGAAGGGACTTTGTGGCCATTGTATATTATTATTTATAGTTGGGATTATGTCAGATCATGTAAGAAAAACAAAAACAACAGATTTGAAGAGAGAGAGAAAGATATATATATATATAGAGCATAGAGAGCAGAGGGTAGAGAAAGAGAGAGTGAGACAGTGTCCTACAGTTTGCTTTTGAAACAGAGGTGTTTCTAGCAAACAACACCTGGGTCCCTCAACCTCTCCCCTTCATTATCTTATGGAAAAGCATGTGTTCTGCTGCTCTTCTCTTCACATCAATCTATGCTTTAGAGTTGGTAAAAACTACTTATGAGTTCATGTTGTGTTTCCACGAAAACAGCCGATACATACAGTAAGCACTGTGTAAAAAATAAAATAGGGAGTTAATATATATATATATATATATATATATATATATATATAATATTTTGAGAATAATTATTATTTATTTTAAAAGTTAAATATCCCTAAAATCATTGCTTTATTATACATGTTAAAGGAAGCAGTTATGATATTAATCATAATACATTATGGTCAATAAAATGGATTTTCTTATATTTATATAAAAATATAAAAATATTTGTACGATACAAAAAATAAAATAGGGGTTCAATAATTATTGTTTAATTTAAAAGTTAAAAATATCTAAAAAAATCCTTTTATTATGATGATAAATGAAATAGTTATGGTAATAGATAAACTATTATCATAATATATTATATCTATTATAGTAATAGAAAGCCTTTTGGATTCTCTTTTAATGTATTTGACTTTTAAATCAAATTATGTAAATATTAAGATATGTAATTAACTCATATTTGTTTCTTTGATCACCAGCGTCATGAGCTTGCCATACAACAGGAAACCCATTTTCTTTTCCTCATAAATTCTTCCTTTTAAAATTATACTCATTGAGCTAAGGTATGGTGCAGGTTTTCTACCTTCATAAAAAAAATATTTGTATATCGTTATCAAGAAATTAAAATAGATTAATTATGATTTGATTATAACGTCAAATATATAATCCAGCAAACATTGAGATTTGAAGGCCATCAGTGAATATATTACATCTCTGTGTTCATATTAAAAATGTATTTTTATATAGATATATTTCTCTATCCTCTATATGAGTATTTCTAAATAAAATAACGAAAAGCATTTAAATGTGAATTTGAGTTCTAATGTTATTATTTTTTAATCACAAAACAATTATTCTTATCCACATAGATAATACTAACAATATGTTTAATAATTATATTAACTTAAAATTTTTTTTAAACATTTGTAATATTTGTAATCTCGTTAACTTAAAAAATCTTCAATACCATAATTAATGATTATAAATATTATTTTAATTTTCAAATTATTTTAATAAATTTTTATTTAAAATAAAAACTAAACACGTCAAAACTCTGTAAATTTAATGTAGAAGGTATGATGAATGAAAAGGAGGGGTCAAGTGAAGGTACAAACGTCACGAGTTAGACAAACGTGTCAGTGGGAAAGGCAGCATCATCCTCCATGTGTGCTAGGAGCAACAGAGTAGAGTTCTCGTGGATGTAGAAAAGGCCACGTGGATGATGTTGAATGAGTGGTGAATGGTGAACATGAATGCATAGAGTGCCAGATTTGCAGAAGGTAGGTAGTGGGCGTAGTCATGATCATGAGGGAAAAGAGATGGCGATGGCGATGGTGATGGTGATGGTGATGGTGATGGGAATGGGATGCATAGTAGTATAGTATGTAATGTAATGAATGATGAATGATGATGCGGGAAGGAATATGGTTCTTGAGGAATATAAGCGTTGGAAGGATTGTGGAAAGCGCTATTTTCTACTTTTTCATCTGTAGCAGAGAGAGAGCAAAAAGTTATATATATATATTTTATGCAAGCTTGATGCATGAGACTACTGGGGCCGCGACTAGGTTATTACTTATTCTGCTAAAACCATGCTTGGTTGCTGACTTCCCTAACTCCTCGCCCCAGCTTCTTTCCCGCCTCCAACACAATCGGCAGACTTGTTTCCTCCACTGGACAACAGGTCCTCCTCCCTTCCTCTCTCTCTCTCTCTCCATAATCATACGCATATGAGTTTGATTCTCTCGATGATCTTCAACTTTTTTTTTTCTTTTTGATTCGTAGAGTTTTTTTTTTTTTTTGAAAACAAATATTGGGGGAATACCATATCGTTCTTCCAAAGAAAAAAAAGAGAGTCTATGATTTCGTTAGACGGGAATAAGTTTCAGTTTCTGATCAGCATGTCCGGAAACAGTAAGAATTTGTTCATTCAAAGTATAGTGATTTCGTTAACTGTTAACGCTATGAGACTGAAGATGCTTAGAGCGTCACCAAACAGCTTGTATTTTATGTAGTGAATGTTTGAAGGAATCGAATGAGAAGTCGATGTTGGGTTCAGCTTCAGCATACTTAATTTCGTTTGGGTTCCTTTTGCTTCACTTGACTCTCCTCAATCCTGTCGTCCTATTGTATATTTATTTGTATGTTCCGGTCTGGTCGATTCATTGGGTTTTTGACTTATCAAGGATATCGAGATTAGATACATACAAACATATTATCTATCGTTAGAACTAGAGCTTCCCTGTCTGTGAGTGGAAAATTTTGCTTTCCTTTCCTTCACCTTCAGACCTTTACTTTTACTTGCTGCTATTTCCAGACAATTCTTTGTGGTTCAGACATTGTTCACATGCTCTCTTGTATTTGTACGCCATTAGAGGACACGTGTAATCATCTGAAGATGACTTTAGCTTCACGATAAAGCTATGGGTAGTGAAAAACACCCACAACCACACCATACACCTAATCATTTTCAATAAATTTTGGGTATGAATTGCATTTATGTGTAAAGAATTCCCAAAAAAAAAAAAAAAAAAAGGGAACGGAACGGAACACAGGATAATGCTGATTTCCTGAAAGGCTTTTTCTTCTTTTATTTTATTTTTGGCAGGTGGAAGTATCGGAGCTGAAAGATAAGGTTATAGGGCTTTACTTCTCAGCCAACTGGTACCCACCATGTAGAAACTTCACCCAAGTTCTGGGGGGTGTCTATGAGAATCTAAAAAGCAGTGGCGCCTCCTTTGAGGTGGTGTTCGTATCTTCCGATGAAGATTCAGATGCGTTCGAAAATTATCGATCGAGCATGCCATGGCTTGCGATTCCCTTTTCAGATCTGGAGACGAAGAAATCCTTGAATCGGAGGTTTGAAATCGAAGGTATTCCCTGCTTAGTAATTTTGCAACCTAATGATAATAAGGGTGAAGCAACATTGCACGATGGGGTTGAACTCATTTATCGATATGGGGTCAGTGCATTTCCATTCACGAAAGTGAGGTTGGAGGAATTGGAAAAGGAAGAGAGGGAGAAGCATGAGACCCAAACCTTACCCAATTTACTAACAAACCGGAATAGAGACTTTCTCATGGGTCGTCCCTCAGCGAAACAGGTGAGTACCCTACATTGCTCTTCCACTCCGAATTGGCTGGGCGACTCAATTTTAGGGTGTTGTCTGTTGTGAAATTCACATGAACATGCTACTTTTTCCTTATCATTCTCTAAGGCAAAGTAACAAGTTATGTATTGTACAGTGAAAACATCGTTTTCTCATACATTCACTGTGATTTCACTGACTGGGCTTTACCTTTCTCGGGAAGCCTGGAAATCCCTGGAGTGACTGGTCAATTTAGCCATTGTTTGCTTTGCCACCATTTGAGTGGTTCACGGGTCACATTACTCGAAATCAGCTTTTCTCTTCTTTTTTTTTGTGTCGGTATTTTCGTAAATTTTATGAAATGAGTATATAGGAAAAAAGTACTCTTCTCTTCTGTTAGAGATTCACTCAATAAAGCTACCCAGTCTCCTAGGGGTGAGCTGTTTGGGAAATGGATAATTGGGATATAATTATGAGTGGGGTATATGAAAAATCCATTTCCCATTTATTTCTTGGAATAGTATGTAACTACGTTATCTTAATTAAATGTAGTTACTACCTTAATTATTGTACCTAACATGATTCAAATAGTACATGTACATGAAAGCTAATTATTTTTTCCTAAACCATGTATTAACTCAAGTGAAAGCTATTATTTTTCTGCAGTAACTCAAGTGATTCCGGTAATACCTTTACATATTTCTCACTCTTCATATATTCTTTGTCTTTCTTTCCAAATATGTAGACTAATACATACTTTTCTGTTCTTTGGCAAATGAATGCATGGTAAATTATTGCTTAGTAGTAAAAGCATGGCTCATTGATGGGTGACTTAATGTGCAGGTGCCTGTTTCTTCTTTAATAGGCAAAACAATCGGACTCTTCTTTTCAGCTCAATGGTGTCTTCCAGGCGAGAAGTTCACATCCAAACTGGTCTCCATCTACCAGAAGATAAAGCAAACCCTGGATGATGACTACACCAACGAGGATTTCGAAATAGTTTTCGTCTCAAGCGACCGAGACCAGCCCTCGTTCGACTCCTACTTCGGCACCATGCCGTGGCTGGCCGTCCCCTTCGGAGACCCAACATGTAAAATTCTCGCCAAACACTTCGACGTCCGAGAAATCCCCTGCCTGGTCATCCTCGGCCCGGACGGCAAAACCTTGACAAAGCAAGGGAGGAACCTTATAAACCTATACCAAGAAAACGCATACCCTTTCACGGAAGCTAAAATGGTGTTGCTAGAAAAACAAATGGAGGAAGAGGCTAAGAGCCTCCCCCGGTCGGAGTACCATGCCGGGCACCGCCACGAGCTGACGCTGGTGTCGGAAGGGACTGGCGGCGGACCGTTCATCTGCTGCGACTGCGACGAGCAAGGGTCCGGCTGGGCCTACCAGTGCCTTGAGTGTGGCTATGAGGTGCACCCCAAGTGCATGAGAGTTGTGGACCCTCTTCGGTCTAGTCTGGGAAGGTGATCTTCGGCCTGTGCTGCTGATGCATTTATGGCATTTAATTATACTAAATTTACTAGGTTTGATTTCTCCTGCTTTTTTTTCATCGACTTTGTGGGTTTTAACTATGAAGGAATGTTCTTCAAAAAAAAAAAAAAAACTATGAAGGAATGTTCCTTATACACTGTCCTAATGGATGTCAATGGAAGCTGATAATGAAATGTTCTGAAATTCCCTTTAAATTTTAAAATATCATACTTCGTAACAAATTTGAAAGTTCTATTCACTGAGAAGTTTGAATATTACAAGAGAGACTAGTCTCTTCTTTGGCTTGGCTGGCTGAGATGGGCCGATCCTGATACTGGTTCAGGTTCCTCTTTTACTATCATCAGCAGATTCCCTGGATGGATATTGCCTGAACTGCTAATGATAAAAATTAAAAAGAAGAGAAGAGGCTTTTCTCCCTACTTCTTTTTATGGCTTTTCTCCTTTATGTTACTATTATAGCTATTAATAAAAAAATCTAAATTTTAAAATATATGAAATTATAATTGTTCTTTTAATTTTATTATTTTCTATGGTTTTTTTTTTTGTGACCGAATGTAATTTAAAGATTAAAAAGTTGTAAAATGTACTATGTAAAAGAGATGAAATAAAATGAAAAATGGATGTATAAAGAAATAAAATAAAAACTATAGAATATATAGTGAAATGGTTGGAATATGATTATTGTTTTAGTGGTTTTGAGTTCGAGTTTGGGAATGCAGTTGTGTGTGTATGGGCATGTTCGGGACTAAAAAAATAAAGAAATAAAGTATAGGAAAAGTATATGAGAGCAAACTTGAAATAAAATAAAAATAGTTGTGTTAATTTATATGATGGTATATAATTTTTAATCGATTTTAATCAATTTTATTTTTTGTTTACCAATTATTATGTGTTCCACACAAAGCTTGTGACAGAAAACAATCATAGGGGGTTGATAGGCTTATAGGAAGATAATCTGGATAATATATATTAAATTAAAATGATATTATTTTTTGTAATAATTGAAATATTCAATTATAATAGCGTTTATATGCCAATGCCACACGTGATTTTAATACAATATTGTATCATAGAGATACAGGGAGTGGTCCAACAAATGTAATAAAGGTAATGAATGTTCCCCTTTTTTATCCATTGAATAAAAATATATGCATGATATATATATATTGAAATAAATAAGCATGATATTTTAGATAAGAAAATCCCATAAAAACTATAATCCTGTCCACTTTTATAAGTAGCATGGATTATAGTAGATGAAAGTCAGTTTATCAATTATTCAAAAAGAAGAAAGAAAAAGAAAGTCAGTTTATCAAATGGGGAGCCACGCCTGATAACATAGCCTGGAGGACTAAGCACGGCCCAAACCAAGTTTTTGTCTGTATGTGCTTTGGGCTTTTTAAAAGTCCAAATAAAACAAAGGTTAATTTTGGGATTAAAATATTTGACCTAACATTTTTTTCATCTTACCAGAATTCTGTCTGATGCATATAATTGTCATTCCACTCCAGCCTAAGCAAGTTTGTTCTTGGCTTTTAATATTGTGTCCTATCTACATCTTATGGTTAATTAGTTTTTTTTGGGTCCAATCGTGAAGTGTTTTGAACGAATTTGTACATATGTTAAATAACGATAAATGTCTATCACATAATATAACTACATTCTCATGCTCGAATACAAAATCACCGATTAAATGGTTATGTTTAATTAGTATAATTTTACATCTATTCGTATTTTAGATAAATTTAAATATCTTAGACAACACACATCCCCAGATCTTATCTTTGAATAATTTTTTTAATAAAGAAAAAAAAACATGCGAAAAAGGAATGAAAAGTCAAATAATCTGATGAGCTCATGGGATCCACGTGAATAATTGATCCCTCGCTAATGCCAAGCAAGCTATCACAATCGCCAGAGCTTAAGGTGTAGCTTCTCGGAAATTTCCTCATGTCACGTGTTTTGTTTCCCTTCTTCGTATCTGTAAATTATTTTGCAGAGTGCACGGTAAGGAAAGATAAAATATGAGAAGAAATAAATAATATATGATTGTCGACAATCACTCTCTCTTTATATATTTTTTAAACTAAAATTAATAATAATAATGATGTTGGCTGTCCTAATCATATATTTTATATTGTCCTGCTATTTTGGATTAGAGTTTCAACTCCTGACAGATTCAAAGCCAATCCCGGAAACTTTCCTTCAACGTTTAAAAATTTAAAAATTCTTGTGTTAGTGATTTTAAGTATGTAATTATATTTTATGATAAAATTTGATCGTATTTATTGTTTATATTAGTTTTTATAAGGATTAGTATAGACATGAGTGGATCTGAGTAGCGTTTAGTGGGGACACTTGCCCTTACCTAAATTTGTTTTAAAACAATTTTCTGTATTTTAGAAAATTCAAACTAAAATGCAATACTTTGTTGCTATTGAAATTTCTAAATGTTACGTTATTGAGATGAAGTTAAAGTTTAAAAAATTTGTCAAACTTATATTACTTAATTTACATCAACTCGAATATTAGTTTCACATTGAACTCAATACGAGCATGACTTGGAATACGATTTTTAAGTCACAGATCAAAGAATCTTGGCGATATAACAAAAAAAACCAATAACTGTATCTAAAAAAATAATTTACATTGATTTATTTTAGGTTTATTTATTTTACATCATATAATTGTAATATTCTATTTTTACTTCTTACGGTGATCGAGCTTCACCCCTTTCGTAGACCTTAAAAAGCATAATTTACACTGGTTTAAAAATTAAAGAGGAGATAAGTAAAAGTATTATTGATAATTATAAGAGGTATCCGATCAAAATCAAAACCGATGAGGCGAAATCGTTTGTTTGTCGGGTTTTAAATTATTTGTTTTTTAATAATTTATTGTAAACAAAAAATTAAAATTTTTTATATTGTAAATATATTGATTTTTTTTTCAATAAAACGTTACAAAAATAAGCAATTCAAAAATATTACTTAATATTTGAGTTTTATTTCGAATTAATTAAAAATAAATACAGCCCAAAATTGTATTTGACTTATGAAAATTTTGAAGAAAAACATCAGGAAACGCATAATGAAGTAATATATATATATATATATATATATATGAAAGAAAATTAGAGTTTAAGTCTATTTTTTGTTATTTTCTTTACTCTTAATTCATTAATATAAGTATTAAATAATTAAAAATATAAAATTGATTTGGCCAATCAAAATATAAAAATATTATTTTAGAATGCCACACCCTGGGGTTTAACAATATTTCAAAAGATATAAAATTGCTGGGGCCATCAACTCAGTGCCAAAATTAAATAAGATAAATACTCACTATCCACTTTACTTTCTTTCTTTCATGTAATCCATCAAAAAATTAGGTGACTTTTTTTTTATACAAATAGTATTATGTAGCAACATCCTATTTTTTATTTTATATATATATTTTTACTTTTTCTAGTAATTTCCAAGGGTGAACCAAGCTTAATGTATTAAGTCGAACTCTCTAAAATAAAAAATTTCAAATATTGGAAACAACACACTTACAATATTTTATATAAAAACAAAATTATGGATTTTTATTTTTTATATCTCGTATAGAAGAATTATGGATTTTATTTTCTACTTTTTTTGAAACAAGGATTTAATTTTATACTTAAAAATAAAAATATCATATATAATAGATAAAAAAACTAGGGGACTATCCCTTTGAACATATTTTAAATATTAATTTTTTAACGATGGAAACTTATTAAAATATAAGAATTGTTATGTTCAACTTTTTTGAAACTTCAAAATGCTCCAAAGGTTTGGATTTTTTTAGAATTTAAAATGTAAAATTTCAAAATTTCAAAAAATAAGAATTGCTAGAGTTTTGTACCAAAATAATATTTAAAAATAATAAATTTAATATGTTTTTAAAAATGATACTCATATTATGATTTTAACTTAAAAAAATTAAAACTGGATTTTTAATACCGTAATTTTAACTTTTAACTTTTAAAAATAACGTAATAAGTTTTAACTTTTTAAAACTGTAATTTTAACGATGATATATTAATTTAGATATTATTTTAAAAATCCTATTAGATTGATATACATATTTTAAAATATATTATGTTGGGAGAAAACTCGGATTGCTGTGTATTGTTTTAAAAAATGAAAATACATTTAAAAAAAAAGAAAAGAAAAGAAAAGAAAAAAGAAAACAAGAAATGCATAGAGTAAAGGGGCAAGCATTCAAGGTAATCGTGAACCGTAAGAAACGGATAGAATTGTAATTTTCTTAGATTTCACATTTCGCGTCCGGTGCACGCTCGGTCGTCTGTCTGGTACGCTCGATCTTCACTTCCGTCTTCATTTATTGTTTTTGACGTTTTGTGTATGATTCTTTAATAACTTTTCTCGAAGGGTCTTATTTCCTCCATACTCAATCGATCAATCCTATTGAATTCAAAGCTCCACCGTCGGATCGAGTTAGCGAATCCGAGTCTCTGAAAATCATTTTTTGTAAGAAGCTCCTGAAGTAATTTGGTGGGTTATGTATTCAATTCATGATAAGCTTTACGAATGATTTCTTTTTTGTTTTCCTTATTTTTTTGTTTGTCTCCGTTTGGTTTCCGAGAAAGTGTAGGAAAGGAAACAGAAAGGAAAGGAATAAAACTCCGAATCCTGGAACTTTGATTCCGTTCTAGACTTGTTTGAGATTCCGAGTTTCATTCACTCTCCATGTGTTACCGGGATTTCAAAGGATCGGAAGAAAAGAGGTCCCCCTTTATTCTTTCTGTTGTATGATTTTACGATCGTTATAAAAGCACTGAAGCTCTGGAAAATCTCTGTTGTGATTTTCAAGTAAATGGATCAAAATTCATTTGAGAGGAACTCAATTTTCACTGGACATGAATTTCAGATTATTTTTCTGTAGTTTATTGTATAGATCGACAATGAGCAATCGTTTGTTTTTTTATTGTTGTTTATACTGTTTTATATTATCTTTAGTGATTTTAATTTTTAAGCTTTGCCCTATATTTTAAAAATGTTCACTTTAATTTTATGTATACTCAGCTTGAAAATGGGAGAGGCACAACACATGCCTGATGTGGAAGAGGGATCTCTACTCGTTGGAATGGGTGAGTACTGCATGCTAAGTGTTTTGGTGAATTTTGAGTTGGATCTTTGATGTTCTGATGCTTTTGGAGTTGAATTCTATCTTTTAGACAAAAATCAACAAAAAAAGTTTCCCAATATCTGCAAGATTTCAAATTCCAAATATTTGGAATATCAAATCAAATACTATTTGAAAATTATGACGTAACATAATTTGTGGTCCATGTGCATGTACTCTTTCACCATGCAGGGTGAGAGTGCATTAATGTTAGGGTCTAGAATAGTTCAACAGGTATTCTGATTAGTTTCTTCCTACTATGGCTTCTCATAAATATAACCAAATGCTCAAAATCTTATATAGAAATCGTGAACATGGAAAGGTAAATCAATTGCCACAATACATTCATGAATGATTGTATGTTCTTTTTCAAGTTTAGTAGTTCATATTTAGCCAAGATGATGATAGAGAGATCTCTGTCCCCACTGATATTTCTTGGATTATTAGGATGGAGAGAAGAACTTGGAATTTTGAATGGTTATGTTGGTTTTTAAAGAAGAAAAAATTATCTCATCTAAGCTAATTAGTGGGCTTATGCACTGTCGAATGCAGTTTCTTTTCCCTTTCCCCTCCTCGGTAGTTTCAAATAGTGGAAGATCTAAAATTTTATTTTGTTTGTTTTTTACTTCAACCCATTTACCAAATAGGAAATTGAGCTAAATATATGTTGGATTAATAAAGGATCTCGAAAAGAAAGTAAGGCAAAGTAGTGATTTTAGTAAAATAGAACATTGAAAATGTATAGATTGCTTTATTTCTTCACTTTTTCTTCTGCATTGTATTTATAGTGAGGTTTGTCAATCACCTTTTACGATTAAATGTGCACCATGATTTGAGAAGGGCAATGAAATCTTTCCTCCTTTTTTCTATCATGGAAGATAAAGAAAAAAAGAAAAAAGTGTTCTCCTTTCATGTTAATCAGGATTTTTATCTTTTATCTAATTGTTTTTCGTAATTGGGAGTTCAACACTCACAATTTGCTACTTAAAATGAAATTTTAGAAAATACTGATCAGGAGCTTTCAAAATTGCAGAGTACAGAACTGTCTCTGGTGTGGCCGGGCCACTTGTTATTCTCGAAAAAGTCAAGGTAGATTTGCTTTTTTGTCATGACTTCTATCATCTCATATGATGTTTTTATTGGAGTATGATGACACTTGCCCCCTGACATGATACTACAACTCTTAAAATGTTCAGGGTCCAAAATATCAGGAGATTGTCAATATTCGCCTCGGAGATGGCACAACACGACGTGGTCAAGTCTTAGAAGTTGATGGAGAGAAAGCTGTTGTGCAGGTTTTTACCCTTTTACTGACAAATGTTTGTGGTGTCTATATTTTCTTAATACATCCTTTATTCATGTTTTTTTTGACATTCCTAAAGATTATGTTAGTTTTCTGATATTGAATGATCCAATCCCAGTCACTAAGTGACCCTCAAGGCTCTATTTAAATTTTTTTCTGGTTCCTTTCTTGACTTGACCTTTTATGATGATATTTACGATGACCTTTTACGTGAAATTTTTATGGTGACCTTTTTGGCTTTTCTATCTTTAATTTTTCCCTATGGCTTCTCTAGTTCTCCAATCCTGGTTATCTATTTCATATCATTTTATTTTTTAGAAAATAAGAATAGCAATTTATTAAGCATCTTAACTTACAAATCATAAATCTCTTTGTATAGGTCATCTTGGCCTTTTCTAGATTGTAATATGTCCCGTTTTTGCTTGCACAATTCCAGGGGGATGGCTCTGTTTGGAGAAATGGGTTTCTCTAATTACAGGCCTCAACTACCCCTCATTACTTCCTTTTTTTGGCAAGTGAGCTGCTACCTTTTAGTTTTAAATTTTTAATCCTTTGATGGTATATGGTTAATATTAAATAATTTATTTCTTATTTTAGGTTGATCATTTTCTGTTTTAATTTCCTCAGGTTTTTGAAGGAACTTCTGGAATTGACAACAAATACACAACCGTGCAATTTACTGGGGAGGTATAAAGCCTTTTCTTTCTTTCAATGTTTGCAATTTGTGCGGAACATTCTGCTTGGTCCTTAAACTGGTCACAGAACTAGAGAAGCAAATCCTACAGATGGTCCAATTAAAGAATGAAAGAAGTGTTTATCCTTATGGTCAAGAAATCCTTCTCATTATTTCTCTGATTTTATTTATGAAGTGTGGTTGTTGCTGCAGAGCTTTGTTACCAGAATCTTCCTGTTAGCTTTAGTGCTTGATGAAAATAGTCCCAAAGTTGTTCTATCTTTACCTTTTAGGAGCAAAGGACGAATGGCCTTCATATTTTAGAAATTGTTTGGCTCAACTTTTCCTCTTAGAGAGTCTTGCTCATACACATGTATAATAATATGCATCCGTTCATTCATTCATTGATGTGCATCTCTCTCTCTCTCTCTCTCTCCATGAGAGCCTTACTCTTTACTCTTAACATCACCAGTTTGTCTAAATATCCTGGCAATGAAATGTCTTTCTTGTTGAATATTTTGTCATGCAGGTTTTGAAAACACCTGTATCATTGGATATGCTTGGCCGCATTTTTAATGGTTCTGGAAAACCCATTGATAATGGCCCTCCAATTCTGCCAGAGGCTTACCTTGATATTTCTGGTTGGTAATTTATTACCAGTAGCAAAAGAAAAGATTTGATTTTACCTGGATGTATAATAAACTCTTCCTTGTCTTTTGCAGGAAGTTCTATCAACCCCAGTGAGAGAACCTATCCTGAAGAGATGATACAAACAGGGATTTCTACTATTGATGTCATGAACTCCATTGCTCGAGGGCAAAAGATCCCTCTTTTTTCTGCTGCTGGTCTTCCTCATAATGAAATAGCTGCACAAATCTGTCGTCAGGCTGGTCTTGTAAAGCGGTTGGAAAAATCTGAAATCTCCTAGAGGTACAAGTTTTGCATGGTTTACTTGATGGAATTCATTGCATTTGGCGCTCTAAAAGTAACAATACATCTCTTTGCATCAAGTTGTCGTTGATAAGAAGTAGCATATTAATTGAGTGTCCGCTTTGAATCTTTGGGCACTAATATTATTTTTGGTTTTTAAAGTAAGAAACTTCTATATAAAAATATAATATTTGATGCAAAATCACCTACCATCTTTAAAAATTAATTTCAAAATTTTAAAAATTGAGGTAATAATTTCTTTTTTGATATCTCAAAATTTTTTAAACAAATTTTAAAAGCATTACTTTTTTATTTAAGCCTACTTTTTTCCTTTAAAATTTTACTTAAAAGATAGAAAACAGGAAGTGTACCAAACAGATGCTAAGTTTTCGGTTTCTGTATTGTTAAGTGACAACCATCCAGAACCTACTGTAATTCCTCCATGGTAATGCAAGATTTTCTCTTAGTTGAATGCTCTTACATGGGTATCATGTTTAAGAAATTATATTATTAGATTGCAAACTTAATCATGTGAATTACAAAATCTAATGTGAGCTCCAAAGAATTCAATGCCATTTTTTATATGGTTTTTCTCCCGTTTCTCTATTGAAGTTCATTTTTTCAGTGCACCATTCATTTCTGTCCTACCCTTAGTCCAATTCTGTTATGTATTTTCCTTCTATCTCCATAAAATATGTAACCTCCTATTATTTGCCTTGAGTTTATAGGATGAAGAAGAGGACAATTTTGCAATTGTCTTTGCTGCTATGGGAGTAAACATGGAGACAGCACAATTTTTCAAGCGTGATTTTGAGGAAAATGGATCCATGGAGAGAGTGACTCTTTTCCTAAACTTGGTACCATTTAATAATTTAATCTCTTGTCCTCATTGTGTTGTTTAGGATGATCTTTCTCATTTCATTCAGGTGGATGGGTTTTTTTTCCTTTAAAAATTTATGATGATGTAGCTCTTTTACACAGGCCAATGATCCCACCATAGAACGCATTATCACTCCTCGAATTGCTCTCACAACTGCTGAATATTTGGCTTATGAGTGTGGGAAGCATGTTCTAGTTATATTAACAGATATGAGCTCTTATGCAGATGCTCTTCGTGAGGTAATAAATTGTCTCCTATTGAATTTAAGGGTCTATAGCATAGTGCCTATTATTACCATACCCTATTAATGTGACAAAGATAGTCGTTAGTTTGATGGATTTTATTTAACTTTGTAACTTTGACTACTGTGGTTGATACCGTTATAAGTTTTTTAGTATTTTTCTTTGTAAAACTTGAAATTTATTCTTTATCAGTTTTAGAATCATATGGATAATCAATTTCTGTGACATATAATTTCACTTGACTGGAAATGCCCTTTATGACTGCAGGTATCTGCAGCCCGGGAGGAAGTACCTGGAAGGCGTGGGTATCCTGGGTATATGTATACTGATCTTGCAACAATTTATGAGCGTGCTGGATTTAGATAGAAGGTTGCAGCTCCATCACACAAATCTCAATTTAACATGCCAGAATGATGGTAATGTTAGCATTTCAGATGTTCAATATTCTTCCAGGTACGTCATTAGAGAAGTTATAGTGAATAGACATTTCCTGAAACATTATTCTTTTGTCCATCAGATATTACTCATCCAACTCCAGATCTTACTGGTTATATTACCGAGGGCCAGATATACATTGATAGGCAACTCCACAATCGGCAGGTGAGTTGATCAACTTATATATATGTAATTTACATATCCAACTATTTTACTAGAATTGACATTCTGTACCTGATAAAAAAAATAGACATACCTCCCCTTCCTTGCCACATAGTTGCATTGTCAATTTTTTTATGATAGATGTTGATGGAGAATGAAAGCTAGTGGTGAACTTGAGTGCCTAGGACTTGATCAAGTTTTGAGTTTGGGTGAGCTATATGACCAAGTACGACTTGTGACCTGATCCCTAGTAGCTGGTTATGAGCTTTGTTGGTGGTGTCCTTAATGTTTGTGTGCCCTTTTTGTTGAGGATGCATGGAGAATTGTCTTTATGCAAGTCTGAATTTGAATTTTTTATCTCTTAGAGAACACCAAAAAAGAAAAATGCTTAGAAGAATGTAGTATGATTGAATAACTAGAACCACTCCTAGAAACTCCTAGGTTTTCACACCAAGGGCCTTCATCACACAAAGAGATTGAACAAACCCTACATAGGAGGCAGGTAATAATCTGGAAAAAGTTTATCACAAAGGCAAAGGATCGGCTCCTGTGCCAAACCATAATTTGACATCTTTGATGATAAGGCCCACTTTGATCTCATGTAAATGGGTTAGTCAATTGCGTCAAGGTTAGCATCAGCCCAATGGCTGTCATTTTCTACTGTTTGGTCATAGGGGTTGTCATTTTCTAAGTTACATTATGACGTAGTTAGGCTTAATTAAGTTATTGGTTCCAAGTCAATCAAAGTTGTTAGTTCTCCTAGTCACATCCTTTACCAAATATAGCTTCTAAAAGTAGCCCCCCTAAATACTCTATATATATATATATATATATAGTATATAGTTGTATTCAGTTTTCGGGGAATGAAATGAACAGAATTAATTCACTAATTGAAGAAATTTCCAGCAATTACTAGTGTCTTTGTGTGATACAAAGAGCCCTTGGTGTGAAGCCTAGGGTTTCTAGGAGCGATTCCTAGAGTTATTCATTCATACTTTGTTCTTCTAGCATTTTACTTTTGGTGCTGCATCATTCTAGGAATCACTCCTAGAAACCCTAGGTTTCACACCATAGGGATCTTTGCATCACACAAAGATACTTGCATTTGCTGGAAATTTCTATTGTTCATTCATTTCAGTGATTCTTCAAGATTGAATAGAAGTATATATATATAGATGTTTCTAGGATTCACTACTTTTGGAACTACCATTTAGTAAAGGATGTAACTAGGAACTAACTACTTTGATTGACTTGGAACTAACAACTTGGACTAACTACTGGGTCCCTATTAATTACTTTTGAAAATGACAACCCATTGAAAATGACAAACATTGGAAAATGACAGCCATTGGAACTGATACTAACTTATGACAATTGTCAGCTAACCCATTTATATGAGATCCTAACTAGGCCCCTTATCATCCAAAGAATGTCAAATTTTGGTTTGGGCTTTGGGAGCCACTTGCTTTGCCTTTGTGATAACTTTTAAAGATGTGGCCACTTGTTCCATCACCCCTTTATTAGAAAATCGACCTCAAGTAGTTTAAGGCATGAAAAATCTCTCATAAATGTCTTGATTCAATTGTTGGAACTCCCTATTTGTGATCCATGTGCAATTTGAAAGTGCCTTGCCTCTAAAACTCCTTCCGGATTGTGTAGACATGATAGCACCCTTGCTCTGATACCAAATTGATGCAGCAACAAAAAGAAAATGCTTAGAAGAACAGAGTATGACTGGATAACTCTAGGAACCAATTCTAGAAACCCTTGGGTCTGATTTGATTGCTGGTTTTGTATCACAATAAAGAGATTGAAACAACACTAGGAATCACCCTAGAACTTTAGGCTTCACACTAAGCGGGAATCTTTAACACACAAAGACACTTTCACTTTCTGCAAATTTCTATTGTTCATTCATTTCATTGATTCTTCAAGATTGAATACAACTATATATATATATATATATATATATATATATATATATATATAGGTTTCACACCATGGGAATCTTTGCATCACACAAAGACACTTTCACTTTCTGCAAATTTCTATTGTTCATTCATTTCATTGATTCTTCAAGATTGAATACAACTATATATATATATATATATATATATATATATATATATATATATATATATAGGTGTTTCTAGGGACTCAACTTTTAAACTACCATTTAGTAAAGGATGTAACTAGGAACTAACAACTTGGACTAACTACCATGTCCTATTAATGACTCTTGAAAATGACAACCCTTTGAGAATGACAAACATTGGAAAATGACAACCATTGGAACTGATACTAACTTATGACAATTGTCAACTAACCCATTTTTATGAGATCCAAACTAGGACCCTTATCATCCAAAGTGTGCCAAATTATGGTTTAGGCTTTGGGAGCCAACTCCTTTGCCTTTGTGATAAACTTTAAAAAATGGCTGCCACTTGCCTACATCACCTAATGATCAAATGAGAGGTACACCAGCTATCATATGAAGAAAGGAGTAATCCTTAAAAGCATGAACTTTTTATATATCATTTTTGGATAAGTAAAATAAGAGTATACATATTAAGAAGATGCCCTTTGCCTATCAAAAAAAGGAAAAAAAAGAGGAGGCCCTATAACAGCAACCCATGAGATACCAACCATTTAATTAAATCAATCAAATAAAGAAAGCTCTCAAAAAAGGAGGTAAAAAAAAAAATCTCTACCTCAATGAGAAACCAACCATTTAATTAGAACAATCAATATCAAAGAACCATCCTTTATAAACATCTAGTTGTTGATTGAAGAAAGCAAAGAAAATAGCCTTTTAGCTTTTGGATGGATAACATATTATCTTGAAAGGAGATTCTATTCTTTACATTCCAATTATCCAAAAAAGGCATAAAGGACCTACTCAACAAACTTTCTTACACCTTTTACTCACCAATGACTCATTCCAACTCAAGTGTTGCCTTAAATGAAGAAGGAAGCACCAATAAACTCCATAAAGAGTAAAGAACATCTCCTATAAAGCCCTGATCTTTACACAATGGAGAATAATGTGATCTATGGATTCCTCATTCATTTGACAAAAATAACATCTATTTGCCAAAGACCATTCCCTTTTAAAATTTGGCCCGGGTTAAAACTTTTCCCCGTGTTGCTTTCCAAGTAAAGAAGCTTACTTTTAGTTGCATCCACGAATTCTAATTGATTTTCATTAGAAAAGAAATTGAAGACCCCGACTAATGGTTTTGTAGATAGGCTTAACAGAGAACTTGCCACTCTTCGTCTCTGTTTAAAGCATCCTATCCTCCTCACTCCTATTTACTCTCTTCCCATACAAGGCATAACAAGAGGCTCTCCCTTGTCAGCATGAAGGCTGGTAAAATTTGACACGATTTGCCAACACGACTCGAATCGATACAAAATTTGCGGGTTTGGGTTAACTATAATCATGTTTGGGTTGAATTCGTGTCAATCTGTTTAATAAATGAGTTATTTTCGTGTTAACCCGCACAACCCAAAGTTGACCTGAATTGACTCGTTAATTATACAGTTGGACTCATCAAAGTTTCACAGGTTATTCGTATCAAAGCTAACAGGTTAAACCCAAATATATCTTGAATAAATTATTCATAATCGTGTTATACGTGTCGTGTTGTGTCACCTAATTAATAAGTGGGTCGTGTTTGAATATGTATTTTTAGCACTTGATTATGTGTGTTCGGGTTGGTCAATGTTAGCAAATACATACAGTCTGACACGATCCATTAACACGAATTACTACCCCTAATGATAAGTGTAATAGCAGCCATGCACATTGTATGTTGATTGCTTCAGTTAGTTGATTGGTATCTAATGTGTCCAAAGATCTTGCAGAAACTAGCTTTGCTCTTTAGTTTGGTGCATTTCCGATTCAGGCTTCTGTGCAATTGATTTGAATCCTTCAGTTTTTGTGAATCTCTGTGACGTTGATCTTTTAAAATGGAGGTTTTTGTTTGTGGAACAGATATACCCACCTATTAATGTTCTTCCATCGCTCTCTCGATTAATGAAGGTAAGACTTTTGCAGTGGAGCTGTCCCCTTCCTAATTGCTCTGATTGGAAAGGTTCATGGTTTTTAACTTTCAATGATTTAAAAGTAATCTCTATTATTTGTGATGAGTTTGCAGAGTGCTATTGGTGAGGGAATGACTCGTCGAGACCATGCTGATGTGTCCAACCAGGTAAGATTCAGAAGGGTCTAAAAAGCGTTTTTAATTTCCTCTGTTATATCATCTTTAAGGCCTCCTAACTGATCCTTTTGATTTTTCGTCGTCAGCTGTATGCGAATTATGCTATTGGAAAGGATGTCCAGGCAATGAAAGCTGTGGTCGGAGAAGAAGCACTTTCTTCTGAGGATCTGGTATCTCTTTCTCCTCTCCTTCATGCTGTAGGCCTATTTGGTTCATGTTTTTTAGAACTGTTTTCTGTTCATGTTTGATATCCCAGATATTTTTTGTTCTGAAAACACTGAATACATAAAAAACAAAAAAATTAAAAGAACAAGAATAATTTTCAGATAACAATTTCCTGAAAAACAAACATTTTCAGGAACAATGTTTGGTTTCAAAAACAGGAACCAAACTATAGGCGTGTGGTTTTGTTTTTTCACATTCTTTTCTCTCGCAACAATTTCTGATAGCTTAAAATCTTAAAAGCATAACCTGGGATTGGTGTGTCCGAAATTCAGCTTTATCTGGAGTTCCTCGACAAATTCGAGAGGAAATTCGTGGCTCAGGGGGCCTACGATACCCGCAACATCTTCCAGTCTCTTGATTTGGCATGGACATTACTCCGCATCTTCCCCCGCGAGCTTCTCCACCGTATACCTGCAAAGACACTGGACCAGTTCTACAGTCGTGATGCTCCACAGTGATAAAAAAAAAAAGAAAAAAAGCAAGCCCTCTCCTCTGTATTCCCGTTCTCATCTCAAATTCATCATTCAGCATGAGTTGACCAGTCAGTCATATATGCCTCTCTCTATGCTGCCTGAGCCGCGGGACTGTCACAGTAACCAGCATTGATACTGGTTTTTCTCCTAGTGTAGTAAGTCTAGCTGTTTGTTGAGTTATTTAAGTTATGAAAATTCTTTGATCCATCTAGCTTTTTGTATGAACTGTATCTTTTATTTCTCTTCTCGTCATTTCATGAGTTGGTTAGGCTTCAAAACTGGCTTTGGCAGCTTGAACTTTGGAAACAGAAGTATTTTTTAATGTCGGCTCATCTTTCCCTGTACCTTGTTTGAAGTATGGTTTTTATTTATCATTAGTTTTGTAACTCTTGTACTGGGTCATTCCATGCTTAAAAGAATAAAGACATATGAAGCTAATAAGAAAAAATTGTTATCCTACATTATCAGTACTTTACGTTTTGTTTTATTTGTTTATTTCATTCCTTTTATTTATAATATAGACCAACTACTCCTTTATATGGTGGTATCGGTGTTAAGGTTAAAGTGTCTTTGTCAAGGTATTTGGTTCTTTAACTTTTTTAAAAAACATAAAGATATAGCTTTAAAATCCTTGACTGACCGATCGTTTTTAAGGTTTGATTCCACTGTGACTCATAACTAGGCATCCTTTAAATAATTCTATTTTAAAGATCTTGTTTAATATATTATATAGTTTTCTTAATAATAAAATTGATCTTTTGAAATAGTTTTATAAAAAGTATTTTGTAATTAATTTTGTTTTTTTTAAGAAATATTTTTATAGATTTAAACTAGCAATAGATCGACAAAAAAACATGTAACTGTATCTGTACAAACTAAATACTGCAAAAATACTATTCTAATTACAAGATAATGACCTGGGTCAGTTTTATATATTTTGGTGCATTAGCCATATATTCGATGTTATTTACATGAGTAAATTACTTATTATTTATACAAGCATATCAATGTATTATCGATTCATTTTATCACTGATCCATATATTTCGCTTGCTTCAATCGTCCTTATATAAATAAATGTCATATTATGATGATGATAAAAAAACATCGTACTAAAACAACAACTATACGTCGCATCAAAAGATGATTAAAACACCAAAAAACAAATGAGAACTTAGATCTCGGAGAAATGTATAAATTCATGATTTCAGGCCTAAGAATGGTAAAAAAATTATCCATCATTATTTAAAGGAAAAAAGGATAACAAATAAAAAGTTGAAACAAAATAAGACTAAGGTTTTTCTTTGCAATTAATTTTGTTGAAACTAGTCAGCGCCTGCCCTGCCTATAGGCAGGGTAGGCTGCTGCCTAGGGCCCCACTTTATAGTGGGCTCATTTTTGAAATAATAAAATATTATATATATTTATAATTTATAATTAATTAAATATAATAAAAAATTTTGTTAATAAATTTTTAAAACTCACGTTAAATGCAATAAAGCTCTCAAAAAGACTCCCACTTTAAATACAATAGCCAGCCACATTTACCCATTTCATTAAATGATATGTCTTTGCAAACTCCTTCAAATCACACATTTCTACGCGTCATTTCTTTTTATTTTTGTTAAAAGTTAAAACACTCTTCAACATCCGAAATCCGTTCAAAAAATATTGCGCTTATCTTTGAAAAAAATTGGGAGCTCCTCCTTTTGGCCGATAAAAAACAAAATGATACAAAAATCTTCAATCATCATAGGTATTAAATAATTTATTATTTATTTTAACTATTTTATTTGATTATTTTATATTCTTATCAAATAATAATTTCATTTTTATATTTTTATTACGCAGCTTCAATCAAGAAAGAAGACATGTTCATTCGATCAAATTTATCAAGATTCTCTCATCAAAGTTCTATCATTGATCTAATTAAAGTTTGATCTGAATTTCATATCAATCGAGTTATTATGTCTACTATAAATTATTTGTCTGATATTTAAAAGAGCAATAGTGCTAAAACTCGAGTGAGTTTTTACAATCTCAAGGAAATCTACTGACAAATTTCTAAGAATACAAGAATGCTGACAATGAAATATACGAGAAGGTTCGTGATGAAAATATATTAATAATAGGTGAGAATTTAGTAAATAAAGAAGATCTGATGATCGTAACAATAAATCTCAAAGAATTTTAAAATAGACTGTTAAAGATGATAATTGGAGGAAAATATGAACGAACAAAAGACGACGGATACACACGTTGTCTTTCGCTTCGTATTAATACAGATCCGTAAAATTAAAATGATTTGATCAAAAATTTAATAGACATGTTGGTGAAAAAGGTCCTTCGAAGTAAAGTGGATAATTTTCCTAAAAAGACTTAAATGCATTTCTCTACACATTACACTCAAGATTTATCAAATGGTTATAAGACCATCGTAAAATGGTTGGTTTACCTAATTTCATTAGATAAAGTATTTTGCTTTTTGTTGTAAGTTATTTAAAACAAAAGGAAAATACTTTCAATTAGCTAATAAAGAATCCAATGATGTAAAATATCAAGATAGTTCAAAAGTCACGAAACTAATAATGAGCATACGTGCAATACGAAGATGGATCAACTGTGAATGATATTACAAGTTAATTTGACAATGATAAAGATTACAAGATCAAATCAACAACATAGAGAAATATCGAGACATAAGTTTCGTGATAATAGTTTCTATTGTTGGGGCTTTCTTGCAAGCAATAATGGCATTCTATGAGTAATGAGAAAATTTATAAAGAAAATAATGAAATTTTCGGGTATAATTGAAACATTACCAGTTTGATCAAATAATGGCGAACACCTCCGCGACCTGTGGAAGAAAATCACATTATTATCTGAAGTCACAAAATTCAAAATGAATTACGATACTTATGCCGTAGTAAACAAAGATCAGATTATTTAAAAGCTAGAGGTTAAAAATATTTTCACTTATACTTGATTGTACACCATATAAGTCATAAGAATAATACTTACAATATTTGACATGTGATGCCTTCTCGCAAGTCCACATGTAG
The DNA here is from genome assembly GCA_016808115.1 of Tetrastigma voinierianum. NCBI lineage: Eukaryota > Viridiplantae > Streptophyta > Magnoliopsida > Vitales > Vitaceae > Tetrastigma > Tetrastigma voinierianum. Next base: position 54,345 of record JAEQBH010006527.1, on the reverse strand, counting down.
AAGAGTTCTTTTAGATTTTGAAGTGAGGATAATTTCGTAGACAAAGATTATTTGATTTAATTAATAAATGCTTTGGGTTAACACTGAACTTGATCTGGTGATTTAAGAGTCAAGGTTATGATAACCCGTCAATATGAAAGGAAATCATAGCGCGTACAAAAAAAGTATTGCAAACTTAAGAGTTTTCTACACACCATGTGATTGTCATAGTCTTATTGCACTTGTGATACAAGTAAATTATCATTTCAGCACCTTTTTAATCGTATAACGTATATATATATTGTTTCATCTTCTACAGTCACGGAAAATTTAAAAGATAATGTAAGAGGTTTGACCCTTAAGCTACTATCACAAAAACGCTAAAGTCAAGCTTTGAAAGTGTTACAAGCACAAGATTTCGCCTCTTAAAAATTAAAGTCGCTTTTAACTCACTTGGTGGAAACAAGCGATGATCCTAAGACATTGGCTGACGCTAAAAGTTTATCACGACATCATGGATTTTGAATTTTATTTGACATGGTTATTTGGTACAATATTTTATCCGTCATTAATGTGAGTGAGCAAATGTTGCAAAGTAAAAGACATAGTTATCGACGCCGCTTATTACCATTCGAAATCACTTATTTCTTTATTCGGAGACCTATGTATAAACCTAATTTGAATCCGATAAGATTATTATAAAGAAATTATCACGTATTTAAAATCGAACCTACATTTTAAGTAAAAGCTATGATTTATTTACGTAAAGAAGGCCATTTAAAACGCTAGCTACAGATTACACATTCACCAAGAATCTTTATGAGTTATTTATTTCATATATAGTTGATCGTTTTTACTTTACTCAATAGTAGATTTGAACAATTTCAAAATATGAAGATATTTTTGATTTTATTCGATTACACGTTATATCAGATGACGACACAGTTTCACGCGATAAGCTTGAAATTTTTTTTGAGACATAACATGGACTTCCTTTGAGGACAGATGATTTCTAGCTTATTTCGAAATAAAGATTGTGAGAAGCGCTTACCAGTTTATAATTAAAAGAAGAATCGTTGCTGACTATCTAAAATTGAAATGATTCCTCGTTTTCCAAACAGATTGATTGCTTATGTAATAATATCAATTATACTCAAGCATACCATTCGCAGTGCAAGCTTTCTAAAGCTCAAATTAATCAAATCATACATTTGATCAACAACGCTAAATAACGAATCCATTATAATTGCCTATCAAAAAACATACGCAGAATAAATCGATTTTAATAGCTTTAATTATTGATTTTATCTAAAACGCCAGGTAATAAAACTTACAGAAATTTTTACGTAATGTCAATATATTTGTTCAATAAAAATTTTATTTTTAACTTATATATATATATATATATATATATATATATATATATATATATATATATATATATATGGCTAGGGCCCCAAAAAATAGCCTAGGGCCCTGATAAAGTAAGGGCCGGCCCTGAAACTAGTTCATGGATGAGTTTTGACGTTGAGTAAGTGTTTTTGAAAAATACAGTCAGATAAATTGAACCCTGGTAAGCTAATATTATAACTTTTAATGGGAGATTAAAAGAAAAATAATTAGACATGTGCAGTAATTTGGGTGATGAGTTTCCAATGGAAAGAGTGAATAAATATTCTTTGTTAAGACTAAAGAGTGAATCACTTTCCTTGAGATAACTACAAATGAAAAACGGTTTTACTTTTACCGATTCAAGACTGATCAAGCGGCTTTTTCCCAAACAGACCCTTCCTTTTTCGGTTAAACCCATCGTAAGTAAAACGTCCAAATTATTCCACCAAGGTTCCACGTCTCCCATCCCAAGACACTGACAAATCTTACAGTGTAGTGGGCTTTTAGGAATTTCACAAAGCCCCGCCATGAAATCAAACAAAACGGTCAGATGAAACTTCACAGCTTTTGCACAACAACTTGGATATACGAATCTTGAACCGACTCTCTCTCTCTCTCTGGCGCTCTCAGTTTGCTCAAGTTGTCTGGATATGCGAGTCTTGAACCAATCCCTCTCTCTCTGGCGAAGAAGCGTACATGAACAAAAAGGGATGAAGAGAATCAAGAGATATTTAGGACAATCCAACGAAGCAAAGAAAAGCACCAGAAAAGCAAGAAAAAGCTTCGAAGCAACAGATTCAATGAGCTCTTAAAAGCAAAAACCCAAACCCCATCATCGGAGAAGATTTCGTGCCTCTCGAAATGGGCTTCTGCTTCTCCAAACATCGTGATATCCCAATCTCTTCTTCTTCCTCTGATGACGATTCTATTCGTCATCACTACCAACCAATACCTATTAGTTCCTCTAAAGAGCCATTGGACATCCCGATTCTTCCAAATTCTGCGCCCAAACCACCCCCACCCCCACAAATTGGGACCGTCCTAGGCAGACCGATAGTTGAAATAACCACAATTTATGATATGGGTAAAGAGCTTGGGAGGGGTCAGTTCGGGATCGCCTATATCTGTAATGAGAAGTCCACTGGTTTGAAATACGCCTGTAAGTCGATTTCCAAGCGGAAGCTTCAGACGGGAAGGATATTGAGGATGTTAAGAGGGAGATTTTGATTCTGGAGCACCTCACTGGACAACCCAATATAGTGGAATTCAAGGGTGCTTATGAGGACAAGCAGAATCTGCATTTGGTGATGGAGTTGTGTTCTGGGGGCGAGCTTTTTGATCGGATTACGGCGAAAGGGAGTTACTCTGAGCGAGAAGCGGCGACTCTCTGTAGACAGATTGTGACGGTTGTTCATGTTTGTCATTTTATGGGAGTGATGCATAGAGATTTGAAGCCAGAGAATTTCTTGTTGGTGAGCAAGGACGAGGATTCCCCGTTGAAAGCTACGGATTTTGGGCTCTCTGTCTTCATAGAGGACAATCAAGGTCAGTTGTGTTTTTCTCTGCTTTATTTAAATGAACTGTCTATTTGATAATGATTTATTCTATATATTCTATTACTTTCCTGAGTGATTAATTCAATTTCATAATGTTTAATTGAGTTTTCTAATTACACTACAGTTCAGGTAAATCTCTGTTTCTATGTATTATTTTAATGTTACTGAATGACTTATTTTGTTTCTTGACTTACTGATCAAATGATCTAAAGAAAAGAGAGCTTAGAATCTTAATTACAAGCCCACTAGACTAGAATAAATTCTACTGTTATTATCACTTGTGTCCATGTTGAGAACCCAGTAAGGGTATCACGAATCAGGGAATGAAGAATGACACCCATGAGGATAATCCTAAGAAAACCAAGGTAATGACGGTCGTGAAATAGGAGCCTGCGATTTGGAAATAGATATAAAAAACCTTCAAGCTAATTTGACAGTCCTGTGGCCGCTTTCAGCAAATACTCAAGAACAGGTTAACAAAGTTCATCAATCCCGGTTCCTTATTGATCAATTTATGACTTAGGGAAGGAGGGGCAGCTTGGGGTTGCTTATGTTTGTACTGGGAAGCTGACTGGGTTGAAGTATGCATATAGGTTTGTTACATCACGTTAAAGCTGAATGGAGATGTTAGGAAAGGAAAGCAGCCCCAATATATAGGAATTATGAGTGAGGTTCATGCAGGTAATTTCATGAGGGTGATGCATTTGAAAAGAGGTACAATGACTTCTTGTTAGCTGCTTGATGAGCTAGCTCCTTTGTGACGCCCCCAAACTCGGTCCATCGACCACCCGTCAACCCGCGGACATTTGGCGAATGCTCGTGACCCGACACTCCCTCACTAAAATCTAGAATCTCCTTTCAGACGCTACCTAAATACAAAACCCCGTCCCTACCAAATATCAAATCGACCACACGGTGTCTCATATACGATTATAATGAGTAAAATGACCACTTCGCCCCCGTGATTAACACTACAACAACATTATCCCAACCAAAATATACCATGGTTCAAGAGTTGATAATTCACTTTATACAACATATATTAAAGTTTAAAACATTCTAATACACGATCCAACTAAAAACACCAAAGCCACAACCCGACTTTCTTCAAAAATCCAGCCTCAGATGAGCCGTCCCTCGCGCCCCGTACCGATATAATATAATTCTCGACAAAGGCTGAAGACGCTTCAAGAGTTTTAATCACCCTAAATGGGTTAATTCCCCACCCAAGTGCATATGCAATGATCCTATAAACACACATCTCGCCAGAATTCGCATCCACTAACGCCTAAATGACCAACCCATGTCCTGAGTTCTCATTGACTTCCTCACACTTGCATAAGCCATGTATGAGAAACATTATTTTCAAAACAAAGGTATTTGTTTTTAATTATGGACAACCCTCCGATATAAGTAGTGGATCGACTCTGAGAATCTATTTAGTGGACAACCTCCGACGTATATCAATCAAATAATTCGACGATTGATATTTTATAATGGACTACACTCGATATTGTAATGGACACACTTCATAATTATTATTATTATTAGTCAACCTCTGAACAATTCTCTCAATACTTCTCAGACTACCTTATTGTTTAGTACGCTTCAAACGCGATACGTTAATGCATTTATACCAATTCCAATATAATTATATAACATACTTAAATATATATAATGATGATATACATTTACATAATTTAATCAATATAAACATGTTATGCAATTTCACAATCCATTACATCGTACCAAATCAATTACGCGAAATTTCCAACGAACAACTACGAGTAATCTGACGGAATTACTCAAACCAAACACATTATTTCACAAAAATATTTCGTGAATACTATTCGTATGAACAGAAACCATCAAGTTATCGCTCACCACCACTATCCAACATCGATTCCGACTTTTGCGAACCCAAATTCACGGGCCATTTCCTACCTTATACACATCAAAGCATAATTTATAGTACAAATTGTACATTAACAGCCCCAAAACAGTCCGTGGATGCACGGACTGCCCAAATGAGCTCAAATAATTTCCAATAATTCGGTCTCAAGTTTTGGGACCGATCAAACAAACAAGTTCGTTTCCCAAACCACCCGAATCATCAATCAAAATACTAAATTGTAAAATAAACCAAGAGGATAAAACTCCACACCACTCTGAAATTGTCGAAACTCCTTAAAACCGATGCCCACGTGTTGTCCTCGATGCGTAGAACGACTTTCCTTTTTGTCCCAAAGAATTCCGACGGTCCGATCTCCCGGAATCTTAGAGATAAGGTACTCTCTCTGGGTACAAACCAAATGGCACGCCGATTCCCTAGCCTCACGTTTTGTCCTCCTTTGAAGAAGAAGGCACTATTTGCCTGGTCTCATTCATTAACATTTTTATAATTTCATTTATGTCCCTAAGCTTGATTTTGACACGTGGCACACCCGCCGCTCATTTCCATCATTACCTTCACTACGCACTTACGCTTCACATGAAGATACGTTATGGCGCGACTTTTGTCACATCAAATATCGCTTTACGACACCGATACCACGCCCGAAAAACGCAATTCCACTATCTCGAAATCTCACTTAAATTTGACGCTAAATAGATTTCGCGAGACGATTCCAACGGTGAAATCCGTTTTGTCATCCGAGATCTAGAGAATAAATTTCGGATTTTTGACCGAAATTACGGTTTTACCCTTTTTGAGAAAATTGGATTTTCTCGAGTCTTATATCCTTAATAGTGGGCATACGAGAAACTCACTTTGCAAAATTAGGAGGTATTTACTCTGCAAGCGTGGGAAGAGAATGCTTTAGAGTGTTCTTCTCAGTTGCCAAGGTGGCATTACAGACCATTTCTTGTTTATTCAGCTAGCATTTCTCCATGGCAGCCAATTTGATCCATCTAAGGTATTATAGTAGTACTAAACGGTTTCTTTTCTATACATTTGCGCAGTCTCTATTTTGACAATTGGAGTGTTTGAACCTTATGTGTTTATGCCAGCTTAATAGATCACACTCATCATTTTTGTCATCCTGAACTTAATGCATAACTGTTTTTCCAGTGTACACGGAAGTTGTTGGAAGTGCATACTATGTGGCTCCAGAGGTGCTGCGACGGAGCTATGGGAAAGAGATTGATGTCTGGAGTGCTGGAGTCATTTTATACATTCTGTTAAGTGGGACGCCTCCATTTTGGGGTGGTAAGTGAATTTCATTTGTGCTTCAGCCAGTATCCCTAGGAGAAATTCATGATTTCTAATGTGAAGAATCTATAAATTATGGATCAAGGAGCACCAAAAGAGATAACCCAGTGAGAACTTGCAAATAGTCAATTAATTACCTTAATATGCCTTTTCTGGTTCAACTGCGAGCCAGTTGATCATAGCATGAGACATCACTTTGTGGATGCTGTTTCTTCGGTTTCAGAAAGAAGCAGAGGTGTTATAGTAGATTTGTATTTTTCCATTTTAAATGAGTTGAGTTATTATTAGTCAAATCTCTAGTAGTGTTTTAACAATGTTTTCATTCGAGTTCTAACTTGTGGACAAACAAATTTCAATGCAGAGAATGAAAAAAGTATATTTGATGCAGTATTAAAAGGCTACATTGATTTTGATAGTGCACCATGGCCTAGCATATCTAATTCTGCAAAGGATCTAGTTAAGAAATTGTTAACCAAGGATCCAAAGAGACGAATCACAGCTGCTGCCCTCGGTGAGTATATAATTATTTGTCAAAATTCAGTAGGTTTACCTTTTCTGATCAATGTCCCTTCTATTGTTACTTCTTGGACATGATTTACTTCTTGGAACCTAGAAAATACTAGGGAAAGAAAAAAAATAATAAGAAAAATGATTTTCTCATATTTGGTTTCACCATGGAAAATGTAAAGAAAAATAAAATATAATCAAAATTCTTCAAAATTTTTTATATATTTTTAAATTTCTTAGTCCTTATATAATAGAAAGAAACAAATAAAACGAGTTTGAATAAACACATATAATTAATTTATTAAGTTTAAACTTATTTTTTATTTTCCACCACATTTTTTTTCCTTCCACTTTTCCTTTCCATTTTCCTCCAAATTTCTTTCCAGGTTCCAAATGGAGCCTTCAGTTTAGTGTCAACTGGAGGGAAATTTTCAGGCAATGTAAGATTGGTGACAGGTGCCTGTGGCTTATCCAAGAGGAGTTTAGAGAAAATTGTGTTATAGAATTGAGTTTAGAAAAAAAAAAAAGAGCTTCGTTTTTTATTTAGAATGATATTTCTTGATCGACTCGCTGGTTGATGAACCATCCAATGTAATCGGCATTATTGATAAATGAACCAGATCATCCATGGCTCAGGGAAGATGGTGAAGCATCAGACAAACCTATTGATAGTGCTGTTCTAATTAGAATGAAGCAATTCAGAGCAATGAACAAGTTGAAGAAACTTGCATTAAAGGTGTGTTTCAGAACTTCTTGATACTTTTTTTACAAATCTGTCCTAAACGTGTTTGATTATCTAAACTACTCAGCTTTTGCATTTTTTTTCTGTACCATGAAGATTTATCCTTTTTTTTTTCTGAACACAATGTTTGGAGGTAAAAATATTTGATTGTTGGAATGAAGTCATAAGAAATCCAAATAATCATTACCCAGAAGCTGTAGTTCATCTGCACTAATCTCTCAAGTAATCTTATATATGAGGTTTATTGTACTAATTTAAACTTGAGAGAACCGATGTTTTGACGCTAAGGTCAAGCACGGTAGATGTTTCCTGAAAACAGTTTTTGTAGAACAAATGTCCTTTTGGGACAAGAATTGATGCTACTTCCCCTTCTATTGTAATTATTTGGAAAAGAGACAATGTGCCTGTTTGGTTGATGTTTTTGAAAACTGTTCTTGAGAACAGTTCTGAAAATACAAAGAACACCAAAAAGGTGTTCTCTGAAAACTCTTCTTTGTTCTTTAAATTTAGGACCTGTTTGTTTACAAGCCCTTAGTGTTTGCATGTGTGTGTTTTTATGTTTTTCAAGAAAAAAAAACTGGAAACCAAGCATGTTTTCCCTGTTTTTCTTGTTCTCCTTATTTTTAGAACAAAAAACAGTTTTAAAACAGCAACCAAACAAAACAGGCCCAATGCCTCTTCCTTTGGTTTGTGTTGATGTCTTTTATTTTGGATTGCTTGAAGGTAATTGCAGAAAACCTATCAGAAGAAGACATAAAAGGGTTGAAGCAAATGTTTAACAACATGGACACTGATAAAAGTGGAACAATCACATATGAAGAACTCAAAACTGGATTGTTTAGGCTGGGGTCCAAGCTTTCCGAGGCCGAAACCAAGCAGCTGATGGATGCTGTAAGTATATACCATCCATATAATCATCCTTTAGCATTATTCTCAACTCATTTATACTAATTATGGGAAGTTGGTAATGAGACAACCAAGCCTTGGAAGAAGTTGGTAAATGGTCTATGTTTTCTTATGGCAGGCTGATGTTGATAAAAATGGAACTCTTGATTATACCGAATTCATTACTGCCACTATGCAGAGGCATAGACTTGGGAAAGAAGAGAACTTGTTCAAAGCTTTCCAGTACTTCGACAAGGACAACAGTGGGTGAGTACTGAGTAGGATGAACAATTCTTCATTCTTATCAAAAAATTCTGTTGGTATATAGCTCTTAAAAGTTAAATCTCTGAATTGTCCGGCTTCCAGGTTTATAACAAGAGAGGAGTTGAAGCAAGCCATGTCTGAGTATGGAATGGGGGATGAAGCGACTATAGATGAAATCATTGATGATGTCGATATTGATAAAGTAAGTTTAATCTTCTGTTGTATCCCAACTGTCTTCTATGATGGCTCCGTTTGGAACCCGGAAAATACAAGAAAAATGATTTTCTTATGTTTGGTTTCATCTAAAAGAAAATCAAAATTCTTCAAATTTTTAAATTTTTTAGTCCTTATATAATAGAGATTTATTCATATTTTTTAAAACCATTTTTTATAACAATTTTTGAAAACATAATGAACACCAAAAAGGTGTTCTTTGGAAACTCTTTTTTGTTATTTAGATTTAGTGTATTTTGTGTTTTTATGTTTAAAAAAAAAAAAAAAAAACTGGAAACCGAACATGTTTCCCATGTTTTTCTTGTTTTTAAGAACAAAAAAACAGTTTTTAAGAACAAGAAATAAATAGGCTCAAATGAGTTTCAAATTCAATATATTAAGATAATCTATTTTTTTATTTTCCTCCAAATTTTCTTTCCTTATATTTTTCTCGAATCTAAACTGAAATCTATATTTTTCTTTTCTTTTCTCACTGATGCTAAATACGAATGGCAAACTGTTGGCTTTATCAGGATGGAGAATTAATTATGAGGAGTTTGGTGACCATGATGAGAAAGGGAACACAAGTATTGAATTGAACCTGAGATAAAGTTTATGGCGAGGTTGTATTATCCTCATTGCAAAATAAGGAGCGGAAAGCGGAAAGCTCTTATTTGGCTGTTGCTTATTAATAGAGACTGGTTCACAGCTTCATTTCGGCTGTTCATGTGGCAAATGCTTCTTTTGCAAAAGCACAATTAACTGCTTAAGTAACTACCACCTTTTAAAACGGAAAACCATAGCCAAGTCTTTTTTTTAAAACTCCGTTACTATCAAAACAGCTTTATCATGAAAACACCGAAGTTAATGACGCTTCGGCTCTTAGTATTTTGTTTGTTATAAAAAACATACAAAAAAAAAAATTAAATTAAGAGAACAAAAACATTTTTCAAAAACACTAAAGGCTTGTTTAGTTCATGTTTTTTGAAATTGTTTTTGAGAACAAATTTTGCAAACATCGAGAATACCATTTTGTTTTTCTCTGAAAACTTCATATTCAATTTAATGCTTTTCTATTGTTTTTTATAAATAAAATAAATCTAAATCAAATGTGTTTTCTTTATATTTTTGTTTTTTTATTTGCGAGAATATAAAACGCTTTTAAGAATGTAAAACCAAACACGCCACATCACAATACACTTTCTCTCATGACATCTTATAATCAAAGCATTTCGAATATCTCGCAATTTTGAAGGCAAAATCAAAAAATGTTAATGAATCATTTTTAATGTAATTAAAAAGATGAAAATACTAATTAATGAAACTGCACATGATTAAAATTATAAAATATGCGCATTTGCCACCTATTTAGTCTTTTTGCATCGAATTGTTAAATTAACGGCAAAATTTTTGAGGGGAACTGGATATATGAACGATGCCGTTTTACGAGGGAATTCATATTCAAAAAAAAAAAAAAACCCCGCGTTTTCTTGGCCGTTGAACAGAACGCCGGAATAGGCCATTCTGATGGTTTTAATTACAAAATTACCCCTATCGTAAAGTTAAATGAGCCAAAAAAGAAAATAAAAATGATATCCTCAATTTCAAAAATATTCCGTTTTTATGTTTCTCGCACTTCCTACTTCATACTCCTCTCCATTGAAACCGTAAATCGAGCTCTAGGTTTTTCAGAGTATGCAGAGTTTGTTCTGGTTCTAGTTCCACCGACAAACATCATGACGCTCTCGCGGGACGGAGAGCCACATGCTGAGTTGGATTGAGGAGACCGTCAGGTCTCGATTCCTGACCAGGATGGCAATCGGTGGGGTCTTATGATCGGAAAGACCGGATTATGGACAAGACGGGCTTCTTGTTGGTGGAATCGTTTGGATTGATTTGGTTCCAATGAGCGATCGAGAAGGTTTAATGTGATTGATTTTTCGTTGTAAAGGAGCTTCGTGTATGAAATTATTAACGCCGCTTGGAAAAGCTGAGTGGAGATGAACTGGGATCTTGTGTTTTGCTCGGTTGCCTTTAAGAGAAAATGACAGGTGAAAATTTGTCGACGTTTCTTGTCCTCAGTTGTCTCCACAACCAAACTGAGGGTTTTGCTGAAATGTTTCATTGTTTTCATAAGAGAGAAGAGAAGAGAAAACTAAAAAGCACCTTAATTCAACTAGACCCTTATCTAGATGTTTGCTTAGACGAGACAAAATTCAGTGATCAAAAGCAAAATAGACCACACAAAGCAAAACTCTCTTTTTCTCTTCTGCGTTCCATTCCTTCGTTATCCTGGCAAATAAACAGAGATGGTGGATTTAGATAGTTTTTTATATTGTTAGAGTTGTAACATTCATCGCGTCAGTTTTGTGACCTAGATGATCACAATTTATTAAGGCTATGGATGGAATGCATTCTTTTTAATGTAATATTGATTGTTTAAGGCTTCCTTATCAGTCAAATAGAGTCTGGAAAATCTTATTAACTTCTCCAGTTTGTAGTAGGTAAGCTAAACAACATAGATTTCTTGTTGATAATAGCTCTGTATTTCTTCTTCAAACTGGTGAAAAAGGTTTTGAACTTTTTGAGGGTGTCCTTTGGAAAATACCAGCTTCATAGGGTGGACTGATTTTCTTTTCTTTTTTTCTTGATTCCTTTTTTTTTTGTTACAGAAACAAGTGGAGTGGCAAATTCTGCATTGAACCTCTGCCTGCCATTTTGTGATATAAGCATGGAATATGTCTTTCTGGTTCATAAGTTTGTGTCGTCTTTCTGAGCATTATAACTAATCCAGGTGGATGTGACTTTATGTATAACCAATTAATTATATGCTCTGAGCTGGTTTCCCACATTGTTAGGACTGGGGATAAGGATTTCATAATATCAACTCATGGTCAATTTGAAGTGAGGAAGAAGATGTGATGAATGGGAAGTGAAGAAAGTGGGAACAGGGGATGAGGAAGAAGGAACAAAAGAGTTGGGATCCTTGGGTAGCTGGGTAATGGAAGAAGATAAGGGCATTATAGTAGTTCACTTGCCTTTTTCTTTGTAAAAAAGAAAAGAATTAGGGGGTTCACATATAAAACCCCTAAAATCAAACAAATTCTCTCATGAATTATACAGTTGGCTTAGGCATAAGTTGTGAATTAACCCAAGTTTGTACATGAGGAAAAAGTGTGAAATATACCTATGGTAATCCAAGGAAGCAAAGAAAAGCACCAGAATAAGGCAGCAGAAACAACCAAAAACTTCAAAGTAACAGCTTTACTATGCTCTTAAAAACAAACTCATACCCATTATCCATCCAAAAAGCCTGTGACTATCAAAACTCCTCAAATGGGTTTCATTTTCTCCAAACCTTGTGCCACTCCAATCTCCTCATCCTCTTTTGATGAGGATGATTATGTTCCTCATCACTGCCAAGCCATGCCAATAAGCTCCTCCAAAGAATCCTTAAACATCCCACCTCATCCTTCAATGTCTTTGCCTAAACCTCCCGCATCTTCACAAATTGGACCCTTTCTAGGCAAGCCATTATGTGACATAACCTCAATTTATAGTCTTGACAAAGAACTTGGGAGGGATCAGTTTGGGATCACCTATCTCTGTACTGAGAAGTCCACTGGTTTGAAATACACGTGTAAATCTATATCCATGAAGCTTCCAGAGAAGAGTATTGAGGACATTAAAAGGGAGATTTTGATACTAGAGCACCTTGCAGGACAGCCCAATATAAGAGAATTCAAGGGTGCTTACGAGGACAAGCAGAATCTGCATTTGGTGAATGAGTTGTGTTATGGGGGTGAGCTTTTTGACCACCAAATTATAGCCAAAGGGAGTTATCTGAGCGAGGAGCGGCAAATATCTGCAGGCAGATTGTGAATGCAGTTCATGTGTGTCATTTTATGGGAGTGATGCATAGGAACTTGAAACCCAGAATTTCGAATGTTGGGGTCAAGATGAAAATTCAGAGTGAGCCACAGGTTTTGGACACTCTGTCTTCATTGATGAAGCTGAAGGTTAGTATTGAGATTCTTTGTTTTTTGTTGATTTGGTTTTTTGTTTGAATCATAAAATTTATCTTCACATATTATATAAGTATGATGAACTTTTGCACCATTGAAAAGTTTTGAATTATGTTCAACTTATATGACATAGCTTTGAAAATTTTTCTATTTTTCAATGAACTTTGAATGATTTTACTGTTTGGACTCTGTTTTGAGATTTTTGGACACCTGATGACCAAATTGATGCCAGAGAGTATATGGCTGGCATGAATTCCAAGGACCTGCCTATATGATAATTGTGCCCTTGATATATATATATATATATATATATGTATATATATATATATATATATTAAAAACATGATAATGGAAATTGTACATATGGAATTGAAGAATAAAATGGAATAGTTTTGCATCAGGGGCAAAATGATTCCCAGGATGTTCTGAAGAGGAAAACCAAATCATTGGTAGAACTGAAATGTAGAAGCCTTCTATATGCTCTGAAATAAATACAAAACCATCTGCAAAAATTTTCAAAAGAACGCCTGAAATTGAAGCCAATCTCCACAGTGGGACCATCCTTCAGCAAGTCTCAAGAAATGCTGTTCTCAGACCTTTGTACTTATTATCCTCTCACAATTTTCTGGGCGAGAGTAAAGAACATTAATAAACTCCACTCAAGTCCAATTCAGTATTCTGAATTCCCTATTGAATTTGCAGCATAAGCTCAATTTGTGATATTTATGACCTAGAATTACTTATGGAGGCCCTCCAAGAATACATAGCCAAGTCAATGATTCTTTATGATTGGTAAAAGCTACACACTTTGTCATGTCTTGCTTACTAAGTCTATGAAATGATTATACTGTTCTGTTGACCATGGAAACACCCTCATATTCCACTAAATGCCTTGCTTCATACCATACCATATAATGTATTATTACTTTTGCCATCTTACCCATCAAAAAAAAGATATTACTTTTGCCATCTTGATACACTTATCATGCTGTCAAATCAAGGAGAAAAGCATTGCTTCAAAGCCATCCTAATATTGCTTAGTCTCATGACATAGATTTTTATTAATGTGGACTAGGTAGATCATACACGATCTCCTACACATCCAAACAATTGTCCAAGTAACCAAAAGTGGATATGTTGTTTGAAGAGTGTGTAATGGTTAACGACCAACTGGTTGGTCTGCCAGATCCTTTGCTACGGGCATACAAGAAACTGACTTCCCAAACCTAAGAGAGATTACAACAATGGAATGCCACCTAGGTTGGGAATAAAAACTTGTGAATATTAATCTCAATTGTTGTTTTGGAGTGGCATGTCTACTTCCCAAGGTGTGGCAAAGGAAAGCAGGCAATCACTGCCTTGCCTATTGGCCTTACTTTTCACCTTGGTAGTCAGATTCTAATTGTAACAGCTTGCAATCACTGTCTTTTCTATGATCTTTGATTTTCTCCATGGTAGTTTAATTTTAACTGTAAGAGCTCTTGGCAATGTTTTCTTTTTCTTTTGAAAGGACATATTAGTTTTTTTTGTATTCTGCTAATAGGAGTCATGTAAACTGAGTTCCCAAAGCATGTGGATGAAGTTCTCTTTCTTTGTTTAATAAGGCCTTCCTTCGTAAAAGGTATTAGTGTTTCTCTAGTGAATATGATTTGTGATGGAAGAAGATCATAAGAGGTAAGTTTGGGGAGGAAGAAAGGAGTTGGAGGTCAGGTGTGGTCACAGAACCCTATGGGTAGGGTTCCGGACAGAGACTGTGAAGTAGTTAAGAGTTTTCTTATTTGAAAAATCCCCTTTAATAAAACATGCTCCTTATTATCGTCACCCTGAACTTGATGCTTGATTTTCCAGTGTACAGGGATGTTGTTGGAAGTGCATACTATGTGGCTCCAGAGGTGTTGCAGGGGAACTATGGAAAAGAAATTGATATCTGGAGTGCTGGAGTGATTTTGTATATTCTTCTATGTGGGAAACCTCCATTTCAGGGTGGTAAGTGAAATTTATTTGTGCTCTAGTTAGGATTCCTTTTGGAATTCATGATTCCCATTGGCGAAAATTTAAAAATAATTGGTAAAGTGAATATTGGGACAGTCTATCAAAAAAGTGGTACCCTGTTGAGAATATGAAAATGGTCTTTTAATTAGCCTTTGAGACTTCTTTTTTTCTGTTCCAACTCTTCTAAAGTTTTCCAAACTTCCAGCCAGTTGATTAGAGCACAAGGCATTATTCTGTGGATGTTGTTTCTTCCATTTCACTAAGAAGCTGAAGAGTTAGTTCGCCTTTTTACCTTTTCATGAGTTACAATAAATACTTGTTATTAGGTGGTTTAAGTTATGTAAGCTGTAAAACTAATATCTTGCAGTGTTTGAAAGAAGTTTCATGTTCATGAGTTTTGACCTGTAGATCAACAAATCTCAATGCAGAGAACAAAGAAAGTATATTTGATGCAATATTACGAGGCTACATCGACTTTGAAAGCACCCCATGGCCTTCTACATCTGCCTCTGCAAAGGATCTAATCAAAAGAATGTTAACTAAGGACCCCAAAAAACGGATCACTGCTGCTGAAGCCCTTGGTGGGTACACAATTGTTTGTCAATTTTTCAAAGATTCAGTAAGAAAAAATTTTCTAATCAATTTCTCTTCCATGGTGGCTTCTTGGATATGACGTAGATAAAAAAGAACCTAATCTAACTGATGTTTCTTAACTACACAATTGTTAGTTTCAACTGGAGGGACTTTTCCTGCCAGTTTATGATTATTGTGACTTGTGCCTGTGGTTTATCCAAAAAGGGATTAGACTACATTTATTACGAGATTGAGTAAACAAACAAACAAACAAAAATTTCAATTTCATTTTGGTTTTATATGCTATCTATGATTGGCTCACTAATTAATGAACTATGTGTGTAACTGGCATTATGATATATGAACCAGAACATCCATGGCTCCAAGAAGATGGAGTGTCTGACAAACCTATCAGTAGTGCTGTCCTAGACAAACCACTGTGTGAAATAACTACATTCTATGATCTTGATAAGGAACTTGGGAAGGGTCAGTTTGGGATCACCTATCTCTGTACTGAGAAGTCCACTGGTTTGAAATATGCTTGTAAGTCAATATCGAAGAACAAGCTTCAGAATGAGAAGGCAATTGAGGATGTTAAGCGGGAGATTTTGATTCTAGAGCACCTCACCGGACAACCCAATATAGTAGAATTTAAAAGTGCTTATGAGGACATGCAGAATCTGCATCTGGTGATGGAATTGTGTTCTGGGGGTGAGCTTTTTGATAGAATTTTAGCCAAAGGGAGTTATTCTGAGAAAGAAGCAGCAAGTATCTGTAGGCAGGTTGTGAATGTGGTTCATGTCTGTCATTTTATGGGAGTGATGCATAGGGACTTGAAGCCTGAGAACTTTTTGATGGTGAGTCAGCATAAGAATTCGCCATTGAAAGCCACAGATTTTGGACTCTCTGTCTTCATTGAGGAAAATAAAGGTTAGTTACATTTCAAGCCTCTTTATTGTGTGTGAACTAGTTTTCTATTTGGATCATTTAATTTATCTTTGCATGTTTTCATGAGTACGGTGGACCTGTGTAGTATCGATTTTGCTTTCCACTTACTTGCCATTGCTTCCTCACAAAGTTTTCTTGTTATGGAGGAAATTTGAATCAGTTCATGGTTCGCACTTTGTTTTGGATACCAGCTGATCCTGATCGGGACAAGCAAGAAACAAGATTTGTCCACAGGCTCCTCGTGCATCAAGTCAAATTATTCTTTGTGTGGCAATATATAGTGCCTCTTCTTTGTCATCTCTGGCCTGTTGGAGACCTTTGGGGCAGACATATTATACTTTTATGGTGATTATGGATATAACAGTATGCTATCACTTTCACCACGTTGATGCTCCTTTTGTGCAATCAAATTAGTAGTAGTAATTATTTCAAATCCATCCTGACATTCCTTCATTATCTGATGAAGACATTGGTGAGTACCATGTATAATGGATGAAAGAAGGCTTATGTGTTGTATCCACCAAAAAAATTGGTTTTCCATCTCTATTAGTCACCCAATGAACCAAGGAGACTTTATATCAAGGAAATAAAAAGTTAAAAATTAAAAATCATGCCATTGATCCACCTAGGGTGTTGTATGACTATGAGTTAGTGATTTCTTGCCTGTCCGATACATAATTTCTATTTTTGTTATTGTCATGTTTGAAACTTACATATTGATGTTCAGGTTAATAAAACACACTCCTCATATTTCTTATCTGTAACTCAGTCTTATAAATGATTTTCCAGTATACAAAGATGTTGTTGGAACTACATGCTATATGGCTCCAGAGGTGCTGCAACAGAACTATGGGAAAGAGATTGACATTTGGAGTGCTGGAGTCATTTTATATATTCTTCTAAGTGGGACGACTCCATTTTTGAGTGGTAAGTGAAAATTTTCTTCTGTTTAGTTCTCATGTGATTCTATGGATTTTGGGTCATGTGAATCTTGCGGAAGGTCTATCAATAATAGGTATACCCATTCAGAACTTGAAAATGGTCATTTGATGAAATCTATTCTACAATTTTCTTCACTTCCAGCTGGTTGATCACAGCATGATGCATTGTTTTTTAGAAGCTGTTTGTTCCATTTCACTAAGAACCAGAAAAGTTTAAAGTCTCATTCCATTTAAATTAATTTCTTCAAGTCTTTCAAGGAACTTTACATTCATTTGAGCGACACATGTATATTAAATGTAGAATAATTGCAGAGAATGCGATATTACGAGGTTATATCGACTTCAAAAGATCACCATGGCCTTCTATATCTCATCTCTGCAAAGGATTCTTCTAAAGAAAATGTTAATGAAGGACCCAAAAATCGATTACTGCTGGGTTAAAGCCCTAAGAGTGTAGAATTATTCACAAATATTATAGAAAACTTCAAATCCATTTCTCCAAGGTTATTCTTAGATATGACTTAAATGAAAAAATACTTTTATCTTATTTATTATTCTTGACATGCAGTTGTTTGTGTTAACTGAAGAAAATTTTCTGGCAAATTATGAATAATCTCATTGATTCGTGGGTTTATCTAAATACAGGTTCAACCATGTTGTACTGGGGTTTGTCAAAAAATTACAAAAGTGTTTAACTTTCGTTTTTGATCAGAACAGCGAGATCGCTGGCGTACTATCTATAATGAACTAATATAGTCAACAATCAGAACATCCATGGCTCAAAGGGATTATGGTGAAGCATCTGACAAATCATCGATAGTGCTGTTCTTGTTAGACAGCCAATTCAGAGCAATGAAATTAAAATTGAAAAACTCAAGTAAAGGTATAGTTTGAACTTCTGATATTTTTTTCAAATCTGTCCAAATATGTTCGGATTATCAAAACTACTCATCTTTTGCACCATTTCTTAATTTAACATGGAATTGGAGTTGATATATTTTCATTAATAAACTTACATGAAAAATTAAGTTGTGGAATGGAGTCATAAAAATCCACATGATCATCACCCAGATTTTGTATTGTAAGCATTCTAGCTATATCAACCTAAGTTAATCACTTGGGATGGGGTAGTGAATGGCGTGATAGTCACTTTTGGCAAATTTAAACTTATAGAATTCAAATGACAATTATAGCAATTTATAATAGAAGAGCAATTGCATTTAAAATAAAAAGAGTAAGGGAGAGAGATTGCAAACTTAAGATTTTGTAGTGCTTCAGTGTAGTCTGATCTATGTTTACTCTCCTTAAACTACCGAGTAAGAGTTCCACTAACCCATGACTTTTGAAGTCAAACCAAACCTCGGCATAGATTATTTTTAAAAACTCTAACTAATAAGGGTTCTACTAATCCACACCTTCACCTAGTTTCTGTTATTGTGTTTCTATGATTTTTATCCTGATTATTCAGAAAGAGAAAACTGTAGACTATGTGCATCCAAACACCTCACAAATGCCACATGATCCTGTCATCTAGAATGCTCACTTGCACGTGACGCTTGATCTCTGTATATAAGATCTAAACCTTCGTCTTCAACACTTTTTTTACCCAATAATGAAAATATCAGATTCTAGACTCTTCGATCAAAAACACTCTTCACCTAGTTTCTGCTATTGTGTTTCCTATGAATTTTTATCTTGGATTGCTTGAAGGTAATAGCAGAAAACTTACCAGAAGAAGACATCAAAGGGTTGAAACAAATGTTTTCCAACATGGACACTGATAGAAGTGGTCTAATCACTTATGAAGAGCTCAAAACTGGATTGTGTAGTCTGGGAGCCAAGCTTCCCGACTTAGAAATACAGGTTTGATGAAAGCTGGTAAGAATCCATTTTACTTCCTCTATCACTAACCCTTATTGTCAGTTTTTTAGACATGGAAAGTAATCAGTGATCTAGAACCTCATTACTTCTTCAGTAGATAATTTGTTAATAGTTGAGTTTAGTCCCAGAATAATACATTTAAAAAAATCATTCCAATACGTTTTTTAAAACAATGTCCAAACTAGTGCGAAAACCATAAGGCACTTCAATGCTTAACTTCAAGATTAAAACCGCAGTCAAATAACCACAATTTTAATTTGAAAATTAAAACCATAGTCACTAATTATGGTTTTAACTAAAAAACAATCTAGTCACTGAATCACGTTTTGATGAGAACGCGCTTAGTTTAGATATTATTTTCAAAACTATAAAATTAAAAGTATTTGAAAAAATAGCTATTCTAGGACAAAACTCAAAATAGTTGTTAATCATTCGTATTTTCTATGTCAGGCTGATGTTGGATCAGAATGGAACTCTTGATTATACCGAATTCATTACTGCCACTATGCAGAGGCATAGACTTGGGAAAGAAGAGAACTTGTTCAAAGCTTTCCAGCATTTTATCAAGCATGATAGGTGAGTAGACTCATCTCTCCTCTAATTATACCGTGAATTCATGAATGCTTCGTCAATAGGATAAACAATGCTTTATTCTTTCAAACAGATTGGTGCCTGGAACCTTTCATTTGTCTCAATTACCTTTGACTTCTCTGGCTCCCCTTTGTCTGTTTTACTTTTTCAAGGTTTATAAATAATATAGGAGCTGAAGCAAGCTACGGCTAAGAATGGAACGCTGATGAAGCCACATGAAGTAATCAATGAGGGATACGATAAAGTGTTTAGGTCTGTTTGGGTTTCTGTTTTGTAAAACTTTTTTCCTGCTCTAAAAATAATGGAGAACAAGGGAAACAAGAAGAACACGGTTGGTTGAGTTTTTTTTTTTTTCGAAAAACATAGAGAACGTAGGGGTGTAAATGAGTCGAGTCGAGTTGATACAGAGCCAAGTTCGAGCTCGACTCGATTAAAAAATTTGAAGCTTGAATTCGATCGAGCTTTGTTTTAGATGTTTGAAACTTGACTTGAAACTCGATAAAACTTGAATGACTTAAAAAATTAATAAATAATTATATGCGAACTCGACTTGACTCGAAATCAACTCGAGTTCAACTCAAAATTGACTCAAGTTCGATTAAGCTTGTGAGCAGCTCAAGTCAAGTATTGTAATACTTGAACTCGACTCAACAAGCTATTTGAGCTCGACTCAATTAACTCTGATTCAAATTTGAGCATTTTACGAGTCGAGGTCAAGTAGCTCACGATTAGTTTGACTCGTTTACACAACACTAAATTCAAGGATGTGTTTTCAAAAACTTTTCTCCAAAACAGGAACTAAACAAGCCTTTAATCTTCTTCTACTGCATCCCAAGCATCTTTTACAACCATTCATTTTATTTCTTTAGTCCTCTAAACCCAAATCATAATGGGGTTTATGGTGTAGGATGGAAGAAATTAGCTATGAAGAGTTCAGGCTATGATGAAAAGGGTTCTTAAGATGCCTAGTTGCTATGAAGACTTTAAATTGCTTATTATATTTCTGTTTCAAAATAAGATGTGAAACCCTTACGTATCTGTTGCAGGCAAACGATGTGCTTGTTCCTAATATTAAATAAACTGCTTCATTACAACTATATATGATTTCAAAAGTGTATTTAGGGTTTATTTCATTTACATCCTGAGGTTATAATTAAATATACTTAACCACTTTTAGTTTGAAATTTAATCAAACATCTTTTCTTATCATTCGTTTTTTATTACACTTTAATTTTAAGGTAATAAATTATTCTCACTTAGACTCAAACTTGAGACCTTCTCCTTACATCTTGTGTTTGTTTGAAAGGATGAATACTCTATCTTTGTTCTTAGTTTTTATTCACTTTTCATCTCACTCATGATGGGGAAATACTTGATGAAATTTAATTAAAGTTTAAACTTTATGTGGCTTAGAGGTATTTAAATAAAAGCCATATGTGAGGTAAATGAAATTAACCCATATATATCTCTTAGGCAAATTTATTTTTTCTTTTATAAAAATACCGTGAATTAATCATCAATATATAAGAGAATTTGTAAAAATAACAAAAATAGGAAATACTAAGTTATTCCAATGGTCTTTAAGTAATATATCCATTGCATGGTTTGTATTATATATATATATATATATACACATATATAACACTCAATTAGATCGAATTTGGATATAAGGTGATTAAAATTAATTGTTTATTAGATATTTATTTTAATCCGGTATTTCCCGGTCGAAAGTGGCGCGCTTTCTTTAAGACAAAGACCCTTCACGTTCTCGTTAATTACGGAATTGACCCAAGGACAAGATATAAACGACTCCAGTTAAAATCCCATCGAACGATGAGGATTAGAGGATGATCTCGCTCCACTAACTCCATTTCTTGTTTCTCTTGCCTCCCATACTTCACAGTCGCTTCTCCTCTTCCCCGAACCCTAAATCGAGCTCTAGTGTTTCTTTTAGAATCTTTAGGAGCTTGTTCTTATTCCACCGACAGAACCTCATGTATCTGTTGGTGGCTTCGGAGAATCAGAAACTAACATGCCGGAGTTCGATTGGAGGAGACAGTGGTTGACGTCAATTCCAAATCAGGAAAACTATACCGATTCTGGATTTCTTCACGCATAATTGGTATGCTAGGCCAGAGTGCAATCGAGCAGTCAGGTTTAGCTTGTAAGCGTTAATGGCAGGATTGTTTGATAAGGTAAGCTTCATCCTGTCGAGTATATCTTGATACGCATTCAGGAAGTAAAGTTGGATTTCTCCTTGTCGTGTTTAAGCACATAAACCATGAATGCCGCATGGACAAAAAAAATATAAAGAAGGGAACTGGAACCGTGTTGCATGGTTTGGTTCAGGTCATATTTAAAGAGGAAAAAATGTTTTCCAAATTTCTTGTCTTCAGTTTTATGAGGTACTGTTTTGAAAAGTTTGAAAGACATCATATTTCTTTATTTTCCAAAGTAGAAGATCTTAACTCAACGAAGTATATTTTATCTTTGTACTTTCTTTGACAAAGTTTTCAGTGTCTAAAAGCTCAAATCCACAAATAGTCTGACCAACTCTTCTTTTCTTTATTCAGTCAGGCCTAGGATTCACGTAGTTTTGGCATTGGTTTGAGTTGAGAATTGATCGCAACTCACTTTAGACTTGAATGGATCTCCATTTTTGGGACTTGGTTGACTTTTTTTGTATTTTTTTCTAAAAAAATTGTAGCTGTTTTGTATTATTTTCATCTCCGGAAGTCTGAGGGAGGGAAAGGGAAAAATAGAGGGGGAAAAAAAGAATAGAAAAGGGAAGGGAAAATTCTTTTTTAAGATGAATAATTTGTTTATATGTTTTTTAAACTCATTTCATTTATTTAATTTAAGATTGTATAATTTGAAAATGAATAAATTTAGAACCATTTTTAAATATATTATTTCTTTCATAATTTTCATAGTAAGTAATAAAATCATATTGCCAACTCCATTTTGTGGTGACTGCATACGTTTCCTGCTGATAGCAATCCTCTCTCACAAACACACTTTCTCTCTCTAGAGCTAGTGCATCCAACCAAGTCCTGGACAAAGTATAATACACACAAAAAAAAACTCTAATATATAATTTCTACCTGTTTGTTTAGTATTTTAATCCTATAATAATTTTTTTTCTAGATTGCTTGTTTATGGCATCTTTAATTTGGGCTGATAATGTAGATCAGTTACATATTCTGAGCAGGTTTCCCATGTTATAAGAGCCGGGGACAAGGTTAATTGCACAATATCAGAGTTGCAACCCTTAAGGGCTGGTTTGGGAGTGATGGCAATTCCTTTAGATATAGCTTACGAAGATGAACATGTACTGGTGGTCAACAAACCTGCACATATGGTGAGGGTCTAATTATGTTCCAATTTGAGTTTCGGTGTTGCACCTATTTTTCTGTTTAGCATCAATCAACACTGACCTATCCAGAAGTATATACAAGTTCTGATGTAAAAAGCATTATCGTTGTAATTACATCCTATGGTGTTTGCATGTGGTTGCCTAAACTACAACTGTGTCCCAAACCCTTGTGGGAGCAGAGCTGGGGCAACCTGCAGTAGTAAAAAAAACGAAAAAGAAAAAGAAAAGAAGAAGAAGATATTATGTGGACTAATATATTTGATTTCTCAGGTTTAGTTTCTTTTGATGGTTTACATGACTATGCTTTTTCTTTTTAAAGTAATACTATTATTGACATACATGTCATCAATTTTTTTTTTACTGTGCAATATCACTTATCCATCAGCCAGTTGATGAGAAAATTGGATCAAGTAAAAGAGCATAAGTTTGACATGTTTATGGATCATGCTCCATTGGTTTGTAAGAAATGAAAATTTGCATCAATGGTTGTATCAGGAATAATAGATAAATGGAAGTTTCTGTTTCCTCAACCTAAGACTGAAAAAATATTAGACTCTCTCTCTCTCTCTCTCTCTCTCTCTCTCTCTCTCTCTCTCTCTCTCTCTCTCTTATTAACTAAATGCTATAAAAAAATTGATGGAGTATCTGTGCCCACTATTCTGCATTCAATTTCTATAGAATGCTTAGAATTATGATTCTAATTGCACTTTCAAGCATATTTTAGAAATTTGACCTTTTGGGAGCAAACTGTGATAGTTTACAATGTTTTGCCAAATTATAATTCTAAGAATTTTTTGTATAATACAGTTTCCATGTTGCCACAATTCAGAGGAAAGTTTTTAGTGTCAATTGTCTCATCCTGGAAAGTATTAGACACAAAATCTTACAACTGAAAGATCTGTTACCAACCTGAATTCCTAGGTGCCACAAGCCCGCAACCTCTACCAGGACATAGTTGTATGTTCTTAGGTTACACATGTATCAGGCCTCCCAAATTTTAGTTTGTGGCAGTTATTTCTTATGACTGGATCTATTATGAACAAAATGTATGTGATTTTTGGTTTCTGAGAAGAAAATTGGGGTGCAAAGGAAATTTGGAATCTCAGAACAATTCCAAGTCCTATTTGTAGTTTTGGTTGTTAGATTTCTAATTTCGATTTCTATTCCTTCATCTTCTTTGTAATCAAGTGGAACATCAATGAATTGAAACTTAAAAAACTATGATCATTATCAACTTGGCTTGATATTCTAACATTGTTTATGAATTTTTCTTGGTCATTCAGGTTGTTCATCCTGCACCTGGCAATGCTAGTGGGACACTTGTAAATGGTATTCTTCATCACTGCAGTCTTCCGACTGTTGCTTTGCCAAACAGCGACTCTGAGGAAGATGATATTTCTGATGATGAGTTCAATAGCTTTTCTGTGGGCCAGAATTGCAGCACATGTGAAACTTCTATTCGCCCTGACCAGTACAGATTGACAGCACCAGTGGATTGCTGGTTGTTGCAAAGGTATACCCCCAACAGCTCCACTACCAGAAATTAGTTACTGATTCCGAATTCACACTCTGATCATGAGTATTTAGTAACTGATTCCAGAATTCTGATTTATCCCTTTCAGGTGTGTTATTTTATGCAATATTTCTAATCTTGTTGTACAATGATGACAGGATGAACATTCTCATGCCCATTTATCTGAACAGTTCAAACTACACACCATCCACAGAGTATACTTTAGTATTACATCTGGAGTACCCACTCCTCTTTCTGGACGAGTAGAAATCCCAATAGGTCGTGATCCAATTAATCGAATTCGCATGATTGCTGTTCCTGGACCTCGTAACTCTGGACAGGTCCGTCATGCTGCCAGTAGGTGATTCATGGACCTCTTTCTTTCTTCATTCCTACCATACTAGTTCAGAAAATTCTTAAAAGGAGAGGGTTTTATGCAGTGGTACTCATGTGCAATTTCATGAAAGTTTGTGTAATCTGTGACTCACTGAGATTTTATGGTATAGAAAAATTCAAGATGTAATTTCCTAAAAGCTCACACAAACTGTCATTCATTGAGTCTAAGTAGCATATAAAAACTCAAGATGTCTTTTACAATCAACCTTATTTTTAGTTTGCTAATCTCACACGACTGAAAATTGAATGTTTGTTAGCTTATAGGTAGTACTGTTTCATGGCAGTACTCTCTAATAAATGAGTATGGTCACCATCCAAGTGATGAGGTATCGGTGGTACTGTTTCATGGCAGTACTCTAATAAATGAGTATCACCATCCAAGTGATGAGGGATGAGTGTTTTTTATGATGTTATGATCCCGTGTTCACCAAGCTTGTTGAATATTCATCAGGTATAAAGTTATTGAAATACTTGCTGGTGGTGGTTCTGCATTGGTTGAGTGGAGATTAGAAACTGGGCGAACTCATCAGGTATTGCATTGTTTCCGATTCTGAAGACTTAATCTAGATGTTTAATAACTGCATCTGTTGCTTAAGTGGTACTGTGCGCCTGTAAAAGAATCACTAACATATTTATGTTCCAACATCATCATTGTATTGTTTTTATGAGCAAAAAATTGGTCCTGGATCCCAAAACAAAGGGTTATTATGCAAATATTTTTCGCCCCTCTTCCCTATAGCCATGTCTTTATGAGAATCAGTCTGATGGCTTCAGAAGCAGAAAGACTAAATTTACAGACTCCAATTAAAGGGGACTACTGCTATTCATCAACAATAGAAAGTATGTAAGTACTGACAGGTCCAGCTGTGGAATCATCCATCCTAAAATTGAAGCCTGAGATTCAGTTGAAAACATTTTTTATCTGGCCGGACAAAACCTGTCGGCCTAATACTAAAGCATCTAATGGCCTTTTTATTCATGGATGAACCTGTTGGTTCTTCTTGATGAAGTGAGCCATGGACATCGGCTTCCTGGGTGATTTTTGTTACTAGGAATGTAAATAACCCGGTCCAACTGGCGTAGATATGTCACTTTCTGGGGCCTAAAGGGGCTCTCATGGCTTTAAACGATCTACTGTGCTGAGAGAGCCCATCCTTATATAGCGTCAGAATTTTTCCTCTATCTCGATGGAATGACAAATATTCTCCAATGCGTACATAATGTCCTCAAGTAGTTCCTTTGGGATCATGAGGTCAACCCACGTACAAACACCCTCTAAGGTGTCAAACAAACCCCCACATTGGGGTCATGGATCGGATCTAATACCATTTGTAATGACATAGTCCAACCATGTAGATATTGTCCGCTTTGGGCTTAAAGAGGTCCTCTCTGATAGGTATCCAAACCCAATAAAAGAGCCTAACCCAAAAAGCTACTTGTTAAAGCGATAACCCATCGCCATAAGCATTCACTCCACACTCTGCAGAACCGACGCGATCGTATCATTCCATACCCTTTGAGACACCGAACATTCGTGGACGGCATTCGCTCTGGGTGGCTCACACTCTGGCTAGCATTCACTCCGAGCTCACCTTTGGTGCACCGGATAACCCTCTTTTAGGGAGCCCTTTCCCAGGTGGCCCTCTCCCGCTATGCACCGGTTGGCTCTGATACTAATGATAGGTACCTAAGCCCAATGGAAGAGTCCAACCCAAAAGACTAGCCATTGGGTGAAAGAACCCATTAAGCATAAGTACTACTCTACACTCTTGTGTGGAACCGATGTGGGATTGTATCATCCTCACGGCTTTAAAATGTGTTTACTAGGTTGAGAAGAGCTCATACATATATAGTGTCAAGAAATTTCTTCCCTATCCAATGTGGGATATAACAAACACTCACAATACAGACACAACGTCCTTGTTGTGTCCTATGGGATTGCAAGCCAAACGAACCAATACCCCCTACGAGGCCAAGCAAACTACCTCACATCTAGGTCGGGGATAGGTTGTGATATTATTTGTAACAATCTGGCCCATACTTATATAGTGTTAAGAACTTTCTCCTATATCCAATGTGGGATGTGATAAGGAAACTATTGATTAGCAGTTTCAAACCTATCACATTTTCTGCTTAACACTACCCAGATTTGCTCTTAATGTAGATTCGTGCACATGCAAAGTACCTGGGAGTGCCTCTACTAGGTGACGAGATCTATGGAGGAACAAAGAACATGGCCCTGTCTCTGCTTCGGCCCAGAATCCCATCTACCTATCATGGTCAACTTGCACAGCTGGTTTCGGGATTGGATAGGCCTTGCCTCCATGCCGTGGCTCTTGGGTTAGAAGATACATCTTTTTTCCAAAATAGTTTTTCCTTATTTAAAATCAATACAAAGATGACATGATGTGAAGCAGTTACAACTTACTCCTAATTGTTTTGTAGGTTTAACCATCCAAAAACAGGGAAGAACATACACTTTTCTTGCCAACCTCCTGCAGATTTCTCTGAGATTTTGAGTTGGCTCCGTAAATGTAGTGCAGAGAAGGTAATTCCTCCCACTTTTAGAAATTCTAGTCTTCAATGATCCATACATCACTTCCAGTAGTCTCAACTTCACAATCTACCCATGCTCGCCTTATTGCATTGTGTTTCATGATTCAGCGATTTACATATGCTCTCCACATGGCATTCTGTTTTATCATTAGGGATACTGGTTTGGACAAATCTCACCTTGGCGCTAATGATGGTTCGGAATCATTATTATGTCTTACCATATTGTTGGCTAAACTTACTTCAATGCCCAGGAAAGGTCTGATATTGTATTTAGCTTCCCACTCGTGGCTGTCACAGGAGTTCAGTGATCATGCTTTTGACGAAGGAGGCATATGTGATTTCGTCACCTTTCTACTAACCCTTGTCACCCATTCTCTAACCTTACTACCTCTGTTGTCTGATATTCTGTATACCATCAAGCAAATTATACCAACCGAAAAATGCATTGACACAGGAGACCAGAGACCAGGACTTGGAATAGGAGATTCTAGATTCCATTGTCTTTTAATAATCCATATTTGATACCTTTTTTTTTTAGGCCCCTGTTGGGATCTGAACTTGAACCTCCCATAATCTCATCCCCATCCCTTACATCTTGAGTTGAGTTTTAAGGGGGGCTCACTATAAGAAATTACAGGGCAGTATGTGATTGCGGTTATATGATGTTTTCAGCTGGTAATTCCATGTGAAATTGATGGTCTTTACGAATCATTTCACAGTTCACGCAGTGAATATAAAGGCCCTTTGGTGGGAAATAAAAGCCGTGTGACTAATCGTTTTTACCCGAGGGGTACTTGCAGGTAACTAATTTAGTGCAAAGTAGTGCGATTATAAATAACTGCCAAAAAATATAAAACAACGGGATTTGAAAAGAGATAGTAGAAAAGCATTTTTTATTCTTCTTGAGAATAGTTTTTGAAAATAGACATCGTTTGGGTGTTTTTTGAATTTTCTCCTTGTCATTTGAATTAAGTGTTTTATGTGTTTTTCAGGGAAAAATTAAAAAAAACCAAACATGTTTTATGTGTTTTTGTTTTACAGAACAAAAAACGGATTTCAAGAATTGTTACCAAACTGGCTTCATTTCTTTTCTCCTTTCCAAAGTCATTCAATACGCTTAATTATTAACATGTTTTTTGTGGTATCTTTGTTTTTAGAACAAAAAACAGTTTTCAAAAGTATAACCAGTTGTTTTCGTCTTTTCTCCTTTTCAAATTCATTCAATACACTTAATTCTTATAATGAACATGTTTTTCGTCGTGTTATCGTTTTTAAAACAAAAAAATATTTTAAAAAATTGTTACCAAACTTCATTCATTTCTTTGCACCTTTTTCAAAAGTAATTCAATTCACTTAATTCAATACACTTGACGTTGGATTTGATGGCGTTGAATGGGAGGAGAAGTTCCCAATCTACGCCCCCAGAATTATAAATTCTTGCGGAATCGCAACATTTGAGCACTGTTAAAAATATATTCCCACGATCAGCTATCACCCATACATAAATTTTAGCAGCCAATGCCTCTAAAATAAGAAACTTACACGTCCAACATCAATGGCAAGCAGATGGGCATTACAAACCACAAAGTGATCGGATATATAAGAATTGAATCACATACCTTGTATTTAACAAATTTAACTTTCTTTTCTAGTTCACAGGGCTCAGGTGTCTCTTGCTGCACATGTTCAGACTTAACTCTAAAATTACATTATTACGGGCCATGGAAGCAAGTTTTTTTTTTTTTATTTCAGTACTCCGAATCTGAATGTTTGTTAGAAAAGAGACAGAAGCCCAAAAAAATTTAAAACAATAAGGCGCCTAGCTAGAGAACCGTTACATGGTAGCTTTCTGGGAGTTGCTGCAACTGTGTATGGTTTTGTAACTGAAATTTTAACATATAACACTTCACCCCATGACAAAAACTCACCCGCGATCATACTACCTGGAATTTTAATATAGATCCTGTCAAGAGAAAATAGTAAATGTTAAAGATCGATAATAAACATGTATTATGCTTAAAGCTACCACAACAGACATAATGGTTACGTCCACGCCTACCAGAAGACATGGAGAGGAGACACCTCTACCTAAGAAACTGTGTAAAATATCAAGATAACCCTAACAAAGTAAATGCCCTTCCTGTGTTAAATTCAAAAAATACATTCTCCAGAAACAAGTTCCAAACTGTAAATTCATAGGGTCAGGATTTGGAGCCATGTAGATCATTATTTTTTTCAGACTCAGAACAGCTTCATGGATTGAGGCTAATTTAGACTTTTTTTTAATTTGATAGGCAAAAGATAAGAAGCCATTCATTTTAAACTTTTGGCACAATTTTGGGAATGCTCTCCATGGAGCATTTTCCTAATGTTTCAGAACATATTCTCAGGGTCTGCTAAGAAACAATTTTGGTCCCTTACGATATATATGCAGGCGTAACAGCTCAAAGAACAAAACCATGATATAGTTATAATTCCAGGAACATCATCTCTGTGCGTCTTTTATGACCAGGAGCACCAACAGCCATTGTTACTTGGGCCACTATAAGTAATCAGACAAGCTATAATATCAAGAAGCTAAGTGAAGTGATTGCAGAAAATAATGGAATTTGCAACAAACTACAAATGATTCAGATATTACTGGCATATGTCTAGAGAAGACTGAGAAAAGCCTCGAAAAAGTACCCTGAACTTTATTAATTGATGGAATACGAAACAAACAACAAATGATTTCATATATTACTAATAAAATATAGGTTTAGAGAAGAACCTTAAAAGAATGCCCTAGGTTTTGTACTCCTCTACATGCATCCACTTTGTTGATGACCACTTGTTCCCTTTAATCACAGGGCAACCGCCTGCAATAAACCATGACAAGAATTGAACTCACATATTAGAAAATATACTTGATTTCTATGAGAAACAAACAAGATAACTATGAAGCAAAATGATCGAATGTTTTATCTTTCTGAAATATAAGACACTCCAAGAACCAATGTACATACTTGGTTTATGCATTTCCTAGATGGGATTATTAACAAGTACTAACCATGCAGACTCGAAGGATCTAGTGTGGCATCAGGCCTCATGCTCCAGAAAAGCAATGCATCACCCATCTTTGGTTTAACAGAAAGGCCCTTTTTACCACATTCAGATAACTCATTCCACCATGGCACAGAACTGAAATTTGCCTTGGCAGCTGGAAACACGGTCTCCCCACCCTCTTCAACATCTGACCTGTAGCAATAGGAAATAGATACATAAATAAATAAGAAAAAAGAAGCAAATTTGAATGCCATGTGAAGGGCACATATAAAACATGGCAGCAAGGGAGAATAATCTTACAGATACATAGGAGCCGTAGCTATCCGTTGACCCATTTTAGTGTTAAACTCATCAAGGAAGTAATCATAGTGAGCATCATACTTCTGCCCAACTTCATAGTGGAGAACCTGAAGTCCTTCTCCATGCTCTGTAAATTGTAATGTTAACTTAGATAAGTAACAGCTCATGTAAAGTGGAATGAGTATAAAATGGGAAAGTGAAATACACTCGCAAAGGATAAACCATGCACACAAATTGGTGGTAGCAAAGAACAGGACAAGATCAATAAAATATAAGAAAAGAAAAGAGGAGCCCAAAGTAAATAATATGTTACTCGAGGTATATAAATGCTGCTCTCCTAAAAGAAAAATAAAAAATTGGAAAACAAATCTCTTACTTTTGTAACAATCATGATACTGGCAAATGACTTAGTTTAAATATACCTTCAGAAAATTCATATTATAAGTTTCTACTAAAAAAATACAAGAGTAACATAGATACTGCCATAGTTTTAAAAGGCGCGCTTTAGGCTCAAGGCACAACCACTCCCTAGTTAAAACACCTCGCCTTCCAAAACATGCGTCTTATAGACTATAATTTCTTTTTTAAAAACTTTTATTCACCGAGAATTTCATATATATATTTATGTTAAATAATTTCACTACTTTTTTTGTTGAAATTTTCTTTAAATATTAGAAATCTTTAATTTTTTATCATTATAATCATACTTTGAGTCATAAATTATAAAATTGATAAGCATCCAAGGTCACATTTCACTTCACAAAAGCCCACGCCTTAGGTGTGCCTTTAGCATCAAAGCTACCCCCAAAGACCTTTGAGCCTTGCGCCTTTTAAAACAATGGATACTAAAGCTCCCTTAATGCTAAGCTAAGGCATTATTCATGCAAATAGAATAAAAAACCTAAATTTAAACATTGAGTGAGTGAGTGAATGAGAGAGAGATAGAGAGAGAGCAGAATAGCATATGCGCATCTTGAAACCATGTGACAACCCTACAAAAAGAAAGAAGGGGGAACAAAGGAAAACAAGAAACAAAAGGATCAAACTAACCCTTTTACGTTGCCTTCTTACTGAGACGATTTAATGTTCTTAAGGGGGACAAAAAAGGAAACAAAAGGATGAAACCAGCCTTTTCACAATGCCTTCTCACCAAAGGAGTTAATGTTCTTAAAGGGGAAAGTTTTTGAAAACAGAAAATGAGCATACACAAGTCACAGGGAATTACAACATTTTAAATATGAAAGAAAAAAGGGAAGGCCATACCACATTACCACAGATAACAATTTCAGGACACATTGATGAATCCTACGAAGAATAATGAGCTTAAATTTGTTACATCTGATACACCCACTGTTGCAATGCCGATTGTATTGGTTGTCTAATGCACTAATTAATGACTAAGATATCTACAAGCATATGCCACTCTAATAGCAGCATTATAATTCACATGTGGAAACCATGCAAGCGAATGAAAACAATTGTTTCCAAGACTTGATTGACTACATGTTTGCCAGAGACTCGCTCTCTCCCAGAGAGTTACAGAACAAGCTTCAAAATTACCACACAATACCACAATTAGACAGAGCTTTAAACATAAAGTATCATGAGTTGAAACCCATTCAACTCTATGAAGAACAAATCAAAAACCCAATAACAGCTGTAGGTCCAAGCACTAATTGTGTTTATTTTGGACCACTAGGAAAGAATGGAATAGTAGAGCTTTTAAAAATGTTGAAAATAAAACCAAACAATCGAACAAACCTTGAAGTATATCTAATTTTTGGAGTAGATTAGAATATAGATAATTGATAGTTAAAGCAATCCATGTTGATTTCATCGACCAGCTAAACTTAGATAAATTTATAGTTGTTTTTACATTGTTTCCCTTGGCATCATTTGAACTTTTAGAATATAGATGAAATTTATAGTTAAACACTCCATGTTGATTTCATCAACTAGCTAAATTTAGAAAACCTTTGTATATATTATGTATATCTATATGCACCCTTCTACGAGGCGCTTTTAATATATTCTATCTTTGCCTATCAAAGAAAGGTTGCAGGTTATCTGATACTTGGTAGTATGGATGGTGAATCTGAGGTTCTTAGTGGTGCCATGTGTTTGTCATGTAATATCTTTAATTACCATTCAATGGAATGAAAGTAAAAAATTGCCTGGCAATTTTATCTGAAGAAAGAAATTCCAGGTTTTCCATATCATTATTTTGGTTCTTGTACCTACGGGAATGAAAGTGAAATCAGCTATTCTTTTCTCAATGTCCCTGATGATTTTATCTCGTCCTCTCTTCAAAAACATTCCAGAACTGGTACGCACCCTGCAAATATAAAGTGCAGAATAGCTTTAAATATGGGTATAAACTTTTATAATAACAATCCCAAGAGTAGAATAAAGCAATGCATTGTATATAAGAGAACAGAGGCTGTCATCTTCTATATATGACAGGATCTGCAAAAGTAGTAGTAGACTGCAGAATATGCAAACCTGCTATCTTTGCTTCGGCCGGTTTCACTATCAACAACGGTTGAGTTTTTCATATAGGGTTTTGCAAGACTTATCAGGTACTCACATTCTTCCTTGGACTGTCCAAAAAAGTACATGGGAGTAAATAATTCATCATTTTTAGAGATGTATAAAATAAGTAGAATAAATTTGATAAATATCTCAACAAATCGAAATCAATGTTAGACGGATAAAGGTAGACTGGGATCATAAAAGGCATCATAAAATTGTAGGCACATGACTTATCTCAACCAGACCCGTAAAGAGAGCAACCTCTTTACTAACTTATTGGCATGAACTCCAAGCATAATGTGATTTTATTGACTTATTGACAAAAATTTTTGAAATGATTGCCCCAACATTGTCAAGACAACTCTATTCCTCGCGTGGATTAGGAAAGCTATCTGATCCTACAGAAAAAGTTATTTAGTCTAACCAACCAAAAGGTGTGAGAACCCCTAGATCTATGCGACAACGCCCTCAAGTTCAGTGCCAAACACTTGACTGCCAACCATAGGACAGCAATTCAAGAAGCACACAATTGCTTGTACAAACTTAAAAAAGTGAAAGAAAAACAAAAATTCTTTCAGTTGCCATATTTTCACCAGGAAATGTTTCCTTTCAGGCATATTCATTCAAATAGTTGGCATCCATTAACATTTACATCAAATCCAGCTACAGAATCGCCATCCAGTACCACAGAAAAAAAAATTTCACATAAAATACAAAATGCAGTCCCATTTGGGAGATCAAAACATTGACTAGTCACCCTGATTGCAAAGAATCAAGGATTGGGCACACCAAGGCCACAATCAGAGCCATATGCCCTTCAAATTAAACGCAAGATGATTGATCTTCCAAAACGGAAAGAAAAATAAAATATGGAGAGGAGCATTTACCAAGAAATTGTGATAAATGAAAGCTCGAGGCTCCCAGGAGACGATTTCCGTCCACTGCTCTCTATACAATCCTTCACCTCTGCGATCACATAAAAACCGCACGAATCAATAACAGCCAAGTCTCGAACAGATAAGTTTCTGAATCACAACAAATCATCACCTATCGAACGTCTTGCGCCTGAAGGAGCTCAGATCGTTGGCCGCATCGAATGTTCCTGCCGACCGGCAAAGAGAGACGATTCGAGCGAAGCATGAGCAAGAGCAACTGTTGGCATAAGCAGCAACAGAAAAGAACGCGAGCGCGAATGTCGACCACCTCTTGCCATGCCCCCTAGAATACCTCCCTTTCGCCATTGTTGAAGCTCCAAACCCTAGCTTTCAATCCAAGAAACCTCGTCGTCCACGGGAGAGCTTTTGCGTCTGAATCTGATGATTTTGAATAAGCAGCAGCTCTGTACGCGCCCCGCCGGGTCATTTTAAAGCGCAGCGCCCATTGATGTAAGTATCCATTTTGGTAGAATGTTAAATTACTAAATAACCCTTCCATTCTTTTGGTCGGACTTTGAAATGGAGGGGTTTTCGGTCAATTTTAATATGCTGTGGCTTGCATTCGGCGGCTGCGTGACTCGGTGTGGGCACGTAGTTTTGGTGATGAGACTTGGAATTAGAAGGAGGTAGGTAGTCTTTCTCTTGATTTGTTTGGCTGCAGCTAATATCCTATTCTAGTGGTGGATTATGAAATTATAATCTAATGCAGGAAATCCCAATACTTTTTTTTAATATACTTTTAGCATCAATATAGTAAATTTTTTAATATCTTAGCATCGATAATAAAAGCTGTTAAATTAGGGTACAAAGCTTTGAAGAAGTAAAAACAAGCATGCTCTTATGCGATAACGCGATGATGAGCTTTTCTGCAGCTTTATGCGGCATGAAAATGAAAATCTCAATACTTGATTTGTTCTGGTTGCTATTTTATCGTATTTTCATAGTTGTTATTTTATGGTATTTTCATTAAACAAACAAGAAACACATGTTTGAGGATTGGGATTAATTCATTAATCATCGGTTCCAAATTTTGAAAAAGCTTCAAATATTCAACTTTTTATGTTTCGAGTTAATTGGAATCAATCAAATAGATACTTTTGTTACGGGAAAAATAATTTTATTGAAAACTTGTAATATATTGATAAATCTAAGATATCAATTACTAAAAACCATATATAATGAAATTATATATAAGTTAATAATATATCATCCCGACATATAACACATAAATTTATAATTAAGTGGTATAATATTCTGTTCAGTTAACACTAATATATGTGTGTATCTTTGATTGGATGGAGTTTATATTTGGATCGTTCGCACGTAAATAAAGCGCCGTAATAAGACGGCCGAGAAAAAGCATTCTGGTATATGATGGCCAATAAAATCGTATTTAGCGATAAAAGCGGCGATACTTGTAAAAAGCGAAGATAAAGCGCAAATTTTTTGAAAAAATCATTTTATTGAATAAGAAAATTAAATAAAGATATATAAATGAGTGATTTCAGGATAAAATAATAAAAATAAAAACCATTCTTTTGTTACTTGAGAAAAAAGAGCTAAAAAAGAACATGATAAAAAAAAAAGATGAGAGGGCGACTAAAGGGTTTTTCTCATACTAAAGTAGATGTAAACAGGTGAAGTTATGTTTTGGGAGTTCAAATTAAAAGATTTCATAGAAATTGAATATAGTTTATTTCCGGTTATGTTGTTTTTATAAAGAGTATCTTGAAAATTGTAGCCAGGTTATTGCTGATCAAAATTTTATTATTTTTATAATTTTATGTGTATTTGTTTTCTTTCTTTCTGTTTTTTTTAACAGGGGACGTTGAGAAAGTCGTGGGATTTAGTTTTGTTGAGAATTTGATGAATGGTGAGGTGGAAATAGTGGTTGCATTGTGCATGAAGTTTGAGATCTTGGTTTGATTGATTGAATTTTGTGGCTTTATTTTACATTATTTCTCACACACCAAATACCGGGGTAGTGGTGATGGAAACCAAGTGTGGTCTTCCCCTTACCAAATACCAAGACTTAACCAATTATATTATGTTTAAAACTTATAAACAAACAGGTAGCAAATTCAAACATCTTCAATAATCGCTGTTACTGCCCTTCTGGAATGTTTTTTTTTTTTTTTTAAATAAGGAGAACAAGACACGTTTGGTTTTTTTTTTTTTTCCCGGGAAACAAACAAAAAAGTGAAAAACAAAACATTTAAATTCAGACAACACAAAACATTTCAATCCAGACAACACAAACCCTATTTGGTCCCTGTTTTAAAAAAAATTGCTATTGAGAATGGCTTTTGAAAACTTAGATAACACCTACTGTTATCTGGAAATTGATCTCATTCTCGGAATTTAAGGTGTTTTTGTGTTTTGTGTATTTTTATTTTCACAAAAGAAAGGGAAGTATGTTTGAATACTGATTTTGAAAATATATAGAACTCTATTTTAATGTTTTGTGAAAACTATATTTATTATCTGAATTTAATATTCTTGGTGTTATTCATATTTTTCAAAATAAAATAAAAAACTGAGAAATAAACATTTTCGACATATTTTCTTTATTCTCCTTATTTTTTTAGAAAATAAAACGGTTTTCAAAACAAGTGGCAACCAAACAGGCCTTAAGACTTAGTTCTCTTTCCGGTGTTTTCTCCAGGTTTCCATTCCTCTCCCTAGATTTTCTCATCAACCGATTAGGGCTTCCAGTTCTCTTCCTCCGTCCGCAAATTTCATCCCGTTTATAAACATCAAAAGTTAAATCGAATCAGAAAAACATAATAAGACTCAGTTTTCTTCCCTTCAATTTTATTAATAACCAAACAAATCATTAGGGTTTTCCAAACCCATTCCACATCCAAAGCAAAATTCCTATAATGATATTAAGTTCATAATCCCAATTTTACACATACAGGTACCGGAAATCAACGCCGATCTCGATCTCTCCGTTCCTTCTTGACCTGCTCTTTCTGCTTCTCGACGAGCTTATCTATGGCAGATTGCACCGCATCTCTGCCTCCGATAATCAGCCGAGTGATAATCTCCGGATCCTTCTCGAATCGCGCATCTTCGAATTCTTTCCGCGCATTTTCTCTGAGCACGTCGCACCAGGAACGCCTCGGGAGTCCGGCCACATGAAGAATCGGGTAGCTCGGAGAATATCACGGTACAGACTCAGTGCCTCCCGCCGAGTGCTGGTGAGTCGCCGCCGTGTTGAGATCTCATCTTCTTCATCGTCGTTGCTCTTCTCCTTCTTCACTATGTGTCTCTCTAACAGTTCCTCCACAGTGTCTGGTCCTTCGTGAAGGAAACGCCTCTGTAATTCAATGTTATTCCTGGTCATCTGGTTCAGGAATTTCGCGAGGTTTCGACATTTTCCGACCTTCATCGCTTCTCGTTTCCTCAGTCATTCTCCCTCCCTTCCCCCTCTCACCCTCTCCAGTATCTTATTTTCATAGCCACGTCGACATAAAAAAAAAAAAAAAAAAAAAAAAAGTATTCGATCAAGTAAGCGAGCCCGTGAAAATGATGGATTTGGCCCTAAATAGGCTAAAAAATGCACGGAAAGGCCCTAAACAATAACTTGGTTTGCCCTAGAGTTTTGTCCCAAAATAGTGTTTTTAAAATAAAAAAAATATCAATTCAATATAAGTTTGAAAAAAAAAATATCAAACTAATGGTTCTCATCAAAACCGTAGCTGATTGGCTACGGTTTTAAATTATTTAAAATAATTAAAATTATAGTACATGACAATTTTAATTGTAGGATCTGTTTATTATCTTGAAATTAAAATATATTAAAAAATATTTCA
The DNA here is from genome assembly GCA_016808115.1 of Tetrastigma voinierianum. Lineage (NCBI taxonomy): Eukaryota > Viridiplantae > Streptophyta > Magnoliopsida > Vitales > Vitaceae > Tetrastigma > Tetrastigma voinierianum. The sequence goes on along the minus strand of JAEQBH010006527.1, from coordinate 16,174 downwards.
ATTTATTTTTTAAAGTTTTTTTATACAATTTTCAATTTTAAAGAATAAATTATAATTAATTACTATAATTTTAAGCACTATTTTTTCCAATTTTTCTTAGAAACTTCTTCCTATTGTTTTCATTTATTTATTAAAAGAGAATTAAGTTAAGGGGGCTTAGCTGTATTTATTTGAAAATTTAAAATAAAGGCTTTTAAAGCCCAGCGCGTATGCCGTGATTTAAAAAATATTTGATATAAAATAAAAGCTAAATTGATAAAAAATATCTGTACACAGATACTTACATCAATAGTACCCATTATCAATTTAATTTTATTATTTAATTGGTTTTATGTATAAAATTTAAAATAAAATGAAAGTGCCCCCATAACTTAGTTCTCCCTTTTTATTTAAAAAAGTGGTACTGTGGGACAAACTCTTTGCCCTTAACCCTACTTTCTCTTGCACGAGACCGTGAATTCTGAAACGCCGAGAAACAGAGTGACCGTCAATGGCGTTGGTGAAGAAGTCAAGGGCGCTTTTTTCTGTTTCGCGATACAGTCTATCTCCACTTTCCCGACATAGCTTTAAACTCTATTCTTCGTCTTCTTCAGAAGCTGAAGAAGAAGAAGAAGAAGTAAAGGATAGTGGTGTAGGCGTTGTTAACCTCGTATTATCCCCGAAGAGCCTAGCCGCGGAAAAGAAGTTTCATTCGCTGATCAAAAACCACCAACGCAAAAACCCTAACCCTGATCATCACTCTCCAAACCCTAACTTTGCTATTCCTGGTCTGAGCTTCGACCTTTCCCAAGCCTCCTCCGCGGATTCCGTCTCCCCCGCCATCGTCCGCCGCGTAATTGCGGCGGGCGCCACTTCCCACGGCATTCCCTTTCCCCAAACCCTGGCGTTCTTCAACTGGGCGACGGGCGCCTTGAAGGTTGGAACTTTCTCGAGCCCTACATGGAGATGATTGATCTAGCCCGAAGGTACGAGAGATTTGATTTAGCGTGGCAGTTGATCGATTTGATGAAAACGCGAAACCTAGAAATCCCGGTGATACGTTCTCCATCATTCCGGCGGTATGTAGGGCCGGATTGGCTGCGGAAGCAGTTCATGCACGTTCAATCGTATGGAGGACTATGGCTGCAAACCGGATGCAGATCGCATTCTCCGTTGTGATCGGCATTCTATGTAAGAAGAGAAGGGCAATGGAGGCTCAGTCCTTTTGATAGTTTGAAAAGTAGATTCGAGCCTGATGTGGTTGTGTACACTAGCTTGATTCATGGCTGGTGCAGAGCAGGCAACATTTCAGAAGCAGAGAGAGTTTTCAGGAAATGAAAATGGCTGGAATTCAGCCCAATGTGTATACATACAGTATTGTGATCGATGCATTGTGCAGAAATGGACAAATTACCCGCGCCCATGACGTTTTCGCAGAGATGATCGATGTAGGGTGTGATCCAAACGCCATCGCTTTCAACAATGATGCAGTTCATGTCAAAGCAGGTCGAACAGAAGGGTTTTGCAGAGTTTATAACCAGATGAAGAGGCTTGGCTGCCCCGCGATACCATCACATGCAATTTTCTCATTGACCTCATTGCAGGGTTGACAATCTTGAAGAAGCTGTCAGGTTCTTAATTCAGCAGTCAAAGAAAAAGTGCAATCTAAATGCATCATCTTCAAATCGATCTTCAGATGCATTTCGAAACTGGGATATCAATAGCGCCCACCATGTTTGCAGGATGAAGGACCTGAAATGTAAACCCAACACAGTAGCATACAACACTGATACGGATCTTGCTGTCTCGAAATCAACCGACATGGTTCTCAAGCTGAAGAAGGAAATGGATGGCAATGAAATTGAGCCTAATGTGAATACTTATCGGATCATAATTTCAACATTCTGTGGAATTGGGCATTGGAATAATGCATACAGATTCTTTAAGGAGATGATTGAGGAGAAATGCTTGAGGCCAAGTCTGCCAGATTATGAGATGGTGCTTCAGCAGCTGAGGAAGGCAGGGCAGCTAAAGAAGCATGAGGAATTGGTGGAGAAGATGGTGGATAGGGGATTTGTTGCTCGACCCCTGTAGACATCTATAAATTAAATCAATTAAACTGTGATTTGCTCTGTTGTCATTTGTTTTGGGTCATTCAAAATTCTGGGCCCTGCATGAGAGAATAACGATGTATTTGCAGCTTTTTGGAACTCATTGTGGATATTTATTGGCAATCGATTTGAAAATAAATTAGTTCTTTCCCATATGGGCTTCTCTTCTAAGTATATTGTTTGGTATTCCCAAGGTCGTTTGCAGTCAGCACCCAGTTAAACTGAACAGTTCTTTGGCGTGTCAGGATGTCTTTCTTTTCTGCCAATTACATCAGCATTTCCTGTTATTTATTTGTTTTTTGTTTTCCTGTTTTTATTTATTTGTTCTTGTTTTTTTTTTGGTGTGGACTTGATTATTATTTGCACTGCCACATTTCTAACTGAGGACCTAACAACTCCAAAATGCTCAGGATTCACTTTTGGCAGCTAAAGCATATATCAAGGGATTAAGGAGGTTTCTTGCCATCAGCTAAGGATAATATATATAAAAATTGCCAGCCAGAAGAAAGCTGGTGAACGACTTTAAAACCAAAATAAATGTTTAAAAAAAAAAAACACACAAAGAACTCTTTTTAAAACATTTATCAAACTAGTCTTTTTATCAAACATTTTAATTGGAGATTTGAGAAAATTAACCTTAAAACCAAAGTTGATGAATATAGTTTTAAGGTTAATTGGTTTTAAAGTTAATTTTCAAAATCCCTAATTGATATGAATGCGATTTTTAGAGCATAAAGACTAGTTTTGTAGGTATTTTGAAAAGTCATTTTTTTAATGTAGTTAATTTAGTATCAAAGACATTGGTCTTTTCCAGTTTAGTCAAATTCTGTGCAGATTGGTTGTTCATTGGCTGAACGTAAAGTCGTCCTTTAGGCATGAGTTCAGAAGTCATGAAAACTGTTACTGGGCCAAACGCTGTGTTCCAATGCAAATGAGTCTTATTTGGCCTTCTAAAAGTCCATTAAAAGGTGTACGCCTCATAATTATTCTGGTGCACTATAAACAAAGAGCTTCAGTTAATGAAGAATCGAAGATATCATTGAAATATATTTATAAAAATAAAATGATAGTCAAGCAAATACACAAGCCAAAACCCCTCAGTAAAAATAATAACCACCTCAAAAATATATTTCATAGCAACTTCTATGATTTTACATACAGTTCTTACAAACCAAAAACAAAGAAAAAGAAAGAAAAAAGAAAAAGTAGAAACATGAAAATCAGCCAAGTGTCAATCAGATTGCTGCAGCAGATTCTTTCCATTACAACCACTAAAACCATCTAACACCAAGTGAATTTTCTTCCATTTATGTTGGCATAGCTGATTAACACAGAAAAAAAAGGTGTTTTTACCATCCTTCAAGATGAGGGATAAGTCCTTCCATGGACCGACCAGCTTCACTCCAACATCAATGACTACATATCAACATTTCATCAGACCTTTCAATCTCTCAATCATGCCGCTCATCAAGCAGTTCTCTGTTTGTCATTTACAATTCCTATTGACCTCCATTCTTGTCACAACCAGCCTGCCTCCATTTAGCTGCAAAATCCATTCAATGGAGGATGGCATCAGGCTTTCACCCATAAAGACTATGGAAGGCAGAATGATTTGAAACCTTCTACAACCCAATGTGATTGTTCCCATGTGAGATAAACTAACATTTCCTACATGCTGTACAAGATTTAAAATCATGTATGATAATCTTAGGGTTGGTGAAATGATGGAAAAAGTTAGAGATTGTTGGATTCTTGTTTTTAAGCTATTTTCTGATACCAGCAGGAGAGCCCAAGAAAAGCGGGAGAGAACATGTATGGTTCCCATTTTTGTTTATTTATTTATTTTTATAAAAGAAAGCACGCCAAAGCCCATTTAAATTAGGAGAAGAAGAACAATTTTTTAGAGAGCAGAAATAGTGTTATACGTGTTTTATTATTTTTCGAGCGATTTTCAAAAACAAGAACCTAACATGCCCTTAGAATCTAGTCTGGGAACCCAAATAACAAACAGAGCAAAATCATTTAGATATCATTAGGAAAAAATCCATAAAGAACCTAGATATTGCAGGGATACAAACTATGCTGACACACTTTAACCCACTTAACAACCATTATATATATATATATATATATATATATATATATATATATATATATATATATACCATACCACCACTCTTTCATATATATATATATATATATATATATATATATATATATATATATATAATTTTTTTTTTTGATCGGTAAATAGCGTTATATAGATTAAAGAGCACGAGGTTTTTTTTTTTTTTTTTTTTTTTATCGGTAAAGGTATATAGATTAAAGTTGCAGTCTTTCAAGAAGGAGTAAGAGAAGGATTTAAGAAAACAGGCGCTCCACTCTCTTTTATCACCCCATGGAACAAAATACTATAAGCCAATTTAGAAGTTATATTATTTATCTGACTTAGCCCCACGACCACAGGAAAACCTGAAAATGTTTTCATCCTGAAGCGGAGGATATAGTTCTCAGCCACTTATTCTTTCCATCCATGACGTCGAGGAATATCTGAGAGGACGCCCTCCACACTCTCTTAGTTTTTTAGGCACTAGCACTTTGCGAGAAATGAGAGATTAGCTGAAGCCGTCTTAGGGAACACCCGATTAAAACCGGGTAATGGCGAAGAGATCCCATAGCGCGTCTTAGCCCTCGAACAATGGATGAGCAAGTGGTCTACTGTTTCCTCATTCTCTTCACATAAACAACACCTGTTAACTAGGGGGATCCCCTTCCTCTTTGTTGCAGTCAGAAATGGCCTTTCTGCAGAAGGCACGAGCAAAAATCGATTTGGGGGAGCGATTGGGTTCAAGTGGATCGCGAGGAAATCGTGGGGAGGTACACCGACTACGATACGATGGTAGCGGCAGGAAGTCTGAGACTCCTTGATATGATCGGTCCTCTTGATCGGGCGTAATTTTTTGTGTGAAGAAGTGAAGGAGCATTTCCCGCTCTGCAAGTCTCGATCGTTAAAGATTAGAAAGGCGGGGACCATCCCCCTCCTCCCTTGAGGAATCGAGCATCACCACTTGCGTCTTTATGACGCCAGGTGAGCAAGTGGGAAATTCCATTGCCGCGACACGGTATCCTTGCACGAGGTCCTTCGAAGCTGACCTCCTACCATTTCCTGGGAGGGAAATGGAGTTTAGGAAAAGGTGAGCCATTCTTTTACGATGTGCTTTCATAAAGCCGGTACCATAGCCTCCTGATGTCCACACAGTGTTCCCGACTGACTTCCTCTCAATTTAGTCTTGATCTGGGTCTCGAAAAGTCCTCTCATTAGCCGAAGCCTTGACACCACTTACAGGCAGCTTGGTTATTGTGGAAGACCTAAGCACCCCCAACTGCCTACGCGTTTCTCTTTGTGAAACGGTGTTGGGATTGACCGGGTGGGGTTTCGCTCACAAATTACCACCACCCCCGAGAAAGTCTCTTTGAATCTTCTCGACTGGACGAACATTCTTGGGCATTCTAAACGGAGAGAGGAAGTAAATAGGAGGCTGAGCCAGTGCTTGAATAAGGGAGTAAGTCTCCATACATGAAATGTATTGTCTTTTCAGGAGGACAATCTTATTTCCTAAATGTTCTTGATAGAATCCCATGCTCCAGAAGCCTGTGGGAGCACAGGAGAAGGCAGAAGTACTTAGTGGGGAGGGATCGGGGCTCACACCAAGCTCATTGCTAACTCCTCCACGTTGTCCACCCTACCCATAGGGATAACCTCGCTCTTATGCAGGTTGATTTTCAAACCTGAGAAAGCTTCAAACCACATTAAGGTCCATCTCAAATACATTAACTGCTTTCGGCATTGGCATCACAGAAAATGATAGTGTCATCAGTATAATAGATGAGATATGACAATCTCCCCGCCATCTCCTACCCCCCAGACACACTTTTAGGAGATAAATTGCGCCCTGCCCATTTCTGCTTTGTAGACAATTGGGGCTTCCATTCAGATATGAGCAAATAGAGGCGAATGGGGATCCCACTTGTCTCGGGCCTCTCGAACTAGAAGAATCAGGAGGAAGAACCGTTAATCGAGGCGAAGCGAAGCGTTGGAATCTGTGGGTTAATCCGTCAAATCCATTTAGCCCGAGCCCCCATTCTCTCGAGCATCGTGACAAAAGTCCACACAGTGTAGTCGTAAGCCTTTTGATATCTAGCTTGCAGGATGATCCGCTCTCTTTCCACTCTAAGGATCAGTCCACGGCCTCGTCGCAGTGCTTGCGAGAATCTGCCTCCCTTCACGAGCGCGTGCGATCTTTGGGGGCCATGAGCTCAAAACCCTTTTAATTCTATTGTGATACTTTCGATAAAATTTTGTAAAGGCTACCAGTAGCGGTGGGTCTTAGGTCATGAATCCTCCACGGTTCTTCCATGGGAACGAACCAAGTAGCATTCGGGCTTTTCACGAGCGATCATTCGGGGAAGAATTCACAAGAATCCGCTGCCTCTCTTTCACAAAATCCCATTTGAAAGACCAAAAGCTAAGGGAAAACCATCGGACACAGGGCTTTGTCATCATTAAGCCAATTAACGCTAGTATTTCTTACTGAACATTTCTTCTAGCTTAGAGCAATGGTCTTCGCCCGATCAAATTGACATCAAGATGCGGGAAAGCGACCGCCCGACGAGGTTGGGTGAGAGGGAGACAACGAAAAGCTGGCAGGCCTTCTTTGACCTCATCTCGCTGACGAGTTTACGCTGCATTGATTCGATGCTTGAGATAGAATTCCGCCTCCCTATGTATATCTTAATATATATATATATATATATATATATATATATATATTTATCAATAATCTGTAGGTTCTGATTAACAAAACCATTACATTGCACAAGCATTTCTGATTAACAGTAGATACGGGTCTTCCAAGCTGTAGGTTCCCTCTTGGGATTATCTTTCCTAGTAACTACATTGTGCTTAGTTATCACACATGCAGGCAATGAAGATGTTATGAGCATGACTCAGACAGATATTTTAAGCTCTCGAAAATTATGTGCCCTTCAAGTATTGGTCCTTTCCTGTCATAGCCCAGGAACATCCCTTTGGCTGATAGAAAATCAAACAGTAATGACTAAATTTTGGAGTTATAGAAGCTCTTCCAGTTTAGGGTTACAAGAAGGTTTCTGGTTTTTGATTAAGAGAAAGAACATCAAGTAAAAATACTGAGCAATGAAAGAGATTGGAAGGTGTGTTTGAAAAGAAAATACCATTTACAGAAACTGTTGTCCAGATCCCCTAGTCACTGAAGGAATTTGTATTTTCTGATAATAAACTCTGCAAAAATCTTTAAGTGAAGATATTTTACCTTTAGCATGTTCAGGGGCTCTTCCAGCCACTCTTAGTGCCTGCCTGTACAGCTTCAGCACACGAGCACGGAGAAGGAAATCCTGCAAATCCAAGAGGAGAACCATAACGCGTTCCCCTCTGCAGTAAAATATTTCGATGTCACAGTATTTATAGAACATACAAATTCATGCAAATAATGAAAATAACACCGACAATAACTATTTTTAGATAAAAAAAAAATTTTGATCAATAAAGAGCAATATATTGATCAAACAAAATAGTATACATGGAGATTTTTATTTATTTATATCAGTGAGTATACAAGGGAGTATATAAAAAAGGCCCTGGAGGCTAACAAAAAAAGGCTAAAGAACAGAAAAGATTTATCTAAACCAGCCCAAAGATATCTAGGCATAGCCATGGAGTATACAAAAGCAACCTAACAAAAGAGATATCACATTTGGGATACAACCAAGCCTAATAACAGAGACCGGATAATAGAGTTTCAATCTCAGGGTTGAAAAAGTGACGTCTTCAAAAAGAACTCTATTCCTTTCCTTTGCGTCTTCAAAAATAACCCTATTCCTTTCCTCTAAGATAATCAAAGCAATTTAAATCTTCAAAACAAGTTTAAATGTCAGAAATTATTTCTCTTAAGAAGAGCTTCTCATTACATTTCTCCAACTCACTCGGTGACATGGTATGCAATGTTTTTTCAAAATTAAAGGTACTCTTCCGCTGTATCTATATGAAGAAACACTTCTTACAAGCAGACACCCTAGACCAGAGGTATTAGCAAAAGAACATCACTTCTTTTAAGTGTCCGGCACGATGTGTAGGAATATGAGCGGAAAAAGGATGAGATGGGTGATAGAATACCATGTCAAAAGAAGGAATCAAAGCAATGACAGTGTGAATTGGCTTCATACTTGACTAAGCAGTTCATGAATCCACCTGCAGTTAAATTTAATGCTTCTATGACTATTTCTGGTCCAAGTGGATATCAATTAAGGATTGCTCATAATCTCACACAACAAATAAATAAAATAACTTAAAAACAAATTAAAAAAACTAAAAGAAAATTATTAAACTAGAATTGCAAACCAAACCCACATTATTGCTTTTCTCTCTGGGGGTTTCTCAGTAAAAATCCAAAATGTATCTTTCCTAATTTCATTTTGATGCGGATTGTTCAAAACGGTGTTGTGTGGTTTTTAATTCCAATAAGTGGAACGGAGCGTTTGAAGACTGGGGTCCATTTTAGCACTAGTCATTAGAAGATATTTCATTTCCTTCTTTTATTTCTCTTCTTGTTATTCTTCATTTTTTGTTAGCTGAAAAGGGGGGGAGTTTGTTACCAATTCTGTTTGGGGAGGCTGTTGTGAATCCAAAGGGTCCAGCTGCAGATATGCAAACTGGTAAGCAAAAAAAACTTCATCTTCTCTCTATCGAGTGTAATTAGGGTTTACTCATGAAACTCCTTCTCCCTCTAATCCTCTTTTCCCTTCTTAATTCTTGCACCTGCATCAATTGGTATCAAAGCCTTTCGGCTCTCGACTTGTGATACTCACCATGGCTGAAGGTACACGACAACAAGAAGTTCGTAGAGAGCTACTTGAGATGATGAAGGATTTCAAACGGAAACAAAAAGTATGGCGACGGGAAGCAAAGGAGCGCAATTCTAAATCCTTTGATGAACTCAAAACCTTAATTGGAGGACTTAGTTTGCAAAACCAAGAGGTGTTGGTCAATCGAGGTGCTTACAATGGAAGCACTCCTTCAGCAGAAACCCGTAGGTAAAATTTCTGATCAATGAGTTGATGATTACGTTGGACATTCAACTAAGGTTGAATTTCCCAAGTTTGATGGGACTGGTTTAGATGGTTGGTTGTTGCGTGCTGAGTATTTCTTTGAAGTGGATAAATGCCAGCTCCGGGAGTTTAAGGTGAGAATGGCCGCTTTACACTTAAGAGGGTAAGGCGATTCAGTGGCATCAAGGTTATGTTAAAACACGAGGAACGACCGCTTATGAAGATTGACCTGAGTATGTGTTGGCCTTGAGTGTCAAATTTAGGCAACACGCTTATGATGATCCACTCGCAGATTTGCGAAACCTTCAGCAAATAGGGTCATTGCAGTCTTACATGGAGGAGTTTGATGAGTTGTATCCTCGAGGAGAAGTGAAGGAGTCTCAGGCCCTACGTTTTTTCCCCTCTGGCTTCGTGGATGAATTAGAAATGCCTGTCAGGATGTTCAAACCTAAAACTTTAGCTGATGCCTATTCACTTGCTCGTTTGCAAGAAATTGCAGTAGCAGCTCTTCAAAATAAGCCAAAACCTACCAACAAAAATCCTGTGACATCATACACCCTGCCACCTTGTTCCAATCCAAACACTCTACTGTCCAAGCACCTATCATCAACAAGCTACCTAAATGCATAGTGGTCTTCTACCAATGTTCCCTCAAAGCCAACCTCAGTAGGTATTTTGCCCACACCTCCAATTATGCCAAGACCTCAAACCCACCATCCCTAACGAAACACTAAAACTATATCCAACAAGGATTTAGATGAAAAAGGGCTAGGGGATTGTTTTTTTGGTGTGATGAAAAGTTTATCCCGGGACATCGATGCAAGAAAAAACAACTTTATGTAATGCAATTGCAGGTGTATATTGGTGATGCAACTGTTGTACTTGAGGAACTAGATGCACTGAAAATGTGAGCAAGATAGCATTCAACTCTCACTGAATGCGTTACTGGGTGGAGATGACTACCAACCATGACATTAACAAATACTTATTGAGGTAGACCTCTATTTGTCCTAATTGATTATGGCAGCACACATAATTTTTTGAGTACTAAAGTGGCAAAAAGGGTGAAATGTCCATTACAACCAGTGAGCAATATTAAAGTGATTATTGCTAATGGCCAAGATTTGGTTTGTACCATGGTCTGTCCTGATTTTACTTGGAAGATGCAAGGCCATGAGTTTCTGCAGATGTATATCTTTGCCATTGGATAATTATGACCTGATTTTGGGTGCTCAATGGTTAGCTACATTGGGGGACATCATATGGAATTTCAATAAGTTGGAAATGAGTTTTGCAATGCAGGGACAATCGTATAAGCTACAAGGGAAGATGGAAGGGAGTTTGAATCTTTCAGATTGGGAGGAGATGAGCAGGTTGCTAGCAAAACCAAATCAGCTTACTTCAATGTAGTTAATTTCTACTGCAGAGTTGTGGGGGCCATTCAAGGGACATCAGAGCAAATTTGGAGTCAGTTGACCCATTCCAACATAATTCTGACCTGCAAAAGTTATTGTTGAATTTTGCTGATGTTTTTGAGGAACCAAATGGATTACCTCCAAAGCAGGAACATGACCATAAGATTGAATTGAAGGAAGGCACCAATCCAATCAGTTGCAGACGTTACAGGTATGCTTCTACACAGAAGGATGCCATTGAAAATTTGATAAATGAAATGTTGGATACAAGCATCATCAAGCATAGTAAGAGTCCTTACGCCAGCCCAGTTGTTTTAGTCAAGAAAAAAGATGGCACATGGCGTCTTTGTGTGGATTATAGAGCATTGAATCAGGCCACCATCAAAGATAAATTTCCTATACCAGTCATTGAAGAGCTCTTGGAAGAACTTGGTGGGTCCACTGTATTCTCCAAAATTGATCTCAGATCAGGGTATTGGCAAATTCGAATGCATACCCCTGACATTCACAAAACTGCCTTCAATACACATAAGGGCCATTTTGAGTTTTTAGTGATGCCTTTTAGCTTAACTAATGCTCCATCCACTTTTCAAAGCCTCATGAACAATATTTACAGGCCTTATTTGAGGAAATTTATATTGGTTTTCTTTGACAATATTCTAGTATATAGTCGCAACATGGAAGATCATTTGCGCCATTTAACCATTGCCATTTGCGCCATTTAACCATTGCTTTGCAGGTGTTGCGTGATAACAAGTTATATGCAAAGCAGAGTAAATGTTTTTTTGGCCATACAAGCATTGAATATTTGGGACATGTCATTTCCAGTAGTGGAGTGATCACTGATCCAGAGAAAATTACGGCGGCGATGAATTGGCCACAACCAACAACCTTGAAACAATTGTGCGGTTTCTTGGGACTTAAAGGCTATTACAGACGCTTTGATAGAAATTATGGAAGGATAGCAAAACCACTAATGGATATGCTCAAAAAGATGCCTTCCAATGGACCAATGCAGGTATTCAAGCTTTCCGACGGTAGAGACTGATGCGCGATTGTGGAATAGAAAGCAGTTCTCATGCAAGAAGGACATCCTATAGAATTTATTAGCAAGGCACTCTCTGAAAAATATCAAACTCTTTCTGTTTATGAGAAAGAGATGCTAGCAATACTAATGGCAGTGAAGAAATGGGAATCTTATTTGATGAATCGTCACTTTATTGTTAAAACAGATCACCAAAGCCTTAAATATTTGTTGGAACAACGTATTACTACTCCCACTCGGCAGGCTTGGATGGCAAAGTTAATGCAATTTGACTACGAGATCCGTTACAAGCAAGGGAAGAAAATGTGGTTGCATCGATAAACTCTCGCGGTTCATTCTCCTCGACCACGTGGCTTTAATATCTTCAATCAAGGTTTTGATCACCAGAAACAAGATCAAAGAAACATGGCTTTCAGATTTGCATCTCCAGCAAGTGATTTTAGCAAAAGAGAATGATTCAACTATATTTCCAAAATACGTTTGGTCCAATGGCAAGTTACGAAGAAAAGGGGAAAGCCAGGTGGCCAAGACAACCTATGAAACAAGAACTCTATCGCACTTTCATGCTTCTTCCTTCAAGGTGTCATTCGGGGTCTACACTGCTAAGAGGATGGTTGCAAAGAGTGTATTGAAGGGAATGTGAAAGATGTCCGAATTTGTTCGAATCCTGCTTTACTTGCCAAGCATGTAACCCGAGACCGACCTACTTAGGCTCACTACAACCTCTTCCTATGCCTGCGGGAGTTTTCACTAACATTACCATGGATTTCATTGGGGGTCTTCCAAAATCGGGTGGAAAGTCCGCCATTATGGTAGTAGTTGATCATTTGACTAAGTATGGGCATTTTATGTTGTTACCCCACCCTTATTCAGCCAAGACGGTGGCACAACTTTTCCTTGATCATGTTTATAAACTTCATGGGCTCCCTAATACGATTACAAGTGACAAAGATTCTGTTTTCACTAGTTCTTTTTGGAAATAATTTTTCAAACTCCAAGGCATGGCGCTGCAATTCTCTACAGCCTATCACCCCCAAACGGATGGGCAAACAAAAGATGTTAACCGATGCATTGAAAACTATTTGCGGTGTATGGTTGGTGATCAACCCTTTCAATGGTCTCACTAGCTCTCCTTAGTCGAATTTTTTGCATAACACTACATACCATTCCACTATCAAGGTTACACTCAAGCATTATATGGTTACCTCCTCCTGGGCTCACATCCCCTATTTCCCAAAGACTCTAATATTGAAGCAAGTGGATCAACCTAACGTAGCGTGTGGGATGGTCGACACTTCTCAAACAACATTCGCTCAAAGTTCAAACCGCATGAAGGCACAAGCCGATAAGAAAAGAACATATCGAGAATTTACTGGGATGCGCTTTATTTAAAATTGCAAGTATATAAACAAGGAACCGCCATGGTGGTAATCAAAAACTACAACCACGCCTACTACCGACCTTTCCCATAACTAACTCCGGATTGGTAAAGTAGCTTGGTCACCGGTCGCTCCCGATGCTCAAATTCATAGTGTGTTTTTATGTCTCTACTTCTTAAACCTTACTCACCATCCAATTCAAGCCATACCAACTCTAATACTCTAAATACTAAGACTACTTTACTCCTCGAGATATTCCTTTCGGATCGATGGTCGTGCTATACAATGCTCCAGCAATTCAACTACCGATACATTGGAAGGATCAATCACCTGCTAATGCGTCGTGGGAATTTATGGATGAATTGAGACTTCGTTTTCCATCATTCTTCCTTGAGGACAAGGAAGGTTTAAGGAGAGGGAATTGATGCGGATTGTTCAAAACGGTGTCATGTGGTTTTTAATTCCAATAAGTGGAACAGAGCATTTGAAGACTGGGATCCATTTTAGCACTAGTCGTTAGAAGATATTTCATTTCCTTCTTTTATTTCTCTTCTTGTTATTCAGCATTTTTTGTTAGCTGAAAAGGGGGGGAGTTTGTTACCAATTTGCTTCAGGGGAGGCTATTTGTGAATCCAAAAGGGTCCAGCTGCAGATATGCAAACTGGTAACCAAAAAAACTTCATCTTCTCTCTATCAGTGTAATTAGGGTTTACTCATGAAACTTCTTTGTTTCTCCCTCTAATCCTCTTTTCCCTTCTTAATTCTTGCACCTGCAGCACATTTATATCACCTTTACATTTGGATCTTGGAAACAACATGGGAAATGCAAGGAAACTAGCTTCGTGGAAGGACTTCATGTTCAACCACCAATTTTCCTAAAAGGACTAAATCAAACTCCTCAACCACGTCGAACTACATAAATTTTCCTTGAAGCTTAAGCTTGTTTAAATTAATATTCATATCACATTCTTAACACTTCATTTCTGCAATTTTCTAACATTTCCTTTCCTAATTCTTCCGGAATATCATACTAAACATAAAACTCAGAAAAGGAAATCCCCAAATGAACAGTGCGTATCCATTCATATCCATTGATAAATCAATAAATAAATAAACAAAGTATGTAATCAAAAATTGAAATCATTTTCTCCACAAAATCACGTGATGAAAACTGAACTCGACACATCACATAATCACCACGTTCAACTTAATTTAATTCAACAACTACGGTTTTCCTTCTTCTGGGATGGATCTAAGGAGTATCAGAAAGATAATTGACTTCAATGGGATCCACTTTGGCATACCTAGGCAATCAGAATATGACTCTGTTGATTCCTCTATTTCCTTATCGTCTCTCTTAGAATCAAAGTCCAGGAAGAGCCCGTTATGAGTTACCCCCAGTCTCCCCAATGAACGCAGTCGACAGTCTTGGCAAAGCTAAATGACCATTAAGACGGCCGAGTCCGGTACGACTCTGGCCTCACTTCGCGTCGATACTGATACCAGATACGAGACTCGAATTCATCGGTTTAAAACTTGGTAAAAATCGGTTAAACTCGAGAAAATCGGTGAAACTCGTGAATCGGCCGAGTCATCCTCGTAACCTCGGTCGACTCGAGGAGAAGTCCTAAACCAAAGACTAAAATATTTTCTTTCAGAGATTCCTCTGAAAGCCAGCACCCGATTGTGATTTGAAATCAGAACCATTAAAAATAAATAAAAAATGGCTATCAGTAATCGGTTTGATTCTTTGAACCCTGCAAAACCAAACTGCAAAAAAACCCCAACCTGGATCTATGATTTCTAAATCGAAATCTCAAGAATAAACACAACATACCCTACCAAAATTCAAAAAAGCAAAACCTAACTTACCTCGCTGGGTCGTTGGCTCGCCGGGTCACCGACTCACCGTAGCCACTCGTTGGTTGGTCGTCGACTCGTCGTCGCCGGACTCGCAGCTTGCTCCAGGCTCGAAGACAGATATCTTCTTCTCCCTCCTCCTTCCCCCTTCTTCATTTTCTAAATCTGGCCGAAGAGAAATATCAGCCATTTTTATGGCTTCTGCAAAGAAAAACGACGTTGTTTCGTCTCTGTAGGGACAAAAACGACGTCGTTTCGTTTAAATTTTTTTTTAACTATAAATCAAAACGAGGCCGTTTTAAACCCTCGCAGTCCAAAACGACGTCGCTTTAACATCTGCAGAATTTAAAAAATAAAATTTTGATGGCTAAAACGAAATAAAAATAATATAAGTAATAAATTTAAAAAGATATAAACTACATTTTCGGGCGAACAATACATCATGAAATATAAAATTATTTTACCAAATATAAATAAAATTAATTCCAAATAAATAATTTATAAAATAATATATAAATAAGAATAATATAAATTTTACTAAAATTTGTATTATTATTGATTGATTAATTAACTAATTGTATTAATATTAAATTAATATGGTAATATATTATGATAAGGATATAGAAATGGGTCAAGCGTTTCAATCGCCAGCCCGAGAGAGCAATGGGGTCCGTGCCCCGCCCGTGTCCTCCCACAGCAGCCCAAACAGAGGCCCAACTCATTAGGCCCAAAACATGGATTCGAAAGAACAGGGAGGCCCATGCTCTACAACCAACCCATCCTCCCAAATAATGTACATAAAATATTCCCTTTTAAAAGATATCCTCCAATCAAGTCCTATTATAAAGGAAAGAAAAACAATAAGACCATCAGTCGAGAGATTCTCCCAATAAAGAAGGAGGATTATTCGAATAAATCCTCACTAATCCATCGCAAGTCTAAGGCTAACTATACGAGCAAACATACCCCCCCAACAAGTGGGGCGACTACATCAGCCCAAATGGATGAATATCCATTATAAATACCAAAGCCGCTCCACCACCGAAAGGTACGTCAATACTAGGCAATCTAAGCATTCTTCCTCCGTAAAAGAACTGGATTTCAGATCTGAGTCACGCGGCTCACGCACTCTTCTTCCTTCCTGGCTCTTCGCGAAATACACATCCGTAACCCGTCGACCAACGGCCTCCCTACTCCCAGTCCGACGACGACCTACCGCGACCATCTGAGATAAGAGTCCTC